>CM051382.1:4828048-5328048 GCA_028015245.1 Cardamine occulta
ATTACATATATTAAAATTGACATAAACTGATAAATAATTTAAATATATACATATCACTTAATTATTATGCATAGGTACAATTTTGTTTTTGAAACTGATATACAAAATTAATTGTTTATTGTAAATTTCATCTGATACTTTATTTAAATAATTATATTGTTAAAATATAGTATAATTTGATTTGAGTCATTAAGATTTTGGTATTTGCATAAGTATTTAATTTGAAAATAATACAGTGGAACTTAAAGGTAGTTTGAAAATAAGTCAAATATTTTGACATTTTAGGAAATCAAATATTTTAAATGGTTAGGTTGCTAATGAATTATATATATTTACATTTTTAACATTTAAAACATTATAATGGTGATGGGTTTAACACCAAACCGGACCCAAAATTAAAGAAGAACTGCTCAACAATAATTGGGCCAAATTGGGCCATTATAGTATGATTCTACTCCAAAATCGTCACTTCAGAAGCAAGTGCATATGAAAATGATGGGGTGATGAGATAGATCGAATGGATTCAACTAACAGTAAAGTGTAGTGGTCACACTAAGGCTGCGGAATTCCTTAGATTTACCAATGGATAGATGGGTTACACAAAGGGAATGAAACTCCTTTGATTTACCGGTTTTGGATCTAGATTCAGAGAGTTTTTGAAAAGAAAGCTAGATAGATAAAATGAAGGTTTACATGAGTTTAAATAGGAAAATTAGAGAGAAAAACCCTAACACATTTTTAAGGCCCAAAATACACAAAGGCCCAACCGAATAAGGATAAAATATAAAAAGATAAAAATAAAAGGAATCAGCTGAAGGTGTAGAAGCTTCCGGCCGATATTGGTTCAACAAATGGGGTTAGCGAGATGAACAACTACCTCATTAAAAACCTTGACAAGAAAACTCAGTGGGACAAAACTTGTCAAGGAAAAAAGAGTATAATTGCTCACCTTGCCCATTTGTTGAAATCATGCAGCTTGAATCAAAACTAGGGAGGTTTGATAAGCATCTCTTTCTCCTGCTCGATTCTCTAAGTGTGTAAGTAGAGAATTGATAGTCTCCTTGAGTTTCCTGGTCCTAGCACACGTCATTGGTCCACTTGATATAGCTACAGCATCCTCAGGTTCAAGCTCAGGTACACGCTCAGGTTCTTATTCCGTATCCTTGGCCATGCTCATATCACATTACATGCCAAATGTTTGATACGTCGACTTTATAGGTTTATCAAGTAACCCTAGTACGTTGAGTACGTTGGGATCGATCCACGGAGAAACAAGATCAACTCACTAAGAATACAAACCTCATTTCGATATATATATATATATATATATATATCTGTGTTTTGGAGACCAAATTCAAAATAAATAAAAGCGGGTAATGACTAAAAAGAAGTTTTAGAATTCAAATAAAAGAAATGACAAGTCAAGGGAATGACAATGATTTAGATGAGATGGTGAATCTTTGATGAGGCTAAGAACATATTATGAACACTATCCTTAGTTATATATAGATCACTAATCAAGAATAATCCATTTTCATAGTACTAATCCCTTCACTAATCATCTAATCTTCATCAACTTGCGTTCGCAATTAAATGATCAATGAGCATTAATAATCAAGGCTAATCCAACCACTAATCACCCTAATCAACTATGTCTATATGCTAAAGAAGAATATCTCATTTAGGTTCTTTCAAGCATTTTATCAAACACCTATTGGTCTAGATTCTCAATTACAATCTTAGCAATTCAAAGATTCATACAAGTTCTTAGCAGAAATCATAAAGAGGCTAATAGGAATTTTCTAAAACAAAACATAAGCCAATAAATTAGTTTTTTTTAGTATTTATATAAAGAAGCAAACAAGCTTGGTCAACTCAAACTAAACCAGGTTTGTTTCATGTTAGGAGATGGAAAATGAAATTTGGAAGCGTTACAGCGGTGTCACAAGGCCACTGGAAATGGCCCTTGGATTCCAGCGGTGTCACATGGCCGCTGGCTCCTAGCGGTGTCACATGGCCGCTGGTTCCTAGCGGTGTCACATGGCCGCTGGGAATGGTCAATAGATCTCGAGGTCGGGTTCGTCACTGATGTGTCGTGATTTTAAGGGTTTTATACCCTTATTTCATATGTGTTTTACAGTCTTTATAGAGTTTAGGATTATGTTTTGTGTCTTTTTAGTTCTTTTTAGGTTTTTACAGGTTTACAAGTCATTGGAAGAAAACATGATGTTTTATGATAAAAATACGGATTTGGAGATGCAGAATCATGCAGAAGCTTCAGACGTTTGACATTCTTTGGAGGTCTTCCAGATATAGTATTGCGATGAGATTTTGATACAGGATAGTCCTTTGAGCTAGCTTTCATTTGGCACTGGTCTCACGTCATTCTCATTCATGGTTCAAGAGTTATGCAAGTTTTACTGAAAACAGGTCACTTTGGAGAGCAAACGAAGCAGATGCAGAAGTTGGGCCGAGGAGCCCAGGGATCAACCGATCCTTAGGACATCGACTGATCCCTGTACAGAATGTTCTATTTTCTTATTTTCATTAGGGTTTTTGTTGCCTTTAATTATAAATAGGGATGCTCGCCCCAGAGTTGTTCCAACTTGTCTTTCTACAGCTTTTCCTCATTATTTTTGTAGCTTTAGGAGAAGAAATCTCTTACTCTTCTAGAATTGATTTTGGAACTATTTTATTGTTATTTTGATGTTTATGCATTGAATTCGGTTTTTATGATTTCATCTATGTCTCTGTTGGGTGTAGGGATTTATCCAAAGGGGTTTTAATGATTGATTAGGATGTTGTTATAGATTATGATTTATGAATTAGTTCTCTGTCTTCTATGATTTTAATGCATGAGTTAGGTTGACGAATCTAGCAAATAATCTATAGATATATCTTATGCAGCTAACTTTGATTAGGTTATCGGAATAATAGATTATAGACTTAGTAATTGGTAGCTAACGAAAGTTGAAGTTGGATTACTAAGTGAACTTATCGAACTTGTTAAAAATTACTAGCATAAAGATCTTACTAAGAGTTTATGCTAAGATAGTTATCGCATGCGAAAGTGTCGTTAGCTTGTCAATAGTGTTTCAAGTTCTAGAATGTTTATTCATAGACTTTAGTCCGGTTAAATGTCTAATTGATAATTGAATCCCTGATATTTTCCGAACCCAATGCTTTTCTCTCATTGATTTACATCGATTTACTTTACTGCTTTCTTTATTTTCATTGCAATCGTGACAACCTACAACCCATATTTTGTTCTAGCTCTGTTCGAACATTGCAAATTCCTAGTGTAACTTTGGTCTCTATGGATTCGATACCTTTCTATACTACTGCTGCTCTGGGCCTTGCAGCAGTTGTGAGGGTGAAAACCTGATTACATCAGTCACTTCTCCAGAGGGCACACGAGACCACTTTATAAGGCTGATAGGTCATACCAGTCTTCACTAAATGGGTTGTATCTCCTTAACCACTGATTTAAATAATTCTAGATCACTTTCATTGGAAAGTTAACTCAAATTTTGATAACTTTTGTCATGCGTTTGGGAGCTAAATCTCGAGGGAAGGCCTTTATCTGAGTCAATCGTTCAGTCACTGTGGATTGGTTCTTAATGCATCATTTATGTTCTTTGTATCCAAATGATCCCTCTTGTTGCATAACTCACTGCAACACCTTTAAAGCAGGAAAAATACTTAAACATGCACCTAAAGATCTAAATATGCAATGCTAACACAAGAAATTCATGAGAAATGCAAACCAAATGATTGTAAAAACTCAACATATCACCTCTCCCAAACTTATTTCTTGCTTGTCTGCGAGCAAACAATAAGAAACAAATCGAGAAAGAAGTGTGAAAATTGGGATTCAAGCCACAAATTTTTAACCGAAGGATTAAACGCATTGTCCTCAAAGATAGTTAGATTATGCAAGAACGAACATCTTACTCTTTTGTACTTCTCCATGCTCATCTCAAAACAAATTTCTAACGCATCCCCTTTATGCAAAAACTCACAATCAAATCGAAAACATCTCTTTAACATTCATTAAGGGTGTTTTAGTGTTGTCTCGTAAAGGAAAATTAACTTGTTCTCAATCGGTTTTGGGTGAAAACCTTTTAAGATGGTTTCGAAAGAGTTTTTACTTGGATAGTTGCTCTCAAAACATAAGAATTGTTAGTCAAATGCAAAATCCATCTAAGAAGGAAAATAATTGATGCATACAATATTTAACTCATGTTACTCTACCCATCTTCTGAAATGCATCCTAGTTTCTACCCTTTTCACATTCTTCTTATTCTCTTTTCTACAACAAAGCATTAGTTGAACACCCATTTGATCGAGTTCATATCTGTTGGTGTTAAATTACTTGTGTAATTTTTATATTCATGATGCATATTTTAACCTCCTTCCAAACATACCCTGATGTAAATGATGTTGTTCATCCACATGATAACCTGATAAAACGCAACATAAACTCATTTTGAACCCATTCATCCTTACTTACTAATTTATGTGTGTTTTATAATAATTATGTTTGGTAAAATCACTTAAATGTTAGTTTTATCAGCCCATTCATTACAAAATTTCACATATATACTAAATATTTTTCAATTACTCTGTTAATGGGTTAATTTTAAATTCCTCAATAAATATTTTTGGTTATATTTCACCAAAAAAAAAAACAATTTCACCATATTCCACTCTTAACATTTTTTTGTTGTGTCGTCAATTCCACTCTTATATATTTAAATCATCCACTATATTTCACTAGAAACCACCAATAATTTTAGCTAGATTCCATTAAAATTACTTTTTCGGATTTCACCCTTTCCATTTAAATCTGTACATATATCCAAATGCAAATATCATAAAACATTGTTATTCAATATGTTAGTGCTCGGCTAAGCCTTTGAATTTTCTGATCTTCTTCGCACAAATCGTTCTTTCTTATCTTCTTCGCACAAATCGCTTTCAATGACAGCACTCAATAGAGTCGGCCACAAGGCAAATACTTGCTAATTTTCAAGTATTTGTGACTTGGCTTGACCCGTTCAAGTAACGGAATGTTTGACTTTATACTTAACTTGTTCGAAATGAATATTTACTATATCAAATACTTGCCCAAAATCTGATTACTTGCAAGTAGCTTGACCCGTCTTGTTACTTACCAAATAATTTAATTCGGCTTGTTACTTGCTACTTAAACTAAAGTATTTAAATATAATTGTTTAATTAGATTATAATAAAAAAAAATTTGGGCTGAAGTTTGAATTTAAAAGTAATTAGACTATAATGAGAATTATATTTGGATTGGAGTTTAGTTATTTAAGATCAAAGGAGCTGAACGAACAAGTTAAATCATAAAACACGAGGTAAGTAACGAGTCACAGAGCCAATACGAGACAAGTATCAAAAAAATTTATGATACTTGATACTTATTTCTTACTTACAAATAATGAAATTAGTATACTTGTTACTTGTTTCCCTATAGCGGATATTTAATTACTTGTTTGCCTATAGCAGGTATTTAAATTTTTAAACCGAGTACCGGATAATACTTGTGCCCAGCCCTAGACTACTCAAGTCACTGTCTAAAGACTTTCCTACAAAGATCTCTCTAAAGGGCCCCACAAACTTCAACAACTTATCTTTAGTTCTATCTATTTTTTTTCTCTTTTTTCAATCGGTGACTCTGAGGATCTTCCTCAATCTTCTTTCTCCTTAACTAATAAGCTCTATATACAAATATCCACCATTGATAGGAGAAAAAAAACATTAACACTCCTCCCGAAAAGAATCATGTCAGAAAAATCCGGAGAATTCAATCGTTTAAAGGAGCTCACAGCTTTTGTCTCGACAAGAACAGGAGTTAAAGGACTCGTCGATGCTGAAATAACCGAAGTTCCTCGATTATTCCATTTCCCTTCTTCTACCATATCTAACAACACACCTTCTAATATCTCAAAATTAAACCTCACCGTCCCAATCATTGATCTTGGAGAAATCAAGAACGGGAACGAAGACAAAACAGCAAGAAACGATGTCGTTTCGAAGATCAAAGACGCAGCCAAGAATTGGGGATTTTTCCAAGTGATCAATCATAGTGTTCCTTTAACTGTTCTTGAAGAGATCAAGAAAGGAGTGCGGAGGTTTCACGAACAAGATCTTGAAGTGAAGAAACCGTATATGTCCACTGGTTTCGACAAAAGATTTAATTATAACAATAGCTTTAGTATCTATCATTCTTCTCCTTTGAATTGGAGAGATACTTTCACTTGTTACGGTTCTACTGAAGATCCTCTAAAGCCAGAGGAGATCCCAGTAGCTTGCAGGTAAAAATGTTTAAAAAAACAATTATAAATATTTCGTTGTAAAAGTGTTTTTATTTTGGCTCTATGAATCTGAATCTGATTATTTTAGGGATGTTGTGATCGAATACTCGGAACATGTAATGGAATTAGGAGGTTTACTCTTACAACTTTTATCAGAAGCTTTAGGTTTAGACTCTGAGGTCCTTAAGAACATGGATTGTCTCAAGGGTTTGCTTATGCTCTGTCATTACTATCCACCTTGCCCACAACCTGACCTAACTTTGGGCACAAGTAAACATACCGATAACTCTTTCCTCACGCTTCTTCTTCAAGATCAAATCGGTGGTCTTCAAGTTCTTCATCAAGATTATTGGGTCGATGTTCCTCCTATTCCTGAAGCTTTTGTCGTCAACATAGGCGATTTCATGCAGGCAAAGCTCAATTGATGCATTCTTTTAACCTAAAAACATTGTCTTTATCGATAAATCTGAGACATTTTTGTTTTTGCAGCTGATAACGAACGATAAGTTCTCAAGCGTGGAGCATAGGGTACGAGCAAACATAGATGGACCGCGGATTTCAATTGCGTGCTTTTTTAGCTCGAGTGTGTTTCCGAATTCCACAGTTTATGGACCGATCAAAGAGCTTCTGTCTAATGAAAATCCTGCAAAGTACAAAGATTTCACCATACCAGAATACACTGCAGGATACTTAGCGAACAGCTTCGAGGGAAGAATGTATTTGTCTAATTACAGGGTATAATCAAATACTTGTGTGCTTTTGCTTTTTAAGTTACCTCAAAGAATGTAATAAAAGACAAGATGTTTTAGGTAACTTACTACATAAATATTCACACTTGATTTATTTATGTACTAATTACTGCCTGAAACAGTAACGTAGCCAAGAAGAAAGAGTATCAAGTGTGTAGCAGATTGTGATAAACACAAAAAAAAATGTCTTTCTTCAAACAACATGAGCTTCGTTTTTGAGCTTATCTATCAGCTCATCCACCGAAGAAACGATAACCCCAGATTTCCTCTTTGGAGGCTCCGTGACTTCCAAGATTTCTATATCAGATTTAATGTCTACTTTAAGATCTTGCACCGTCATTTTCTTTATTGGCTTCGATTTTGCCTTCATTATGTTGGGGAGTGTTGCATATCTTGGTTGGTTCAGCCTCAAATCAGTTCTGCATTGTAACATCAAAAGCTGTTATAAATTGATAGATCACATAGAAAGTTCCACAGATAATGCAAGTCAGTTGACAGAATCATGTAAGGAAGTAAAACTTACGTTATCACTGCAGGTAAGTCGACACTAAGAGTTTCGAGACCTCCATCCACTTCTCTATCTACGGTTGCAACATTCTTATCTTTATCCAACACAACCTACTAAACAACAATGAGCAGAGCACATGAACAAATAATCATAACTTGGAGAGCAGAAATCAATGAATAAACGTATTATTGAAAGTTTTCAAGGGTATAAACCTTCGATGCAAATGTTGCTTGTGGCCAACCAAGCAAAGCTGCAACCATTTGTCCTGTTTGATTACAGTCATCATCTATTGCCTACACGTTAAAAAGGCAATAAAAATTACATAAAACTGAAAAAACTTGATCCATCATGAAATGAACATTAAGCAAAATAAACATTTTCAAAAGCATTTTAAAATTCAAATCCAAAAAGATTGCCTCATGGAGGTCTAGTACAACACCTATATTTCTTCATTACCCAACAACAGCTATTATAAAACGAACATTAAGCAAATTAATCATTTGCAAAAGCATTTTAGATCCCTATAAACCAACAAGGTTGTTACATGAAGAAAACAAAACAACAAAAATTTCAAAGACCAATGATCATCATCTTATACGATCCACAACTCAAGAAAAGTTTAAACTCATCAATTGATTAGTCAAATAGGATTCTTTTGGCTTCCAAAATCTCAAAATTCTGTTTTAGACATAAAATCTCAAAATTCTAGAAATTTTATGCATATGCACACACACACAAAAATTCAAAGATCCTAAACAATGCTTTTTAAGCACAAATAATGAGTCAACTCAAATACGAATCTTTTGGCTTCTAAACCATGAAAAACTTCAACTTTAGCTAAATTTCATTTCACCACAAAAAAAAACTCAAAAATTCTACAAATTTGATACCATAACCAAATCAAATTCACATCCCAAGCTCAAAACTTGTCAAGCACATCAGAGCCAAACATACCTGTTTCCCAAGAAAAATCAATCCAGGATTCTCAACTTCAGCTAAACTCTTCAAGATCTTAGCAATCGTCAAAGGAAGGAAACTAGAATTAGCCTCAACATGGATTCCACGATCAGCACCCATGGCTAAACCAGTACGAAGCGTGTCAACGCATTGTGAAGGTCCAATACTCACTGCAATAACCTCTTTGGCGAAACCAGCTTCTTTGATTCGAAGCGCTTCCTCAAGAGCGATCTCACAAAATGGATTCATCGACATCTTCACATTTTGAGTATCTACACCAGTCTGATTCAAGATCAAGGAAACAAATTTAACGGTGATCTAAACGGTTATGGAGAAATTTAGAGATGGGTTTTGTGTGTACCTTATCGGGTTTGACTCGGATTTTGACGGCGTAGTCGACAACACGCTTAACGGCGACGAGAATCTTCATTTTCCGGTGAGAGGAAAATTAAGGAAAGTGAGGACTTTTAATTTCTGGATCTAAGGATGATATTCGGTTTTGTTTCGGTTCAAACCGGTTTTGCTTTTTCGGGTTTCAGATTTTTGGTTTTGTGAAAGGCGGGTGCTCGGTTTCTTTTTGAGCGTATAGAGACTTATTTTTAATTAAAATCATTCAACTTTTTTGAAGAAGGGCAATTGGCAAAACAACCTAATTCTAGAGAGAAGCGGATCTAGCGATAAATTTTACTTGGGACATTATTACAAATTTTTATAAAATTAAGTTATTTTAAAATTGTTTAAGAAGGGCATTATTGCAAATCTTTAAAGGATTAGGCTAGTTTTAAAAAATTTGGGAGGGGGGGAACTGCCCCTGACAATCCCCACCTACGTCTGTTCCTGATTCTAGATATGATTTTCTTAAATGAAAATATAACAGGTTTTGTAAGAAAATAACATAATTTTGGATGAGAAAATGTTTTCAAGGTCTTTATTGCATGCGCGAGATAATATGATTTGTGCATATATATTGTCAAGGATAGGAGACAAGTGTGAGGAGGGGGGACAAGTGTGGGGATGGACAAGTGGATAAGAAATTGACGGATAATTAAAATAAATAGCACGCATCATATTAAAATATCAATATATATATATATATTAGATTAGTGGGTCACAATAAAAAATAACATGAAATATGGGTTAAAGAGAATAAAATGTTTTGAAATAACTTAACCGATATCTAGTGATTAAAATAAAATAGCATGCATCATGTTAAAATAGAATGATATTTTTTATTCTAGATATGGTTTTCTTAAATGACAATGTTGCAGGTTTTGTAAAAAATAACATAATTTTGGAGGAGAAAATGTTTTCAAGGTCTTTATTGCATGTGCGAGATAACATGATTTTAGGAGACAAGTGTGAGGAGGGGGGGACAAGTGTGGGGGATGGACAAGTGGATAAGAAATTGACGGATAATTAAAATAAATAGCACACATCATATTAAAATATCACTATATATATATATATTATATTAGTGCGGTAAATAAACACTTAGGGTCACAATAAAAAATAACATAAAATCTGGGTTAAAGCGAACAAAATGTTTTGAAATAACTGAACCGACATTTTGTGATTAAAATAAAATAGCATGCATCATGTTAAAATAGAATGATATTTTTTATTCTAGATACGGTTTTTTTAAATGACAATGTAGCAGGTTTTGTAAGAAAATAACATAATTTTGGAGGAGGAAATATTTTCAAGGTCTTTATTGCATGTGCGAGATAACATGATTTGTGCATATATATTGTCAAGGATAGGAGACAAGTGTGAGGACGGGGAGGACAAGTGTGGGGGATGGACAAGTGGATAGAAAATTAACGGATAATTAAAATAAATAGCACGCATCATATTAATATATATATATATATATATATTAGATTAGTGAGATAAATAAACACTTAGGGTCACAATAAAAAATAACATGAAATATGGGTTAAAGCAAATAAAATATTTTGAAATAACTTAACCAACATCTTGTGATTAAAATAAAATAGCATGCATCATGTTAAAATAGAATGATATATAAATAGATTAGTGGGATAAATATTAGGGGAAAGGGGAGGGGGACAAGTGTGGGTGATAGACAAGTGGAGAGAAAATTGACAGATAATTAAAATAAATAGAACGCATTATATTAAAATATCATGATATATATATATATATATATTTATTAGATTAGTGGGATAAATAAACACTTAGGGTCACAATAAAAAGTAACATGAAATATGGGTTAAAGCAAACAAAATATTTTGAAATAAGTTAACCGACATCTTGTGATTAAAATAAAATAGCATGCATCATGTTAAAATAGAATGATATATAGATAGATTAGTAGGATAAAGATTAGGGGAAAGGGGAGGGGGACAAGTGTGGGGGATAGACAAGTAGAGAAGAAATTGACAGAAATTAAAAGAAATAGCAAATATCATGATATATATATATATATATATGAATATGGGTTAAAGAAAACTAAATTTTTTAAATAATTTAACCGATATCTTGTAATTAAAATAAAATAACATGCATCATATTAAAATAGCATATATCATGTTAAACTAGCATGATACATAAATAGAATAGTGGGATAAAGATTAGGGGGAGGGGGAAGGGGGACAAGTGTGGGGTATGGACAAGTGGAGAGGAAATTGACGAATAATTAAAATAAATAGCACACATCATGTTAATATATCACAATATATATATATATATTAGATTAATGGAATAAATAAATACTTACGGGGACAGTAAAAAATAACATGACATATGGGTTAAAGCGAACTAATTTTTTTGAAATAACTTAACCAACATCTTGTGATTAAAATAAAATAGCATGCATCATGTTAAAATAGCATGATATATAGATAAATTTGTGGGATAAAGATAAATATAGCTTGACAATGCAAGAAAAATGAAATTGGGATAAAACATAATAAAATTTCTGAAAAAGAAAAGTAAATCTGGTTTAATATAAAGAAATAAATCGAAATAACTAAACCAATAACAAGGTTTTTGCAAAATAGCGTAAAATAGAGTTGAGTGACATGTGATAAGATGAAGGTCTTCCATGTCTTTTTTCCACCATCTCTGACACACACTATTGACCCAAGGTTATTTACTAAAGAGGTTTTCAATCCGAAGCTATTTTTTGGTATTACCCTTTTTTGTTTCACCGAGACTGTTTTCATTTTCCCACTGACTTGAGTACAGTTGTCCTCTCTTTCATCAAAACTTTTAGTGAATTTTGTTTTCATTGAAGTTTTAACTTATTTTTATAAAGATTTTACCGTCGCAAGGTTATTCACAAACTCATTTTCTTCATCATTTTCATTGGTGTTGTTGTAGTGATTGTGATAGTTTTCTTGTTCGAATGGAGTTTGCTCTAGACAAAGCATCGAAGGAGATGCCTTTTTTTTTTGAATGTAATGTTAAATTACATTCAAAGAAAAATAAACGTTTTTACATCAAGTATAGCTTTTGATTTGAAAAATTGAGATTACATGGAGTGTTTATTGATTAGCCTCGGGCTTCAAATCGGAGTTGTAGTCCCTTCTTATAGTGATGGTCACCCTTCATTCAAATTGCAGATATAGTTGATTTCAGACGTGCTTGTCGATCCACCAAAAAACACGAGCTGCATGAGTTGTTCTTCTCCATGTCGTCTCGCGTTTGTTTCTCACCATAGTGTATAGATTGAGGTTTGGAGGGTGTATCGAGCAACAAAACTTTGTAGACGGTCAAGTTCAGTGTTTGAGACATAGTCCACAACCGAATGAAAAACTGTGGAGAATCCAGCTCTTAAGATATTTTTTGCAATTGATGTCCAGACTTGAGTAGTGTAAGGACATAAGAAGAATAAGTGGTCTCTTGTCTCTGTGGAGTTGAGGCAAAAGACCCAGTTTGGTGAATGATGAGGAGCCCATATTACATTTTACCATACTTTCTCATGTTGAGAGGTGATTGTGCATAGCAAGCAAGTGCAAAAGGAATATTTTGGTGTCGCATGAGTAAACCAAACTCCTTTGTGCCATGTGACTTTGTTTGATGTAGTGCGGGTATGATTCCATGTGTCTTTTATAGAGAAAAAGGTTTATAGACACCCCTTTTTCCTCTCCATAAAATGACATCTTCCTCATCTTCATTTCGGGTTTGAAGTTGCAGGTACAAGGCCTCTTCAATTTCATTTAGCAGATTTACCTGATGCCTTCGTCTTCTCTGATTGGTGTAAGCTTCTTCCTGTGATGATGTCCTACTTATTCCCAGGTATATAACTCCTCTTGGCCCTGTGAGATCGATTAAACAACCCTAACTTGACCAGTTATCATACCAAAAGGAAAGTGAGCACCATTTCCAATTTCGACCTTGCAGAAAGTTTTTGCAACATCCTTGTACTTTAAAGGCTTCTTCCATATCCAAGAACCCGTATTTGTATTGTCTCGAATAGACTAAAAGGACTCTGTCTTGATTAAGTGCATCTTTATCCATTGTACACATAATGAATTTCCTTGAGAGAGAAATTTCCATATCAGTTTTAAGCAACAAATATCATTTGCCTCCTTTAGCCCCTTAAACAAAGCCCTCCTTCTTGTTTTGGTTTACAAACATCAAGCCATGATATTTTTGCTTTTATTTGGATTCAAATCTGTTCCAGACCATTAAAAAGCCGAGCAAAGCTTATCAATTCTTGTTTACTGATCTTCTTCTTCTTGTCGTATCAAAAAATCGGTTCCATAGTAGTTTAAAACGCAAACAATTGGGTCCACATCATCAATCTAAAACCAAACACTCACCCTTATAAATTTTAGATTTATAAAATTGAAAAATAAGAAGAAGATTTCAGTAACCCGGAAGAAACATAAGAAGAGATTTCATTAACCGGTTTAGTTTCAAATTCAGGTGGTTAAACTTTTTGGTAAACAGTAAACCGATTAAAACCAACGTACGTGTGTTCTAAGAATTCAAAGTTCTGATTTGTGTGTAAATAAATTTGAAACTTTTTTTATGGGGATTTAGAACAAAGTCTTAACTTTATGTATATATGGTGGTATACGATAGTTATGAGGGAGAAATAGATCATCAGCCTAATTTAAACCATCAAAGATTCATAGTGTACTCTATTGGTCTTTGTTGATTCGATCCCAATTATACTTATTACGAATGCTACTGTGCACTAGCGGTATTTTTTAGGGTAAAATCTCTGGATAACAAAAGACTTACTTCAATGACCAGATCGATGAAGTGGCTGATGCCGGCGGTTTAGGGATGGAAACCAAAGCGTAATCACATATCGGTGTCAGAGAAAGAGGACACCTCTCCATCGGGATTGTTTTTCCGTTATCATCTATTTGAGCTACGGTCTAACAGGGTCTTTGCATATTAATCCATCTTTATAAACCACTAGATTATGACCCGTCCGATGGACGGGTTTGTAAAGTTTTAAACAAATTAAATGTTAGTAAATTTATTAAATTAAATATTTGTTTTTCTTGATATATTTTAAAATATTTCAGGGGAAAAAGGTAGAAGGTTTGTTTTGTTATAGAAGATAGTTATTTACAAAAGTACTTTTTTACATGAATAAATTAATTTAAGTTTCTATATTAAAATTTTATTATAAACATATACAATGTCTAAAAGCTTTTAGTTCAATCTTCTCATTTGTTTTTCCGACCACTATGTGAGATAAGTCTGCACAAGTGATTTATGAACATGACAATCTTAATATATAATATTTTCAAAGTAATAAAAAGGACATGGAGCTCATTCATGCTAAGAGATATAATATCTAAAAAAGTATATGGAGTATAGATGAGAGATGAGAGATGAGAGAAATACATGTATTTGTGAACGGAACCTCGGTGCAAAAAGAGAATATTCAAACTTTTCAATTTACAAAAATATCTCTCTATGTTTTTCACATGATATGAATTTCGATAAATTTAAGAGGATAAACCATAAGATTTGATTGACACAAATGCAAAAAATTACCAATATCTTGACTAGAAGTGTTAGGATTGATTTCACTATTAGCTGTAAAATTATCTAAATTTGCACCAAATTGGTGGACAAGTGTGGACAAGTAGGAAGGAGGGATAAGTGTGGGGTGGGGGAAGTGAAGAGGAAATTGACGGATAATTAAAATAAATAGCATGCATCATGTTAGCATATTATATATATATATATATATATCAGATTTGTGGGATAAAAAACTATAAAGGGTGAAAATAGAAAATAACATGAAATATGGGTTAAAGCGGAACAAAGTTTTTTGAAATAACTTAATCGACATCTTATGATCAAAATAAAATAGCATGTATCATGTTAAAACAGCATGTTATATAGATATATTTGTGGGATAAAGAAAAATTTAGCTTGACAATACAATAAAATGAAATTGGGATAAAACAGAATAAATTGTCTGAAAAAGAAAAGTAAATTTGGTTTAATGGAAATAAATAAATCGAAATAACTAAACCAATAACAAGGTTTTTGCAAAAATTGCATAAAATAGAGTTGAGTGACATTTTATATGATGAAGATCTTCCATATCTTTTTTCCGCCATCTCTGACACACAATATTGACTCAAGGTTATTTACTAAATAGGTTTTCAAGCCAAAGTTATTTTTTGGTATTACCCTTTTTGGTTTCACCGACACTGTTTTCATTTTCCCGCTGACTTAAGTACAATTTTTCTCTCTTTCATCAAAAGGAGTATTTTGGTATCGCACGAGTGAACCAAAATCCTTTGTGACATGTGACTTTGTTTGATGAAGTGCGGGTATGATTCCATGTGTATTTTGTAGAGAAAGAAGGTTTATAGACACCCTATTTTCCTCTCCATAAAAAAAAATCTTCCTCATCTTCATTTCGGGTTTGATGTTGCAGGTACAGGGCCTCTTCGATTTCATTTAGCAGATTTGCCTGATGCCTTCATCTTTTCTTATTGGCGTAAGCTTCTTCCTGTGATGATGTCCTACTTATTCCCAGGTATATAACTCCTCTTGGCCCTGTGAGATCGATTAAACAACCCTTACTTGACCAGTTATCATACCATAAGGAAAGTGAGCACCATTTCCAACTTCAAGCTTGCAGAAAGTTTTTGCAACATCCTTGTACTTTAAAGGCTTCTTCCATATCCAAGAACCCGTATTTGTGTTGTCTGGAATGGACTAAAAGGACTCTGTCTTGATTAAGTTCATCTTTATCCATTGTACCCATAGTGAATTTCCTTGAGATAGAAATTTCTATATCAGTTTTAAGCAACAAACATCATTTGCTTCCTTTAGGCTCCTTAAACCAAGCCCTCCTTCTTGTTTTGGTTTACAAACATCAAGCCATGATATTTTTGCTTTTTTGGATTCAAATCTGTTCCAGACCATTAAAAAGCGGAGCAAAGCTTATCAATTCTTGTTTACTGATCTTCTTCTTCTTGTCGTATGACATAATCGGTTCCCTAGTAGTTTAGAACGCAAAAATGTGGGTCCACATCATCAATCTAAAACCAAACACTCACCTTTGTAAATTTTAGATTTATAAAATGAGAAATTTTTTATTTTGGATCCCTTCAAAAATTTATTTTCAAATGGAGTCCCCTGCGAAAGATTTTTGAAGTAGTAGAGGGTCCGTTTAAAAATAAATTTTCAAAATGGTACAGTTTTGGTTGTTTTTCCTTATAAATTGAAAAAAAAAAAATTCAATAATCAGGAAGAACCATAAAAAGAGATTTCATTAACCGGTTGAAATCCGGTTTAGTTTCAAATTCAGCTGGTTAAAAGTTTTGGTAAACAGTAAACCGATTAAAACCAATGTATGTGTGTTTTAAGATTTCAAAGTTCTGATTCGGGTGTAAATAAATTTGAAACTTTTTTATTGGGATTTAGAACAAGGTCTTAACTTTATGTATATCTGGTGGTATACGATAGTTATGAGGGAGAAATAGATCATCAGCATTAATTTAATCCATCATAGATTCATAGTGTACTTTATTGGTTCTTGTTGATTTGATCCCAATTATACTATTGCAAATGCTACTGTGCATTATTGATATATTTTATGGTAAAACCTCTGGATAACAAAAGACTCGCTTTAATGACCAGATCGATGAAGTGGCTGATGCCGGCGGTTTAGGGATGGAAAACAGAGCATAATCACATATCGGTGTCGGAGAACGAGGACACCTCTCCATCGAGATTTTTTTCCATTATCATCTATTTTAGCTACCGGTCTAACCAGGTCTTTGCTTACTAATCCATCTTTATAAACCATTTGGGTTACTAAAAAATCATTATATTAAAATATAAATAAAAATCAAACATTAATTTAGATTTTGAAGGATTTTGAAAAGTTTAATAAAAACTCTTGAATGCTTAAGTAACTCTTACTAAAATTTCAAGCTATTTTATTATAGCTTAAAATCATAATTTTGAGCTAATTTTTTTTTTGAATTGAATGTTAAATTTATTCAACCCGAGAAAACTTTTTTTACAACAAATGCTACTCTGTTTTATTGTTTCTAATTTGAATCAGCAAAACAGGAAAAATGATAGTTGTGATGATGATGATTTATCGAGTGGCAAACCAGGCTTCACTCTCTTTTTCATATTGTCGATGTCCTACTTCACGAAGAGAAGACAACCTGTTTCGGACTTGCTTGTCAATGATTTGAGAAATTTGTAGTGGAGATTGCGGGGCTTCACCATGCCTCCTATTGTTTCTTTCTCGCCAGAGTATATGTAATGTAGGCTGGAAAACATAACGCAAAAAAAAAAGATTAACCCTCTCCAACAGTGCATCCACCAGCAACATCATTTTGAGCTAATTTTATAATTCACTAAAATTTAATTTTGAGGTTGAGACTGTTTGTCTCCAAAAGCAAAACCTTAAATATAACTTTTTCATATATTTTGCACTATAGTCCTTGCTATATATAATAATACATTAAAGTTCTAAAACTTTTATAAATAACTATAAAACATAGATTAAAAATATTACAAACTACATATTTATAAATAAAACAATACATTATAATATAAAATTACATAAAATGCAATAATAACTTATATTAAATTTTCTGGTTTCAATTCCGCAATTTCTTGGTTCAATTAATCTTCCATAAATAAATTCAAATCTTTTTATTTTTTGCCTCCTCTCTAAAATCTCGCAAAAAGAGAAGCTTTTGAAATTGAGATTAATGCATTTTCCACTGTGGAAGCAAATTCATCACGTTCTGATCTTCGAATTACTTCGAATGTGGTGAAGAAGACGAAAATGGCGAGTACTCTCTTCGTCGGTCTTCAATGTTGCTAATGCTCAACTATGCAGGTTCAATCTCTCTTCCTATTTCTCCTTCTCTCTCTGTCAATGTGCGTATGGTTAGAATTTAGGGATTTTTTTTTGGGGAATCGGAGGTGAAGCAGAAGAAGAAAGCAGTGTCACAAATTTGGATCCCAAATTCGAAGCCCTAGATTTAATTTTCTCCAATTTCATACAAGCTCGTTAGGTTTATATATGTTAATGTTTGATTAATTGTTGTGAAAGATGTGTGGGATCAATTGGTAATGAGCATGTATAAATGGGTCAAAAGTTGTGGGTTCGAATCATGTTACAAATTGTTTTTTAAATTTAATCCAAACAGCAAAATGATGTCGTTTTAGCCACATCATCAAACGCATATCAGCTGAGTCAGCTTCCGTAACAGTTGATTAACATCCGTTAACGACGACTCCGGATTTGACACGAAATGACAAGTTTAGGTCCAAAATTTGATTATTTTTAAGTTTGGATTTATATTAACACTGGAAGTTTGTACAAGTAGAAAACGGCACTATAGAAAAGTACAGGTCGAAAAATGGCATTTTCCGGTTATACATATATATACGATTATGGCCATCTCTAAAATTTTTATGGACATTTTGTACTTTTGAGTGTGAGGTCAAATGCTTAAAACTTTTTGTGTATTTCTTTTTTTTTTATAAAATTTTTTATAACTACCATATATCTTTCTTGTTCAACTAAAAAATAGTTTATATGACCATAAATTATATTGCAAACGTGATTTATCAAAAAAAAAAGTGATTTATAAACATGACAATCTTAATCTTAATATATAATATTTTCAAAGTGATAGAAAAGACATAGAGCTCATTCATGCTAAGAGATATAATATCTAAAAAAATATATGGATTAGAGATGAGAGATTTTAGAAATACATATTTGTGAACGGAATCTCGATGCAAAAAGAGAATATTCGAACGTTTCAATTTACAAAAATATATATCTTTTTCACATGATATAGATTTTGGTAAGAGGATAAGAACTAAGATTTGATTTACATGAATGCACCAAATAACCAATATCTTGACTAGAAGCGTTAGGATTGATTTCACTATTAGCTGTAAAATTATCTATATTTGTAGATACACTATAAAATCATAATTTCCTAGGAAATAATTAATATTTCCACATGTCACATGAGTAATCATGTTTTACTATTTCAATTACATGCATACATATTACATGTACTAATGAAAATTGTATATGTATAGAATAAAATGGATTCTCAATTTTTAATTTCACTAAGATACATAGTATTTCTTAAAATTTTCCGTTTTCTAATTTAACATTATTTTATTTCCACTAAATTAATATTTAATATTTTTCTCTATATATATAGTTCATCAACCATTTTTCTTTATATTATAAATTAAACTTGTAGAATTGACGTTGAACTCTCTATACAATCATGGTGAATCTTAATCTAGAGCTCAAAATCAACTCCGCAAGTAACCTTGTGAACGTCAATCTTTTTACAAAGATGGACGTTTACACGGTAATCACAATTAAGGATCAAAACACCCGGAAGAAGCAGAAAGCGAAAACTACCATTGATCGCTCCGGTGGATCTCACCCAACTTGGGATCAAGTTGTGGTGTTTTCGATCAACGAGAGATTAGTCCGTGAGGGTCGTTTGACACTTATCATGAGACTTATCTCTCGTCGAATCCTAGGCAATAGAGATATCGGAAGAGTTAAGGTACCGTTACTAGAGCTTTTGAATTCAACCATACCGCCAGTTATCAGTGATGGTAACAATCAAGAGATGAAATTAATGATGTATCAAGTGAGAAATCAGTCGGGTAAACGCTCAGGTTCATTGAATTTCTCGTACCGGTTTAAACCAGATTCACCAACGATTGTTAACCGGAGTTTGGTACAAACGACTTATCCTTTGCCGCCGCCAATCGAGCATCCAGCTTCAACTCCAGAAGATATGTCATTTGAGTTTCCAAAGCTGTCTCAGTATCCGAACAATTCTGAGCATCAGAAACATCCTTTCGCTACTGGATCAAGCAACGATCCTCTTCCAATATCCTACGGCGATGTGATGACAGAGCAGCCATATTTGGGTTTATGGCCATATGATAAATCTGGTCATGCGACACCACCACCGAGTCACCAAGGTAATGGATCGTATGGTTATACGCCACCGTCACCACCAGGAAATGGATATGGAAGTCCGTCGTGTCAACATCAGAGAGAGGTTGGGTTTGGACTTGGATTGGGAGCTGGACTTGTGGGTGGACTCATGATGGGAGATCTAGTGTCTGATGTGGCAAACTGTTTTGATCTTTAAAGTTTTTTTTTTGTTTTCTCTAAAATAATTTATTTTCCCTAGGTACAAGAACTCATCAAAGTTATTGTGTGTTATGTATCTTGAATTCTTGATCTTTATATATTTTTCGTGGCATCAATTGATAAAAATCAATGAGAGAATACTATATAACCTAAAATATTAAAATAGACCATCAATCCATTGAAAATTTAGTTTGTCAAATACCTTCTGGTTTTACACAAACATAAATGTCTTACAAAATATAATATATTTTTTTCAGCCTCTTACAAAATATAGTATATCTACACAATACATAATATCGCTTATATACTCTACTACTCTTCCAATCTTTTCATATTGCCCTCTTGTAACACTACTTTTCTGAAATCAAACAAATTACATTCAATTAGAATAAATTTAAAAATTTAATATATAAATATTATGAAAATATTGTATATTATTTGTTGCCTCAATGTTAGAGGTGGGTCGAGCACCTCCCCTCAGGCCCGGCCCAAATTCATTTTGGTCATCTAGAAAGCTCAAATCCCGAGGAACCCAATTAAAAAAATGAGCCTCGGCCCACCACCGAGACTCGACTCCCACGAAACCTGCTAAAGATGAAAAATTTTGTGAGAATTAGGTGAAAGTGACCACTATAAATATGGAAGATCAATCTAATTGAAAATTAGGGAAAAAATCGAGCAGAACTCTGATAACAATCCGCCCGTCTACAAGACATCCGACAACCTAAGCTTCGGTGGAATATTCAACATAAGCTCCCAAGATTTGGTGGATTATTCAACCTCGGCTAATCTCGAATGATCTTAACTCCTAAGTTACATTTTTTTGAGCTTCAGTGTATTTTGTAACTCTTCAAGTTTGGCTCGCATCTCTATTTGTACGATATATCCCGCAAACAATAATTGAACCTCAGACCTTGTCCATTCCCGAACTTCGTTTATTTTACAAAGTCTACAACCTTCTCGATATTAAACTTCCCATTGTTGCATTCTACCACCGACATTCAATTATTCTTGTCAAGAAGGTAGAATATTAATCTTCAATTACTGAAAAAAGTGAAGAACTTCAGAGTGTAATTTTGATTGAACATTGATCACATTGGCCAATCACAATGTCTGCCTATCCCAAAAAGATTGTTATATATTCTACATGATAGGGAAAACACATCTCTATGAAAGTGAGATTATGGTAAAATTAGATTATCAACACTCATGAACAAACAAATACGCAAGTAAATTTGTAAATTTAAATAATATGATATAGTTACCAAATCCAGGGGTCCTAACAAGTATTGTGGAACAGTTAAGAGAATCATTAAAAACAACATGACATTGTGCTTTTGAAGAAACAAAATAACTAAGCCTCAAACGCAATATTTTAGGAAACAACAAATAAGTGAATAACTAGCCACACATTTTTTTCCTTGCAAACTAAATTTCTGTCTTGTGTCATACGTAATGTAATGAATAGCTCAGTTTGACCTCAAATTTGTGCCTTTTCTCTGGCTGAAATATATAAGTAAAGAGTTAAGTCATAAAGGTAACAAGTTATCACATCTTTTTCAACAAAGCTATACTAACGATGAATGTATAGAGTTTTCTGGGGGACGTCTGAGTGGTAGGTGTTATGATTCATGAATGTATATGTTTAAGAGTTTTCTGCATGATGTTATTTGATATTCACTGGAATATATGTGTAGGACCCTTAATTACTACAACAAGGCAACTGATAATTGTATAAAATAAATTAAGAACATGAACCAAAAAATACAATACCAGATTCTAAAGATGAAAAGGAATTGCAGAGGCGAGATAAATCTCTTTCCTTAAATCTTTAAACACCCCGTAGTGTGACGGTTTTGTAGCACTAAAACTCCCAGGATACAACTACGGATATCTTCTTTTTTCCAACACCGAAAAATAGAAGCTTACAAACCAAAGATTGCTGTGTGTACTCTCAGATACTAACAAAAGACAAAGAGATATGAGAGGGATTTTTTGTTGCGTGTGTCAATGTCTGAATGTTGACGATGACATTGTTTTTAATACTAATATAAAGTGCAACATTTGAAATTAAAAACTGAGGAGGTTACGACCATAATTGATTATTGATTAGTATTGATTCTCATTGACAAAGTCAAATATAAATCAACCTTTAATTATCTTAAATGTCGATAGATTTATTTTTATTGTTACAAATAAACAATTCAAATAAAGATATTTGTTTATTTAATTAAAAATTTTAAATCAAATGAATTTGGGAAATTAAAATAAGTTTATGGGTTGTAAGCCTATTTCTCAAATCTCATATTTTAAATCCAGACCCAATATGGTTAAATTACTCTTCTAATTTCTAAAGTGAAATATTTGATACTTAGTCAAATTTTAAAATTTGTAATTTGTTATAAATCATTGTGGATTGTCAAACTCTAGTTCAGGCCCATCAGACCCATATCCGATGAGACTTAAGATGGTTTATACTTTTCCTATTCCAAATAGGATTTACTTTTTATCTCTTGTATTGATTCCTATATAAAGGTTCTATTGGAACCTCATTATAATTAATACAACACACGAAATTCCCCCATAATTCTCTCTAGTTTATAACACGTTATCAGCACGATAGTCTCTAAAACCCTAGCTAGCAGCCGCCGCATCTAAAACCCTAATCTCGCCGCCGATCACAAAGCAACCGGATCAAAGCAAAGCAAAGAAGATCTCTTGAAACCAGTCAATCTTACTTCACTCTGAGACTCGGTTCCCCCAATACATGGTAACGGGGTTGTGAAAAGATTGATTGAGTGTATTTCTCGAGGAAGATATCTGGTTCATGATTTCCACTTCAAACCGAATCTCTAAGGTAAGTTCTAAAACCCTAGAACATATATAACCATGAAATCGGTAAACCCTAATTAAATTAGGAAATCTCCAAAACCCTAAAAGATGATCTATATTCGGATATATGTTTCGATGCTCGGTTGTTCCGACTAACCGGAAGTCATGTGTTCGGATGTATGATCCGGCTGTTCCGATAAAATCCTAATTATATAGCATGCTCGATTTTTCATGTTCAATATTAATTGTATGATTGCTGGAGTGTCGCAAGACATGGATATTCTTGTGTGATTAATTATTGTTTGTTTGTTGATATTCACGATGAGCTTATGAATTTGGTTAAATAATTATGAAACCCTAATTAATATGGAAATTGCACATATATGTATAAACCCTAATTGATCCGCATATGATTGTTTGTTTAATCGATGATTATGTTGCATGATTAAAATTGATCGATAATAATTGTCATAAATTTTATTAAAATCCGACAAGCATATATATTTAGAACTTGCATGCTAAATCCGATTATCACATAAAAATTATTTTGTTTTGTTAATAGATTGATAAATTTGATTGCATGATTAATTATCATAAATTAAAATCCGATCAAAGCACATAGATATGTTAAGATCTTGCATGAAAATTCGATCATATAATTTTGCTAGATTATTATCGCATGAATTTATTTTACATAACCTTGCTATTTTGTTAAATCGGTTGCATGATAATAATTGTCACAAATTAAAATCTGATCAATATATAAATATTTAAGCTGCATGAGAACCTTGCATGATAATTTGAACGTGTATTTTGAGTATGCTAGGTTGCTAGAATATTATCACGTAAATTGTTTTACACCATGCATGAATATTAAAATTTTGTGATACTTAAGAGAATATGATGCATAATTTCAGATGTCGAATATCCAAAACTTGGAATTTACTGCCCTTACTCTCTCGGGAGATAACTATCTACAATGGGCATTGGATATTAAGATCACTCTAAAGTCTAAAGGACTTGGCGAATGTATCGTTGAGAATAATAATGAGAATGAATGAAATCGATACATGGCAATTATGATAATTCGCCATCATCTTGCTGAGAGTCTCAAAGATCAATACTTGACAATTGAAAATCCTCTTGATCTTTGGAATGAGTTCAAAACAATATATGATCACCATAGAATGGTGATGTTACCAAAGGCAATGTATGAATGGAAGAATCTAAGGTTCCAGGGTTTTAAATTCGTGGATGAGTATAACTCGGCCCTATTTAAGATTATCTCTAAATTGAAGTTGTGTGGTGAGAAAATAACTGAAAAAGAGATGCTTGAAAAGACATACTCTACATTCCACACAAGTAATGTATTGTTACAACAACAATATCGTGGAAAGGGCTTCGAGACATATGCAAGTTTGATCTCTTGTTTATTGCTAGCTGAGCAAAACAATGAGTTATTGATGAGAAATAGTGAAATGAGACCTCCCGGATCAACCCCACTCCCTGAAGCCTTTACGGCCGCTGAAGAAAAGAAAGAAACAAACCATGTCCATAAAGAGTTTAATGGCCGAGGTAGAGGCCGAGGCCGTGGACGTGGAAGATGGCAAGGAGGACGTGGCCGCAGCTACAGTCCCTATGGCCGAGGACAAGGCAGAGGCCGAGGGTATCAACCCAACTTTAATCAAGGCCGTGGAAGAGGCCGTGGCAATTTTTCTCAGCCACAAAACTCGGCCAACAAGCATGGATGCCATCGGTGTGGAATGGGGAATCATTGGGCCAAAACATGTAGAACTCTCAAGTATTTGATTGAGCTCTATCAAGAGAGTATTAAAGGGAAGAATCCGGAAGCAAATTTGGTCCATCAAGATCATGAAAATGATTTTGATCATGAGCAAGATGATCTAATGCAATATGAGACTTCAAATTGTCTAAAAGAATAAAGTTGATCTCGACATTTAGTTTCTATGTTTGGTTTTGGTGTTTTTATTTGCTTGGATTTATGTTTTTGAATTTATTTGTTATTGCTATTATTTTGGATTTATTTTATTTAATGAAAGGATATTATTTTAAGTCTCTAAAATATGATTATTGATTTTGAAGAATGAGTGATGACAAGGATATTTTTGTGGTGGATAGTGGATCAAGCCACACAATTCTAAGAGACAAAAGATATTTCATAAATCTCACACTCAAAAGTATCAATATATGTACCATAGCGGGTATGGCTAATTTAATAGAAGGATATGGTCAAACAAATATATTATTACCTAAGGGTACACATTTAAAAATAAGTGATGCACTATATTCACCGAGCTCAAAGAGGAGCCTATTGAGTTTTAAAGACATTCGAATGAATGATTTGCATATTGAAACTAAGGGCGAAGGGAATAAAGAATTCCTTATGATATTTGAACTCGCCAATGGCCATAAGAAAATCCTAGAAACCATACCTGCCATATCTACAGGTCTTTATTGTGCTAAGATAAATATGATAGAAGCAAATGTCACGGTAAACAAAGTGTTTTCCGAAAATTTCACTCTATGGCATAACCGGCTTGGCCATCACGGTTCTAATATGATGCGAAAATTGTTATTAAATACAAATGGGCACACATTGAAAGAAAGAAGAGTTATCCCAAAGAATCTCACGTGTGAAGCATGTTTACTAGGGAAACTCATAGTCAGGCCATCACCAGTAAAAGTGAATAAGGAAACATTGAATTTTCTGGAAAGAATACAAGGTGACATCTGTGGACCAATTCACCCACCTTGTGGGACGTTTAGATATTTTTTGGTATTTATTGATGCATCCACGAGATGGTCACACGTATGTCTATTATCAACTAGAAATTTGGTATTTGCGAGATTACTTACTCAAATAATTCGTCTAAGAGCACACTTTCCAGATTTTCCTTTAAAGACTATACGTCTAGATAATGCTGGTGAATTCACATCTCAAGCGTTTAATGATTATTGTATATCCATGGGGGTAGGTGTAGAACATTTTGTGGCACATGTACATACACAAAACGGATTGGCCGAATCATTTATCAAACACATTCAACTAATTGCGAGGCCATTACTAATGAGATCAAAACTCTTGGTCTCACCTTGGGGACATGCAGTTTTACATGCAGCTGAACTAATTCGCATCAGGCCATCTAGTGAACACAAATATTCTCCATCACAATTGCTAACGGGTCATGAGCCAGACATATCCCATCTTAAGACATTTGGATGTGCCATATATGTACTAATTGCTCCACCACAGAGAAGTAAGATGGGACCTCAAAGGAGGATGGACATATATGTTGGATATGATTCTCCCACCATAGTTAAGTACCTTGAGCCAACCACGGGTGATCTATTTAAGGCCAGGTATGCGGATTGTCACTTTGACGAATCCAACTATCCAACATTAGGAGGAGATAATAACAGACTGGTAAAGGAAATTACATGTAATCAAACATCTTTAACATGGCAAGATCCTCGGACTAAAGAATGTGAAATAGAAGTCCAAAAGATTATACATTTACAAAAAGCTAGCTAATCAATTGCCAGATTCCTTTGCTGACCCGAGGAGAGTAACAAAGTCATATATACCAGCTGTTAATGCATCAATAAGAATTGATGTCCAAGAGGGACACAATCAAGTTGCTACAGAATCTAAAGCGCGCTTAAAGAGAGGTAGACCATTAGGTTCCAAGGATAAGAACACTCGGAAATCAAAGAAAGGTGCAATGGGAGAATCCAAGGTTATTGGAACCCTAGACATGAATGTACCAAAGGAACCAAACATTGATACTCGGGACGCCGAGCTTCAAGGTCTTGAAGTTCTTGACAATAATGAGATCTCAATAAATTATGTCATGTCTGGAAAACAATGGAATAGAAAGAATGTTGACATTAATGAAATATTTGCATACAAGGTAGCACTTGACATTATGGATATAAGTGAGGATCTAGAACCCACATTAATTTTAGAGTGTACTCAAAGATCAGATTGGATTAAATGGAAAGAAGCTATAAACGTGGAGTTAAATTCATTAAGGAAGAGGAAGTATTTGGTCCTATAATCCGGACACCTCTTGATATTAAACCAGTTGGACACAAATGGGTCTTTGTGAGGAAAAGGAATGAAAATAATGAAATCGTGAGACATAAAGCACGGCTTGTTGCACAAGGATTCATGCAAAGACCAAGAATAGATTATGAGGAGACATACTCCCCTGTGGTGGATGCTACAACATTTAGATTCCTAATAAGTCTGGCCATAAGAGAAAATTTGGATATGCGGTTAATGGATGTTGTAACCGCATACTTATATGGTCTACTGGATAATGAAATATATATGAAAGTCCCAGAGGGAATTTAGCTCAAAGATAAAGAAAGTTCTCGAGAACAACATTGTATAAAGTTGAATAAGAGTCTTTATAGATTGAAACAATCAGGTCGAATGTGGTATAAAAGACTAAGTGAATATCTAGTCAAAGAGGGCTATAAGAACAACCCCATAAATCCGTGTGTATTCATAAAGAAATTTACTAAGGGGTTTGTGATCATCGCGGTGTATGTATACGACCTGAATATCCTAGGAACCTCTGAGGAAATTTCCCAAACAGTTGAATATCTAAAGAAAGAATTCAAGATGAAAGATTTAGGAAAAACAAGATTTTGTTTGGGGTTACAACTTGAGTACATGAATAATAGAATTCTTGTGCATCAAACGGCATATACAGAGAAAGTACTCAAGAGATTAAACATGGACCAATCTCACCCATTGTCTAGCCCCGTGGTTGTGAGATTCCTTGACTTGGATAAATTGGATAAAGATCCATTCGGTCCAAAGAAAGATGACGAAGACGTCCTTGGTCCCAAGTGCCATAGGAGCTTTGATGTATTTGGCGAGCCACACTAGGCCAGATATATGTTTTGCCGTGAATTTATTATCAAGATTTAGCTCATGTCCGACCCAAAGGCACTGGAACGGGATTAAACATATACTTCGTTACCTACAAAGAACGAAAGATTTGGGTTTATTTTATACTAACCATAACAAAGATGGTTTGATTGGTTTTGTGGATGCAAGTTACCTCTCGGATCCACACAATGCTAAATCCCAAATGGGATATGTTTTTACTCACGGTGGTACAACTATATCTTGGCGATCCATGAAGCAAATGCTTGTTGCTACATCGTCCAACCATGCAGAAATCTTGGCGATGCATGAAGCTATCCGTGAATGTGTTTGGTTGAGATCAATGACTCAACATATTAGAGTAGATTGTGGGATGTCCGAAGGAAAGGAGAAACCAACCATTATGTATGATTTACAAAAGGATGGAGAAGTCCAAGTTCAACAAGTTCGTTCAAGTGAGAATTCAGCAGATTTATTTACAAAGTCTCTACCAACCTCGATATTCAAGAAGCTAATACATCAGATTGGAATGCGAAGATTGAAAGACATTCAGTGATGTTCGGAACAGGGGGAGTAATGCGTGTTGTACTCTTTTTTCTTATCTCGGTTTTGTCCCAACTGGGTTTTCCGAGAAAGGTTTTAATGAGGCAACATCCAAAGTGTATTACGAGCTCTTAGAGTTATGACATCCAAGGGGGAGTGTTATAAATCATTGTGGATTGTCAAACTCTAGTTACGCCCATCGTGCCCATATCCGATGAGACTTAAGACGGTTTATACTTTTCCTATTCCGAATAGGATTTACCTTTTATCTCTTGTATTGATTCCTATATAAAGGTTCTATTGGAACCTCATTATCAATAATACAACACACGAAATTCCTCCATAATTCTCTCTAGTTTACAACATAATTCTTATTAAGCTTCTCACTTTAGATATTAATTTCGCATTCAAACAAACTTTGTTTTTGACCTTTTAAAACACCACCATGTAGTGCTTGCGGCGACGACTCTATCGTGCCTTAGATCGGTCATTCCGGTGAATATCTTAACCGGTAAATTCACCGGAAAATGGCTAAAGCTACTTTGTCAAGAAACGAGTTCCAACAATATGTTGGTCCAGAAAGAAACTTTTGTCGCAAGAACCTATTTCTACCGAAAGAACATAGGCGTTGTACTATAAGCCAAACATTAAAACAATTGATATGAACAAATGAATCCTCAGCTTCTCGTCATCATGAAACTCATTCAAACAAACAGAGCATTTATTGTGAAATGCAATAAAAGCCTCAAAAATAAATCAATGGTAATGCCGAAAAGAATAAAAATATATCAATGGTAACTTGATAATAAAAACAAAAAACAAAAAAATCCACCAATAGTAGGGTATCTTCTTAAGTCCGTCCATACCATAACTGTTACTTCTTGTTCACTTTTTTTATCTCATGGTCCTTAAAGTTATCAATTCCTCCGACCACTCTTCCCTACATTTCTTTTTTGTTTTGGTTTGAAATCTTTAATTAGATCACATAAATACGTATAGATTTTCTATGCAATCGACAAATTAAAAATCCAAGAGTATTATAGTTTATAATTATAAGAAACATTATACGATAAATGTTGGTCTAAATAATGTTCGTCTACTATCATTTTATGATTATCCAATTGGACCAATTCCAATGGTTAACATGTTTTTTTTTTATAAACTGCAGGAATTTTTAGCTTTTGTCCTATAATCTCATTCAGTACCCGAAATTAGCATTTGTTTAATTTTAATTTTAAAAACGTTTTTCCATCCCAAAGGAGAATTGAATCTGGTGGTACAAGAGAACTAATCCCTAGTACTACTCGTTTACTATTATGCCATCACCCTTTTCGTAATGGTTAACATATTTATTATGAGGCTAAAAGTCTAGAGTTCAATTTTTTTTTTTTTTACATTAGAGTTCAAATCTTCTTATTGCTATTTAATTATAGTCGTTATGAACGTATTAATTGATATAGAATCTATGATTAAACTGAATTTCCACGGAGAGGATTTACAGTTAAGGACAATTGTTTTTTAAAAGAAAAAGAAAAAAAAAAAGTATTAGGAATATAGACTAACTTACCCCAAAAGCTAGCTTATGAGTTAACGATTGCCACATCCTATATATATTGCCCAAAGATTTATATCTCAACCGATGTGAGATATTTAGGCTGCAAATGGTAGCAATAAAATGAACGAGTTGAAAAAAATAATTGAAATTTTTTTGAGTTGAATGTCATTCAACTCTTTCAACTCCAAGATAGTAGATGAATGAATTGAACACTTTTTTTTGTAATTTGTACGTTTGTTCAATTTTTTTAGTTGAATGGGTTGAACCATTTTTTTAACTTATTTATCTCGAATGGTAAAATATTAGATGAATGTTCATTCAACTCTTTAGACTCTAATATGTCCTCTCGAGATGTGGGTGTGAAACGGTCCAAACGGAAACAGCCCAAACCCAACATCTCGGAAATGTCACAACAAGACATGCCACTTATATGGGCCACATTATATGGGAAACCATTTTTGTGGAAATTTTTTTTTAGGCCAACCATGAGCTCTGATATCATATTAGGAGCTCTAATAAAAAGCTCTCTCTTCTCTCTCTTTGTCGACTCGCATTAGATATTTTTTTTTTTTTGCTTTAAGTTCTTAACGCCGGCAGTTTGAGTTGGTCGGTGGCGATGAGGTGTGGTATAGGCATGGCCAAAATCTAATTATAACCGTTATGTTTTCAACCGTAACCGTATTAAAGGGCTAATAACTGTAACCGTTAACCATAAAAATATATTAGTTATAGTTAAAGTAAATTATTAACCGCAACCGTTAATCAATTGTAACCGTATAAGAACCGTTGGTTAACCGTGTGATGTAACCTTATAATTATAACCATAACCATTATAAAAATAGAACAAACTGTACATATAATCAATTATAGTGGTAAGTATTAGTTGAAATATCATCATCTACTTCTTCCAATAGAGGTTAAATATTTTTTTTTGATAAAAACGTCACATATATGAATCTTTATCATGATTGTCAAATAACCGAATCGTATTTAACAGTAATTGTATATAATCGTAATTATTTTTAACCGTAACTGGTTTAACCATATATTAAATAGTTAACGTTAAGGTTAAACAAAAATTCTAACCCTAACTGTAATAACCTTAACCGTACCATGCCTAGTGTGGTAGATCGGGATCTCGTTGCTTTATTGGTGGCCCTTTCATGGCGGCTTGAGTGGCTCTCCTTTGTTCTTGATGTTCAAGGACATCAGCATAAGTGCGGAGTGGCCTCTCCCTGCTCGGCGGCTAATGGTTGTGGCTTTGATTTGCAGCGCAAGTCAAGATCCAGGTCTGTGGGTTTTTCACCGCAAGTGTAGGGGTTAAATGTGGACCCATGCCCGGTCCTAAGCTAAAACCCATAAAGCAAGGGCTTTAGGCATTAAAAAGTTATTATTTATTCAAAGGGTATTAGTTTAGTGAAAAGTATAGAAATGAAGTGGTTATTTCCACCTATTTCTCCAATGAGTTCATGAATTCGACACTCATTAGCAACAGTGTTGGTGATTTTTTTTAATCTCTTTTGAACTGGGGCAAAAAAGGAATTTCAGGCTTTTGGAAGGGAGTTTTCATCTTGGGTTCTCTCTTCTTCCTATGTTGGGGAGTTGACGGTTAGGGTCCTGGTTGTTGTGGATCTGCCTGTTCCGAGAGAAAGCTCAGGGTTCGGCTTGGTGTCGGATTTGGGTTGCGACTAGAACCGCTAACTCCAGTTCAGAGTTCGTGGTTGGCTTCTTCGTTGTAATGGAGTCATCCTTGTTAGTGTCGGGTATGGTAGGTTAGGTTCATGTGTCTGGTGCATTGCCACGCGTCTTATATCTTCTTTTTGGCGGCTCTCCGATTTGGATACTATCAAACCATAGAAGTTTAATTAGGGTTTTTAATTTTATAGCTGCACCTTGAGAAAGGTTGCATGTGTATCCTTGAGAAGGAATCAAGCCAAATCATAGTTCTTAGAGATTTTTGGATATGTTTCGATGTGTTTTGAGATGATATCTAGATGAGGTGAATGAATGAGTCAATTTTTGTATAGATTATTCGATGTCCTGTGAAGAGGAGGGCATCACTTTATTTATAGTGATTTGAGGAGGTTTAGAGCTTCCTTTTCTTTCTTGAATTAGGGTTGCCTTTTCATCCAAGCTTTCCTTTTCTGCGTTGATTTCCTTTTCCGAGACGGTTTCCTTTTCTGAATTGATTACTTCGGTCTAAGTCTTCATTTGCCAATTCGATTGGGCTATGAGAGAAGTCAATCTTGATTTGGGTTGGGTCTAAGTTAGGGTGCTAAATTCGGTACCAACAGTTAGTGCCCCCAGTTCGTTAGAACGAATATTAAGTTTTGACGAAGTAAAAAAACATGACCTTTTGTAAATTGATATTGACTTCATGTGGGGTTTGATGATGCGAGAATGAGCTCGGTTTAAAGACTTGATACGAGATTATGTGAGGTTTTAAGACTTCTTGCGAGGCTGAGCTCAGCTTTAAGACTTGATGCGACGTGAAACGATGCGAGGTAGAACTCGGCTTAAAAACATGATGTGAGTTGGTATTGGCTTTGATGATGCGAGGATGTAGGCGATGTAGAGACTTGATGCGAGGTGTAACTCGACTTTCAGAATACCAACGCGAGGTGGAGCTCAACTTTAGAAAACTAATGCGAGGCGTAACTCGACTTTAGAAAACCAATGTGAGGCATAACTCAACTTTAGAAAACCAATGCGAGGTGTAGCTCAACTTTAGAGACTTGATCAATTACTCTAGACTAGGTGCAATCTGCAGCTCGACTTACCTCGTCTAAAGCAACGATGTCCAAAAGATGAAATATTCTATGTCGAAGAGATAAGTGTGGCGTGTGATGAACTTTTAGATGAGTTGGGAGTTAAGTAGTATTGAAAATCTTTCGAATTTCTCTTCTCATTACGAGCACGAAGCTCGGCTTTTTGAGTAATGTAACTGCAGATATGAGGCCTATCTTAGCGATTTATTTGTTCTTCTGAATGCAAGCATAGAGCTTGGATTACTGCGAGATGGATCTCGGTTTTGTAACGATGAGAGGCAGAGTTCGACTTAAGTAATGATGCAAAATCTCATTGTTGGCTTACGATGCGAAGCTGAGGTTGGCTAATGATGCAACATTTATTTTTAGCTTGATGTAAGTTGTAGCTCATACCGACTTTCTTAGTGAGACGCGATTGGCTTATTCTTCGAGAAATAGGTCAGCTTATAATGCGAGACAGATCTCGGCTTACTCTGCATTATAGAGATCAGCTTATGATGCGACGAGGTCGGCTTATACTGTGAAGCTGATTTTGTTTGTATTAAATACAAGCAATTATTTTACCAAGCACAAGCTCGGTAAATGGCAAAAAAAGGTAAACATTATCCAAGGTGGAACGTCTTTCGTCATACTTAGACAAAATTTCCCTGTGAATAAAAAGCTCGGCGTAAGTGCGAGTTGATTCGGCTTATTTGAATTTAATGTGGAGTCGAGTCCGACTTCTTTGATTATGGATGCGATCTATGAATGAGTTCGACTTATACCTCAAATAATAAAGTCGAGCCCTGATTATGTGGATGTTGACTGATTTATTTCAGGTGACCCCTTTAAAGTCTGGCCCCAATTGTGCAGATTGTCGACTTATTTGTCTTGGGCGACCCTTTAGTTTGCGGGGTTAGACCCCGGTTTTTTTTCCTTTGTGGTTTTGAAGGTTAAAGATATGTGAGGCTCGATGCTCAGGTTAGATATATACGAGGCTCGATGCTCGGCTATATTTGCAAAAGATTTTTTCGTGTAATTGCGAATGTTGAGCTCGGCTTATCCTCAGTCTGAGATTTGACTTCGACTTTTCAGCTACAATGCTCCCTAATTGCTCCATAATGTCCAAATGATCTCAAAAGACACATAAAATACTCGATTATATACATATATCATGGCTTAAAACCCATAAAAACCATGATATATCAACTTCCCCAGACTTAGCTTTCATTTGCCATCAAGCAAACAGAAAACTGAATACAAGTAAGAAGTTTGAAAACGTCGAAACTAATATCGTCATCAAAGCACCAAAGTTCGAAACTCATATCCTCGTGGTTCCTTGTAGTTTTTTGGGAAACTTGTCCCAAAGTTGGTCGATCTGACAGTGGCGAACTGCATTTTAGTGCATCGGACAGATTGTGCATCTCTTAGGAAAATGGCGATAACTTTCGTCATACAGATCGGATTAAGGTGAGGTTGACTTTTTAGGAAAGCTGACATTTGGGGCAATACATAGATATGTCTATCTTCTCCTGTTTCATCGAAATCCGTCAGGAAATTGCTTCGCAAGCTGCCTTGATATGTTTTTAGAGTTTCGGTTAGAGTGCGTCTGTTGTAGGAAAATGGCAATAACTTTTGTAAGACACGTCGGATTGAAGCGATGTCAGGTTTTCTGGAAAGTTGATTCTTGGGTTAACCCATGGATAGATTGATATTCTCATGGTTCATCGAGCTCCTTCTGGAAATCGCTTTGCAATGAGGTGACCTGGAATTGGATATTGGTTTTAGGGTTTTGAACAGAGTGAGTCTGTTGCAGAGACATCGATAACTCTTGGCAGATAGCTTGGATGAAAGTGAGGTTGGCTTCTATATAAATATGACTCTTGAGGTAATCCATGGATAGGTCTACCTTCACCTGGGTCGTCCTACTACATTGGCAAATCGCCTCACAATGAGGCGGCTTGGATCTGTTTTTTAGGTTTTCGAACAGTGTGCGCCTGATGCAGAACAACTGTGATCACTTTCGGCAGACACGTCGGATTGACCCCAGGTCGGCTTCTATGGAAAGATGATTCTCGGGGCCTTCCATGGATAGGTTATGCATCACCTGGATCGATTTAATTCGTTGGAAAATCGCCTCAAAAAGATACTGTTTGGATGTCTTCTAGGGTTTCTGACGGAGTTTGTCTGTTTCAGAAAAATGGTATTAACTCTGGGTAGACAAGTCGGATTGATGCGAGGTCGGATATTATAGAAAGCTGATTCTCAGAGCCTTCTATGGATAGGTTGTGATTCACCTGGGCCATCCTATTCTGCCAGAAAATCGCCTCGCAAAGAGGCGGGTTGGATATGCTCTTTTTTATTTTTATATAACTTCTCGTCGTCGATTTTTGGTCTTTTGTTTCGATTCCCCGCAGGTGGCGCCAATTATTGAACCATAGAAGTTCAATTAGGGTTTTTGATGTTTGTTGGATTTCTTCAAGCCCAAGTCAACTTCTATTAGTATGATATTGTTCGCTTTGGGCCTAAGTGGCAAAGCCCGCACGAATTTGTTTTTAGGCTCCTTCCCAAAAGGCCTCATACTAATTGGAGATTCACTTGTCTTATATATTAGACACTTATTTTTTAATCTTTCGATGTGGGACATTGTTTTGTCTCCCAACAATCCTCCCCTCAAACCATGGAGCACAAACCATAGCCTCCCCTCTAGCGACACCTTGGCACCTAGGCACCGGCACCCCTTATTCGCAAGATTCTCTTGAGGCACTCTTTTTATCGTGTCGCATTGAAGGCTCCTCCCACACCGAATATGCAGCCCACACCTACTTCTCTAGGTCTACTTTTCTGAACCTTAGCTCTTATACCAATTGTTGGGCTTTATGCAAGCCCAAATCATCTCTCTATTAGTATGATATTGTTTGCTTTGGGCCCAAGTGGCAAAGCCCGCATGAATTTATTTTTGGACTCCTTCCCAAAAGGTCTTTTTCTAATTAGAGATTGACTTATCTTATATATTAGAAATTTATTTTCTAATCTTCCGATGTGGGACATTGGTTTATCTCCCAACAATACCAATTGGGACATGGTTTGTTTCCCAACAATCCTCCCCTCAAACCAAGAACCACAAACCGTAGCCTCCCCTCCAGCGAAACCTTGATACCTAGGAACTGGCACCCTTTATTTGCAAGGTTCTCTTGAAGCACTATTCTAATCGTGTCACATTGAGGGCTTCTCTCACACCGAACATGCAGCCCACACCCACTTCCCTAGGTCTCCTTTTTTGAACCTTAGCTCTGATACCAATTGTTGGGTTGTATGCAAGCCCAAGTTAACTCTCTATTAGTATGATATTATTTGCTTTGGGCCCAAGTGGCAAAGCCCGCATGAATTTGTTTTTGGACTCCTTTCCAAAATGCTTCATTCTAATTAGAGATTGACTTATCTTATACATTAGAAATTTATTTTCTAATCTTTCAATGTGTGAGATTGGTTTGTCTCCCAACAATACCAATTGGGACATGGTTTGTTTTCCAACAATGTTATAGCTGCACCTTGAGAAAGGTTGCATATTTATCCTTGAGAAGAGATCAAGCAAAAACGTAGTTTTTAGAGATTTGTGGATGTGTGTTCGATGTGTTTCGAGATGATTTCTAGATGTGGTGAATGAATGAGTCGATTTGTGTCTGGATTATTCGATGTCCTATGAAGAAGAGGGCATCTCTTTATTTATAGTGATTTGATGAAGTTTAGGGCTTCTTTTTCCTTCTTCAATTAGGGTTGCCTTTTCATCCAAACTTTCTTTTCCGATTTGATTTCCTTTTCCGAGGCGGTTTTCTTTTCTGAATTGATTATTTTGTCTAATTCGATTGAGATTTGAGAGAAGTCGGTCTTGATTTGGGTCAGGTCTAAGGTAAGGTGCTAAATCCGGTACCAACAAATACGGTTATTAAAAAAAAGATCCACGGAAAAAAAAAAGTTGGATTGTAAAATTTTTTGCAATAAGATGTGACATCTTTGTTATGAAATTAATGTAACATCTAAAGAACACTAATAATTACGTTCATCATTTTTCATTGGTAACCTAAGATTTTTGTTTAAACGAAGGATTTATAAAAAAAAAATTCAAACTTAAAAGTTCAATAACTTTTGTCACAACACAACTCATTAAACTCTTTTGACTTCTACAATCTAAACACCCTTTGATTTCTCCCCTACCTTGCCGACAAAATAATTAAAAACAAAATCCCTCTAAAAGTATTGAAAAATACACAGTTATAGACAAAATTGTAGATAGAAACAAAGAAACAAAAAAAGAAGCAAATCGGTCCATTAGGGTTCAAAATAAAGAGGCAAAATGGAAGAACTTCTAGAACGTCTACTGCTCCCAAAAGAGAAGACAAATCTTTTCACTCTGTTATTACTAGCATTGCCACTACTGCTACATTCTCCTCCGTCTCCGACCACCGGAACTTCCTGCTTTTTTTGGAAAATCGCCTCTTGAACCGCCAAGTAAAGCTGTCGATCCGCCGAAGAATCCATCGAGATTGATCTCCTAATAGGCTGAATACTACCAAACTGCTCGTCTTTGCATCTTCCTATGTCGATGCACTCGTCTCCCATACTCGTGATCTTGTGAAGCTTTCTGCATTTTCTCTTAAACCCTCCTCTATCAAGCTTCCTCGGAGATGGACTGATCGAATTTTGAGGGCTTTCGTTCAGTAAAGGACCCGAACCTGACCTTTCTTGCTCCACGAGTAACCTTCCATTAGTCGGACGGTCACTACCGGTGCTATTACCCAGCTCAATGATCACATACTCGTTCTCGCCTCTAACCACAATGGTACCCGAATCACGCGAGTTCAAAACCATATATTCCGGGGAAGAGCTCGGAGCAGAAACCCTATCCGGAGGGAAACTTGTGTCGCAAGAAACCCTAGTCCTACACATAGGACAATTAGCATTGTACTGAAGCCAAACATCGATACAATCAATATGAAATAAATGACAACAATTTGGGATAATCCTCAGCTTCTCTTCATCTTGAAACTCATTCAAACAAACAGAACATTCTTGAAAACTCTTCTCTTCTCCTTCCTTAAAAACGCTACCGTTTTCGTCGTTATCTCCATCTATTCTCTTCTTGAATTTAAAGATTGGGATTGCTCTAATGACAGATTCATCAAGACCGCGGTTTCTGAGCTCTGGAGAGTAAACCATCAAAGGATCTTGATTGTTACGTCGCCGTCGAGATAAGGAGAACCGGCGAAGAATGTCGATTCGGTTCCAATTGAGACAACATTGGATAACAAAAACGTAATAGCTTACAAGTAAGAACGCTGTGGCTAAGATTCCGATCACTGCGACGGCTAAGATTGGAAAACTCGTCCCCGTTGAGCTTGCACGGTGGAAAATAGGTGGTGGTGGCGGCGGAGGAAAGCTCAGATCCCGGAGAGAAGTGCGACGGTTTGATATATCCATTAACTATAGGAACAAGTTCATCATCTAATGGAGAAGAACTGAGTCAACTTTGAAAGATCTTGAAACAGAGGATTAGAGAAAAGATTACAAATCGAAAATTTTGACGAAATGTTGAATCTAATTTCGTTTTCTTATGAGATGAGAGAGAGAAAGAGATGGAGTAAAATGAAAGTTCGGTGAGATTTCTCAAGCTCTTTATATGATTTATTTAATGTTTTTCTTGATCGGTGTGACTCGTAAGACTTTTATAAAAGTATAAATTAAACCTTACTGTATTTCTGATTTATACAGTGTTGTATATGATTGGTGGGAAAATTGAAAATTTGTTTGTTTGTTTATGTAGTACTAGTGGTGGGGAAATTTTTATTTAAGAATAAAAACATGACATATATTCGCATTAAATGTGTGATTTATAATTTATGATTTTGTATATTTCTGATATAACTTTGGGGTTTGGAGTGATGTTGCTTTTGATCATTCCCCAATTTCTTAATTATTAATTTGATTTGATCTCCTGAGAGTGAAAGTTCGTCTAAGTTGATGAAATGATGATATAATCTGCTTCACTAAACACACAATTTTAGCAATTATTATTATTTATGAATATGATTTATGATCTAACTATGATTGTCGGTAGCAATTTAATAATTAGTTGTAATGAATAGAGATTAATCGTACAACAAATGTCTGCTAAGTAATTTTAATTTAAATGTTTAGCTCTTAGATTGACTGAGAGGTTAGTATGTTAGTTAAACATTTCAAATTGTTTATTTACTGCAGAAAATATCTTGTTAGATGATAGTATAAGCTAAACTAAACCCGGAACTTTGAAATACGTTATGGTTATTTTACCATATAATCTATTAAATCCATTTTTTTGTTGTTAGTATATAAAACGTTGACACATATCTCCTAAAATTTTGAAATTTATCTTTTCATTTTGCATTTTCCAAAAAATTTTAAAATTTAATATTTTTTTATTATCTAATAAAAACCATACGTTAAATTAGACAAACAATATAATGAAATCAATTTTAATTATTTTTTGAACTCTATAACATATTTGAATATTTCTTTATATATTATTTTCTCATATAAAATAAATAATTTATATCACATTTTTGAATATATAATTTTATATATATATATTTACATATTTTACATGTTTTACATATTTGTTTTGATCACTTTTCACCTCATTTCACATCATTTAGTGTTGTAAATATACATTTGAGTCTTGCATTCGCATGTTTCCCATTTTATGATCATATAGTGTTGTTTCATGCATATTGCATATGTTTTTAAGTCTCTTTAGGTGAATGGGAGACTTGAAGCTTATTGAAACCTTAAAAATGAAGCGAGGACCAAGAGGAGATGAAAAACAAAATAAAAATAAACTTGTAGCGGTCACCTAAACCGCTCGGATTCCAAATCAGTTGAAAGAATGCATAAGAAGAACATCTTCCCACACCTAGTTTAATCTTCAATTCAGTGTCAAGATATGATATTGAGTTAGGTTTAAATGGAAGTGGTCTCGAGTCATTTGGTGTTATATTCCAAGAGTTATGGTCGAATTAGTGGGCACATATCATCTATGTAGCGAATGAAGACTTGAAACATAATTTTGTGGTGATCAAAATATTTAGTGTTGACCCAAATATTTTTTGTTGTCTCCATATAAATACTTGTCTAAACACCTAAGTTTTCTTCTCTTAGAGTTTGTTCTGATATCCAAACTCTTTTTAGATATTTTGGATTGATGTCTTTCATATTATGCAACTCTAATGAAAGTTTATTCATCTCTATCTTTGTAAATTCATCTCTTTATCTTTTTTTTTCTTCTTTTTTTCATTTAGGTTGTTAATCTTTTAGTTGGAATATGGGTTATGCTAGATTATGATGAATTGATGGATATATCTTGATTGTTTAGGTTGATTATTGTTAGATCTTTTATTTAGGTTGATCATTATGCTAGATTAGATGAGAACATTTGAATTTAGAGATTAGGCATTTTACGCTCGAAAGGTCTTCTTACTTTTGCTTAAATAATTGAAGATTAGTTTTCTAACACCCAAACTATTGATCGCCTGAGATTAAATTTGAAATCTTATGATCTTACTGAGTTAACACTTTTGTCCTTATATTTTATCTAAAACTAATTAGAACAATTATTTTCTAATAAAATTACCACTAAAATTATAGCTCATAACATTACCACTAAAATTACAGCTCAAAATACTACTATTTTGACTTGGTGTGCAAAACTTGGACCCATTTACTTAATTAATCAACAATTCTTACAAATTAACTCTTTTAACTTATTTATTTTTAAAATGTAACTTCTATCAGTTCGCATCCTAGAAATATTAATTGTCTTATCCTACTCATCATATCTCAAAATTTAAAATTTATTGTATGTTTTATTATCTTGCATGAGTTAAAAATCAATTGAGACAAAATGATGGTAAGAATTTGATTCTAAATTTTACTATTACATTACATTGCTTTTAATTTTTATCTGATTCTAATGCATTATATATATATATATATATATTTCTTTCACATAAGTTATTTTTGAATCAAAATTATATATAACAAATATTTGTTTGGCTACTAAAACAATTTGCAGATTCATTGATAGAGATTCAAAAGCTATCAAGTTATTACAACATAATTATTTTATTTAATTTTTAATAATATTACATTGAGACAAATATATCATATGTTTTTTTTTACTAATAGAGATATATTTATCTACGAGCTTTTTCAATGATTTAGCATAAAAATATAACATCAAGTTACTTTATAACAAATTAGGTTAAAAAAAACTAAAAAAATAATTCTCTTTCTCCTCATTTTAAATTAAAACGTTAATAAAACAAGTGTTTAGTCTTTGAGATTATATAAATTACAAGGTATAAATAATAAAATTATGTAATATAAAATATAAAAAATAATTAACTTAAATTAAAAATAACTAATTTTTCATATATATTCAGTTATAAAATAGTACATATTAATTTCAAACTCATGACATTCACTAGTTTATAATATACAAAACTTTTCCTTAAGTGCTACTATTAACTACTAGTCATCCATTAAAAAAACGGTAAAAGTGGTTAATTAGGCCCTGATTGGTAAAGCTTACAGTAAAGTATAAGGTGTAAGGAGCATAAGGTGTAAGGAGCATAAGCCTTGACGATCAGAAGCAGCAAGCTCATTTATATTAAATTAATGATATGTGATTGGTATAGGAGTGAGGAGTTATACATAAAATTACAATTATAGACATCATTATGTAAAACAAAAATATATATCAAAATTTGCTAACATGGTAATAATTCTAATATATAGATAGATAAATGAATATATTTTTTATTTCAATTTTTTTTTTAAATATGTAACTATGTTTTCTTATTTTATAAGCATAAAAATATATCATTTGTTTTCAAAGAAGTTAAACATGCGTTGACTTCTTTTTTGCATATCATATGTATTACGTAATTATGTATTATATATAAATATAAGAACTTTGAAAGAAAAGTAAAAGAAAGTATAGATTTGAAAACAACTCACTTTAAATTTTTCCAATGAATGTTTGTGTTGTCTCGTACTCTCGTGCTCCGTAGGTTTTTAAATTTTTTTGTGATTATGTTAAATTTTATAATCATAAATTTATAGTAAATTTTCAATGGCATCTACAGAAAATTAATCAAATTATTAAAGGTAAAAATGTATTTTTATAATTTTTAAACCTCTATGCTTAGGAAAAGTTTCATTGATTAGCAGTGGACTATGAAACATTTAAAAGACCTTATGCTCTTTTTATGCTCAATTAATAAAACATGATTGGTTCTTAAAAAATATTAAACCGATTAATATGCTCTACCAATCAAGGCCTTAATCTAATTCATTTTAAAAACAAAAGTAATTAACTATCCTATTCGAGTTTGTCAATTCCAGTCGCTACTCTCTAGCTAGTCTCAAACGAGGACTGAAAATATAAGCACGACGAACAAAATTTTAATGAGATAAATATGGTTTGAAGAAATTTAGTAGATAACACTAGGATTTTTGGAAATTTATATTATAAATGGATTAAAGGCATAGATTAATGATTGGAAACGTTTGAAGATAAAAGGGTTACTATGACTTTTATAACACGTCCATTTCTTGTCAACATAGATTCATCATTGCTAATAAAAAAATCAATAAAAGAAGAAAAAAACAAAAAGTAAACTGAGCGCACATGCATTCCACTACACCTATGTATACACATAAACACTGGATATAGAGCTTTTAAGAAAAAAACATATGAAAACTATTTCATTTACTAAAAATATGTATAATATTTATGAAAATATTTTCTTTTGTTTTAATAATTACTGCAATGATGGAGTGGTATGAAAACATTCAAATAACTTTCATGGTGGGGTATAAGAAGGAAGACCATAAAAGTTGTCTAAATCCTAAGGGGAAAAAAGGCGAAGAATAGTCAAATATTCGTTTCCGTTTTTGATTTTTCACCTCATTTTCTATTAAATTCACCACAAAAAGCAAACAATAATAATGAAATAGATTATGGACCGACACTGTTTCCGTAGTCTATCGTGTGTGTATGTTGACGATTTTGGCACACATGACACAACAGTGTCGCGTTTGTGTAATTACAGTATTAAAGAATTCTTATATCTTTCACATAACATTAACAAAATAAAATAAAAAATTGATGGCCCACCCCTATTTTAAAAATGAAATAGTATTAGAAAAATACAAGTTTTAAACTTTTGCTTATAAATTACTTGGGATCCGAATCTTGGATTCGTTCGTTTCACATTAATCAAGGATTGTCTCATCATTATCTTTTTGAAAGGAAATTTTGCATAGCATTTTTTATTCAACAAATAAAGAAAAGGAAATACATTATTATTTCTCTTACATATGTTTTTTTTTTGGTGAAAAGAGGAGAGACACCGATTTATTAATACAAAAAACTAAAAAAATATTACATCTTCCTAAACATCATCTAAAAGAATTAAGGCCACACAATCCGACCTATCAATAAAATTATGAAAACCTAACGGTAATGAAAATGCATAGTTAGCTAATCCATTGGTAAGACGATTATCTTCTTTATACACATACGAGATACATACTATCCAGTTTTTTGATAAAAAGTTGTAGCACAAACGTATTAGAAAAGACAGCAGATGGGATTCACTTCTCTCTGTCTTGAGAAAACCAACCACAATTTGTGAATCCACTTCTAATTCCATCCGCGTAGTTCTTCCATGCAATGAATAAACCATAGTACACTCCCCACAACTCCACAAAAGGAGCCGAACAAATCCCCAGATTCACTGCAAACCCCCCCCCCCCCCCCCCACCAATTTCCCTCGTTGTCCCTTAGAGCACCACCACCTGATGCCAAACTTGGATTCCCATGTGAATCACTATATGTATTCAACTTTATCCATTCATCCCTTGGATGTACCCATGCAATTAAACATTCTACCATTGTACTAGACATGTTTTGATCCTCCAATGCTACTTGTGCCATAGTCACTTCTCTCGCAAGATCCTTTATAAAGCGCACCCTATCACGACATTTTTCATTAGTACCAAACACATTCCCACACCGTCTTTTCTAGCCTCACCCACGTAGTCATTCCAAACAAAGTCGACCATGGGCTCCCTGCTACCTCACCACTATCTCCTAGATTATCATAGATCCACCCAAGAAGTGACTGCAAGAAAAAAGATCTTACCCGTCTTGTTGAAATAATGCGCTCCCATATGCCTTCCATCGCAGGGCAGTCCCAAAGAACATGTATTATTGTTTACTTTCCACTTTTACACACTTGACAAAGGTTTTTGTCATTGATTTGCCGTCGATATCTTTACGCATTTTCATGATAACTTGATTTCTAACTAACCAGAGAAATAGTCAAACTCTTTATGGGGCTATAATCCTCCATATCCACTCATAAAAATTACCCATTTGTTGTCGCAGTGAAGAATCCTATGATAACAAAGAGTGCGCCGACTTGACAGTGAACTCACCATCTGAGTTTTCTCCCCATGATATACGATCTTTAGCTCCAGTCACATCATCCAAGACCACAGCTGCAAACTTTAGGTTCATGTTTTCCGCCACAAAACGGCATAATCATTGCCAGATCCCATCATATCCCATTCCTCCAAAGATCCCTAACATAAAGATCTTCAAAACCCTATGATAATTCCACCACTACCAACTCCAACAATGGCTTATTTTCTAACCACTTATCCGTCCAAAATTTGATTCTTTGCCCATCACCATGAACCCAATTCAAACCCTGTCCCACCACCTCTCGTAAACCAATAGTCACACTCTTCTAAGTTAAAGACTAATTACTCTGGACTATGGTCCATGACCTATCATGCACTTCTCCAACTTTATATTTCTTTCACAATACAATTGCCCATAAACTCGCACTACCTTTCAATAATCTCCACCCCACTTTGGCTAGAAGAGCCTTATTCATCTCCCTAGCTGATCGAATTCCCACTCCATCTTCTGCTTTTGGTCGACACACTTTCTTCCAAGCTACCAAGTGTTGTTTTCTCTATTTCGTTGTACTCCTCCATATAAAGTTTCTCGATATTTGATCTAACTTTTCAAGTGTAGCACTTGGTAATGCAATAACACTCATAGTATAAACCGGAATGGATGAAAGCATTGCTTTAGTAAGAGTTAATCTTCCCGCCATGCTCAGAAAATGACTTTTCCATCCAACCAGCCTCATTGAAACTTTCTCTAAAACATCACTGAATGTATTCTTATTAATTCGTTTATGTAAAATAGGCATCCCGAAATACTTCACAAAATCCTTAGTAGCCTTGGTTCCGCTTTCATCGCTAATCAATTTAGCTAACTCTCGATGAACATTCTCAAGACTCACTTTCTTATCACCCTTCCGCAAAGAGGATTTGATCATCAGCAAAAAATATGTGTGACAATTTTGGTCCTCCACGAGATAAAGAGATCGGCTTCCACTCTTTGATAGCAACAGACTTCTCAATTTGATGACATAACCTTCCTAAACAAGTATGGAGACAAAGGATCTCCTTGATGAAGCCCTCTTGATGGCTTAAAAGGCTATGTTTTTTCTCTATTCCACAATAACTACATTGAAGGCCATGTAACACACTACATGACCCACACAATCCATTTATTTGGGAGTCTTGCCACCCTGAGTGTATCCTCCAAAAAATCTCATCTAATACGATCATAGGCTTTCTCAAGATTAAGTTTCAATAACATCCAACATTTCCTCCCCTTTTTTCTTCTCCTTGAGTGAACCGCCTCTTGAATAACCACTATGTTGTCTGTACTTAACGATCCTGATATAAAGCTCGCTTGGACTAGGCCTACCAGCTCTAATATCTCACTTTTAAGCCGAATCACCGTAGTTTTTGTAATGGTTTTGAATAACACATTACACAGGCTTATCGGTCTGAACCGTGTTATTCTCTCCGGTTTCATTATCTTAGTGATGAGTACTACTAATACATCATTCGTATCTTGAGGTAGAACACCACTTTCAAAAAATTCCAACACAAAACGGCTCACCGAGCTTCCAACAATATCCCAACACTGTTGATAGAACACCGGCTAAAACCCATCTGGTCCTGGGGATTTGAACTTTCCCATACTACGTATCGCGTTCTCCACTTTCTTTGCCATGGATGGTTTATTCAAAGCCACCAAATCTCTCCGCTTTAGACCTACAAACCCTTCTTTGTGCAACTACGCAACGATTGGAACAATATCATCCATAGAATATAGCCATTTATAGTAGGCCACTACCAACTTCTTTAGATATGTCGTCTCAATAATCCATCTATCCTCATCATCTTTTAGTGCTTCAATGCAATTTCTTCTTCGTTTAATGATAGTAGATATGTGAAAATATTTTGTATTTTTATCCCCTAGAACAATCTATTTTTCATGAGATTTCTGAAACCATAACATTTCTTCTTGCTCTAGAACCACCTCAAACTCCTTAATCAAAGCGTCTTCCCAACATAAAAGGTCATCTGTTTAAGTTATATCTAACTGGTCTTGAACCAACTTAATCTCTTGTATCAATAAGTCTTTACATTTCTCGACTTCCCCAAACACTTCCCGATTCTACTTCCTCAATTTCACCCTTAGCCCAGCTAAGGCCTCTGGGGTTTTTAATTGAGTATTCCAAGACGCCAACAACAACTCTTTAAAGCCAGAATACGTTAACCATACCGCTTCAAATCAAAATGGTTGTCGACTTGGGACCTCAACAACAGCCAAAGTCTCCCACTCTGTCCTATCGCATCCATTCGAAAAGAATTTTCAAAACCTAAACCTTGACATATTCGTTGTGCTCTATCTCCACCCGCATGGGTCTTCAAAAATATATCGAATTGATCTTCAAAAATTAGGTTTATTCACCCCCTCCCCCCGGTAACTCCATAATAATCAATTCATCATTCTTGATAGATAAAATTCAAGAAAAACTGGGGCAAATTGTTATGCTTCCATCGATACCGCCACTCTGCCTGACAATTTTTCCTATAAATCCACTTCCTGATCCGGCGAAGTCTCTTCCAGTCTTACTTTATTACTTTCCATGGACCAACTGATTCTCTACCATCTCCACTTCATTTCCATTATCGAAAACTCCCCTGGTCTACCAAGAGTCATCTTCTCTACTCTCAACCTTTTTCTCGATTCTGACAGCTCCAACTCCCCTCTAGTTGAGCGAAAACTAAGCCACACGTGGGCCTAACTTGCTTATATTGTTTGGATTTCAGCCCATTACTTCCAGTAGGCTTGCTAATTCTGGCTCATTTTGCTTTAAAGCCTTCATTCATAAAGCATTTTCCTTGATCTAATATCTCTTTGATCGTTATTGGCTTTACTTGGCTAGTACTCTTTCCCTTATGAGCTTGATTTGGAACATCTTCATTTTCCTTGTTCTCCTCCGATAAAACCACTCATTCCCTTAATTCTGTTGAGATAAAATCTTCCTCAAGGCTTCCATATCTGGTTGATAACTCTATATTCTCTCTTTCCTTATTCCTCAGAATCTCTTTAAGATTGCTTTCTAAAATCCCTGCCAATGTCTCCGCCATATTCACAGCTTTCCGAGCCGTTGGCTCGGATCACTTTCCCGTCCAGCACACCTGTGTAAAATCATCTTTCTCCAGTCTTACTACATTACTTACTACACCCACCATATTTGATGGTTCGACGACTATTTTCTCTGGCATCCCACGAGGACATGAGTGAACAAGGTGTCCATACAACCCACATAAAAAACAGATGTTCGGTAATCCCTCATAGGACACAAAATATCGTTCCCGATTAATCATCATTGTACCTTTTAGCAGTTTTGTCTGATTCACTACCACACATATCCTGGCAAACCTAGCTTTCTTGAGATTCAGTGTGGTGAGATCCACTTTAATTGACTTCCAAAATCCCGTGTTATTCCCATCAAAATTGCTTTATGATACAAGTTCACCGGGAGATTTGACAATCTAACCTAGACTGGAGTAGTGACAATATTATTTCGCGGTGTATCAAAATCTGGCGACCATGCTTGTGCCAGAAGATAGCTACCAAAAGCCCTCCACGACCCTCCAGTTAAAGCTTCTAAATACTCCTCCTCCATCTCAAAGTGGATCATGAAGAACCGTCGAGAAATATTCATAACATACATCACATATTTTAGCTTCTACATCTCCCTCAGTCTCTTAGTTAATGCCGAGATAAGCATACTTCTCCCTATGACCTTAACAATCACACACTTCTTCCATAAATCATTCAACACTTCCAAAACCTTGTTTCCAATTGTAATCACCGGTTCACCATTTTTGCCATTAGGGAATTTCAAGTGCATCGTCTACGTAACAAACTCATTATTTATAATCTCCTCCGGGTATAACCTCCCTCCAGCATCACTATCTGCCACTTCACTCGCCCATGACCCAATTCCATCCGGCGGATCTCCTGATGGTCAATCTTTCTCTCTCATATCTATCATAGTTGCATATTGCGAGTCACCTCCAAAAATCCTACAAATGTTGTTCATTTTTTATTTTTCTCTCTCTTATATATGTGAACTATGAATATATATGAATATTGAAATTTAAAGTATTCCAAACATATAAAATTCCCCACAAATTTAAATATATAATATATGGAGAAGGTAATATCTTCTCCATATATTATATATTTAATGAATAAACCTCATATTATTAAGAATTTTTTTTCTTAATAAAGCTCATAATATTACCTCAATAATATAATGAATGAACCTTTCATATGCATAAAACCTACAAGATATGGATTATATTCATATTTTTCATAGCTATATCTGCGCTCTGTATATACAAACGTTCCATCAACCGTTTGTTGGTAAATACAAACTATATATTTATCTTTTATTTTCTAATAATTGGCTCATTGCTATGGCCTATATATGGATGTCTTTTTTGATAGTAATGATTGAGAATCTATGCATATTTTAGCCGTTAAAATGTAACTGGACTTTTTTCTAATTAAAATAAAAATCTTTGTTTAATTCTATTTTATCAGAAAGTATCTCATTCATGACTCCTTCATACGTGCACTTGTGCTTGTGCACAAGACGGATCTCCAAATAAGTACATAGGGTAAGCTGTTTCGACTATTATTGGAATATGACATAAATTAAGAAATTTGTACTATCTTGGCTCTGGTCAGAGAGCACGTAATAAATGACTTACACATAGACCATGAATGAATCCAATGAGTTTTTAATTTTAAATGGCACTAAAAGACTTACGGAATTATGGTCTTCGTCACTTCAGTCATATCTTTTTGTTATCATAGACGTGAGAAAATAAATAATAATAAAGAACATATATATATATATATATTATAAACAACTTTAACAATAAAAAATATGCATATTTATTTATGTGGTTCATCAATGTTGTATGCAAAGACTAAACGATTTATTATCGGAGGCACAAAACAAATTGTTCAAAATACAATTGTAGAGAACAAGAGTATAAATCTAATCCTATTTCAATCAAGGGTCATTTTGCAATATGACCATGAGTTTAAAAACAATTAAGAAAATAGCTTCTGGCTTAAAACAAAAATAATTAACAAAACTATTCTTCCCAATTGATTTGGCAAAATCCTTTTGGATTTTAAAATAACAGGAATTAAAATAAAATAAGGCAATATTTTCCAAAATAACATGTTCCAAAAAACAGCAGCATGATCTATTAAAAACAAATGTTATCTCGAAAATAAGATATACCGACAAAAACGGAAAAATCCAACATTAATATGAAAAGAATGAAAACGAAAACGAAAATAGCAATGATTAAAAAAGCAATATGAAAGGGAGATGAGTAAATGTGAGAAGAAGAATGATTCCAATGCCTTTTTCTTTTACCTTTTGACACATTATTGTAACTCATGATTATTTTTTTAATTGATTTCTGTTTCAAGGTCATCTATTGTTATTACCCTTCAATCAATAGATTGTTTGGTCCGTATATTTAGTTTACACTAAAATAGAATGTATATAAATAAGTTAAATTTAGGGTATTTAGTAATTTACAGGCCATATGAACCATTGTATTTCGGCACATAACTAGTGATCTTTTGCCTCTTTTTGAGGTTTTCATACTTCCTAAATAACACATGATCGTTTTTTATTTCCTTAATTAGGTAGATTATAAGTTATTTTCCAGAAAAAAAAAATTAGGTAAGTTATAAGAAAAAATAATGAGAGAAAAAAAGAAGAAGAAGAAATCGAGATTCCAAAACAAAAGTAGAACCAGGTCTCAAACCGTAAAGGAAACCAGAATTCCAAGTTTTGTGAGATTAGAAATATTTTTTTGTTTAGGTTAAAAAATCGAAATTCCAATTAGTTAATGTAGTTCCAATATAATATATTAAATGTTCAATGTATTAGCATAGGAGTTCAAATCGCGGAGCTGATGGACTGGCCGATGGACTGGCGGTGTCATGGTGATGACGGCTTGAAAGAGCGACGGAGCGTGCTGTGACACTAACAACACGGCTCACCGGTCATCCTTTTTTCTGTTGCCTGATTTTGTTCTTCCTTAGCGGTTAAAGTGGTGAGCTGTCTCTCCTCTCGGGCTTTGGTTTGCCCCAGGTCTTGGTGGTTCTTGAGGTCTTTCACTCTCCTTAATATTCCCTAGGTTCTGCTTCCGATTTTGTTTAGTTTTGGGTAGTTAGTCTCTCTAGGGTTCTATTCGTGTGCTTTGGATTTGGCTGAACAGCATTTGTGTGGTTATGTTTGTTCTTTGCAGTTTGTTGTGCTATTCGTTTCTGCTACCAGGTTTTAGAGCTTCACCATATCATTTTTCTTGTTCCTGAGTTTGGATTTGTCGGCTGGAATCAGGTCCCTTCCGGGCATGAGTTATGGTGAGCCTGTTAGATTGGCTTTATCATTTGTACCTGCAGCTCTTGCATTTGGTTAGTGGATTTCTCATTGGAGTCTCGCCGGTTTTGATCTGTCTCTTTTCTCAGTCTCCTGGGTTCGGCTCCTCCGGTGTGGTTCGTATCCGCTCCTTGTCTCTATCTACGTTTCAGAATAGATCGTGTATGTTCTTGTTTTCCAGTTTTTATGGAGACGTTTCAAAGTCGTTGCAGACTTAGCCGCATCCGAAATTTTATCTTAAGAGTTATTCTTGGGGCATCTTTGTCGGGTTATGAAGCCTTGATCTCTAAGTTGTGAGGTATTTTGGATTCACTATAGGAGGTCTCTGTTATCGTTGGTTCTTTTTGCACAACTGTCTTGGTAATTAGTCGTCGAAGGTTCTCTGGAAGTGTTATTGCATGACATGTGTATTGGTTTTTTTATCGGGTTTTATCATCTTTCTCTCATTTTGGTTTAGAGTTTAGGGTTTTCTTTAGACTCTGGAGACTTTATGTTGTCCGTCGGATTAGTTTTATGTAGTTTGTTTTACACATTTCAATGTTCCTTCGGGTAATACTGATGATGATTGTAATCTGCTTTCACTTCATTGATTATATATTCTTAGATGATAATATATATATATATATATATATATATATATGAACCTTAGAGCATTAGAGCACTTCCAATGGGGGATTTTTAGTTTAGAAACCCTATTAAAATAATAATAAAATTTGAGTAAAGTATGAGAGAGAGAAGAGGGTTTTTATTTGAGAAATTTAGAACCCATAAATTCTAAAAGAAGAACCTCATCTAATAGTTGTTAGTAGTTGATTGGTTAAAAAAAATTTTATTTTTATTTTTTTATTTAATTAAATTAAATTAAAAATATTAATATAATATTTCTTAGATAATCAAATTTAGAAACTTATCCTTAGAGGTGCTCTTACAAGTTTTTCACAAGAATCTTTCAACTTTTAAAAAAATAAAAAAAATATGAAATAATAATATTTAATTATAAAAATTTCTAAAAAAAAGTGGAGAGAGTATCTCAAATATATATATGTATATGCTCTTGAGTAACAAATGTTTGAAATCTCAAACTGAATCGTCTTTTGACTAACTACACTTGACTTTAAACCTTTTAAACAAACAAAAAAAACTATAATTGACTTTGAAGGGATCAGTCACATTCAACGAATTGCGTTTGGTTTGGTGTTAATTTATTAGAAGCCATCACATGTGGATGGGAGTTGTCGCAAGTGATCATTAGTGGGTCACGTGAGTGCATTAGATCGATAGATCAACACGAACCGTGGGAAAACTCTATCACTTGAGCTAAATCGTTACATTAGTTTTATACAAAAATTGTAACTAAAGGAAAATAATCAATGAATTTTAATAGTCAATTTCCTGTTTCCATGAGTAAGTAGAAAAATTTAATACTCTAAGCCGGTCAACTAGCACTTGTGCTGAGAAATTGAGATCTCTTCATTACTCCAAGTATCGCAAATTTAAACAATTTAAATAAATTGACTATTCGGTTTTTTTTGTTTATATTAATATATCACATGTTATTATATTTCCATTTCTGTAATCATATATTTTTTACAAAGTAAATATGTAATATATCAAATATTTAATACTTACACTTCAAAAAAAGATTTTCACATTTTTTTTTATAAGATTTTCACATTTTAAATATATATGTTACTTAAAATGTTTTAAATTTCAGTTTTAGTAAATAATACAGTCAATGATATACGTTGTCACATTTTACTTCTATATTCGTACAAAATATCATGTAATCATGATTCAAAACTATATTTATAATGTAAAACTTATCATGTATCAAGGAGAATTATAGTTGAGTGTAAGAGTTCGAATTAGTAATTGCTTAGGAAAAATTGTTTATCATTGCTAAAGCCTTTTCCAGACCCACCTAACTAATGGGCCAAACGATTTTTTTTTGTTTACGACAAACGTAAGGGTTCCTGAGCAATAGAAAAAACAGTTTTTAGAACATTGAAGCTTGAAGCCATAGGGCATTTTTGTGTGAAAAAGGGTAAGAGATAATTATAAGATGGGAGATAAATAAAGAAGGCGGAAAGACGAAATCTACAAATAAAGCTAAGTTACAAGAAAAACAATAAAATGACAAGATAAGAACATGCGAAAACAACAAAGCCGATCCCCGGCGAGGAAACACCGATTTCGAACACCTAAGCCCATACATTTGTGTTTGCAATTCCTAGGAACTCGAGTCATCGTCATTGACTTGAGCAGTACCCACCCAAGGCCAGCCCTCAAAACTTCAGAAGCAGGAATGCCCATAGCTTCTACAAGGACAAACACAAAAACAAAATAAAAATAACGGACCATTCTACAACCAGTAGCACGGGAGCCTCTACAGGCAGTCAGAAAAACCACTAATCCCGAGCTTGCAAAAACTATGGAGAACATCTCCCACTGATGTAAAATGGTCACCGAGATCAGTCCACCGCCTATATCCACTACAAGAAAACATGCCCATTTCCGACAAAGGTTTAAGTCAAAATTTAGTAGGAAACCATAAATTTAGTCGGAATACGAGTATCAAAAAAATATTTTAGTCAGAAAATAGTCGGAAATTTCTGACCAAAAAAAATAGTCAGAATTTAGTCAGAAATTTCTGACTAATTTCCAATCAAAAATATATCAAATTAAAAATAATAATTAATCTTAGTCAGAAATTTGTCAGAAATTTTCTGACAAATTTCTGACTAATATTACAAATTTAGTCACAAATTAGTCGGATATATATATATATATATATGACCATGGCTGCAAACGCCTATCGAACACAAATAGGCAATGAAGATAAAACGGTAGCTGAACTCCTTATAGCTGGCTTTTCAGGAAAGCTTAAAGGATGGTGGGATAACTATTTAAATAACTAGCAACGAGGAGAAATTCTTGATGCTATAAAAATGGATGAAGAAGGAATGCCAATTATAGATAATTTTGGAAATACACAACAAAATGCAGTATCAACCCTAGTCTTAGCTATAACCCTTCATTTCATAGGAGATCTTTCTGTCCTTAGGGACAAAAACGCTGAACTCCTTTCAAATCTTAAATGTAAAAAATTAAGTGATTTCCAATGGTATAAAAACACCTTCCTCACTAGAGTCCTACTCTGGCAAGATTCAAATCAACCCTTTTGGAAAGAAAAATTTCTTGCTGGTCTACCAACACTCGTAGGAGAAAAGGTCAGAACTAAAATTAGAGAATCTAGTGGCATCCAAATAATAGATTATGACGATTTCACTTACGGTGGATTAATTAGCCTTGTCCAACAAGAAGGTCTTAAAATCTGTCAAGATTTAAAACTCCAAAAACACCTCAAATGGGAACTTAAAAGAACAAAAATAGAGTTAGGATCTTTTTGCAAACAATTTGAAATGTATCCTACAAATAAAAAGCCATGTGCAGGAAATTGTAAACCAGAATGCTATTCCAAAAAATCAAAGTTTACAAAAAACTTTAAAGATTATAGGCCACGAGAAAATTCCTGAAAAAAACCTCGAAGAGATAACTCCTGGAATAGAACTAAGAAAACATTTAAACCAAAAGAATAAAAAAAACAAACCTTTTTATAAAAATCTAACATGCTATAAATGCAATAAAAAAAGATATACTTCAAAATACTGTCACTTAAATAAGAAAATCCAAGAACTCAATCTTGGAGACGAAATCACACACAAAATATCAAATCTTTTCCTAGAATACTCTACATCATCTAGTGATTATGATTCTGAACACTCATCTGAAGAGGCCTTGCAAGTTGATGAACTAAATGATACATCATCTAGCTCGGACTCAGATAAGAAAAAATTTCAAGTCCTCACAAAAGATCAAGAATTCCAACTAGAAATCTTGAATTCAATATCAGACCCCCAACTAAAACAAAAATTTCTAGAAACAATTATTTCATCCCTAAATGGAAGTCAAAAAACAGAAAATCCTACAAAACCAAACGATCCGTCAAAAACAAACTCTTCATATAACCTCACAAATATCCTCAACCAAGGAAAACAAAATAATTCTAAAACAACCCTCCAATCACTTCAAATTGAAATAAAAGATGTAAAAAATGAGCTCAAACATCTAAAAGAAAAACAAAAAACTGATTCCGAATATTTTCATTCAATATTAGCCTCTAAACATGATGACTCAAGTTCGGAAGAACATGAGAACAATTGTCCAGAAAACATAGAAGATGAAATAATAGAACAAATACAATCTCTAAACACTATGCCAAATGATTTCCTCTTTGTACTAAGAGAAATCACCTCTCGAAAATATAAAATAAAAATTACACTTGTCTTTTCAGAAAACTATAAAATAGATACAATTGCACTCTTTGACACGGGTGCAGACTTAAATTGCATAAAAATAGGTCTAGTACCAAGATGCTTTCACCATAAAACAAATGAAAAACTCTCATCAGCAAACAATTCAAAACTTAGTATAACATCAAAAACAGAAGCTTCAGTATTAAAAGATAATGTTATTTTCAAAACAGCTTTTGTTCTCACAGATGATATATACCAAAATATCATTCTTGGAACACCATTTATAAACTTAATAACACCTTACAAAGTTAACGAAGATTCAATCTCCTTCAAAACACAAGATAAAAAATTTCTCTTCGAATTCATGGAAACACCAAAACAGAGAAGCCTAAACTTAATAAAAACTTACTCAATACAAGAAAATTCAATAAATACACTGATACATAGCAAAAAATTCCACTTGGAAAATTTGCAAATGGAATTTCTTGTTGAAAAGACAAAAGAAACACTAGAAACTTCAATTACAAAGGAAAAAATTTCAAAACTAAGTCTTTTGGGATAGAAAACAACACATAGTTGATCTACCCTATGAAGAAAAATTCGATGAAAAAGAAATTCCTACAAAAGCTCGCCCAGTATAAATGAACTCTGACCTAGAGAATCATTGCAAAAAAGAAATTTTAGAACTTTTAAACAAAAATTTAATTTCAAAGTCAAGATCTCCATGGTCTTGTGCACCTTTCTATGTGAATAAAAACTCTGAAATAGAAAGGGAAACTCCAAGACTCGTGATAAATTATAAACCTTTAAATACAGCATTAAAATAGACTAGATATCTGATTCCAAATAAAAAAGACCTCATTCAAAAACTTCAGTCTGCACACATATTTTCAAAATTCGATCTAAAATCAGGATTTTGGCAAATCCAAATATCTGAATATGATCGTTATAAAACAGCATTTACTGTTCCTTTTGGACAATATCAATGGAACGTAATGCCTTTCGGTTTAAAAAATGCACCTTCGGAATTTCAAAGAATAATGAATGATATACTTTCAGATTATTCAAAATTTTGTATAGTATATATTGACGATATACTTATATTTTCAAACTCTATTGACGAGCATTTCAAACATCTCAAAACTTTTTACTATCTCGCACGTAAAAATGGACTTGTTCTTTCCAAAACAAAAATGTCTTTATTTCAAACTAAAATATGATTCCTTGGTCATTACGTTTCAAAAGGAATGATAAAACCAATAGAAAGATCATTAGAATTTGCGAATAAATTCCCTAATAAAATCTTGGATAAAACCCAATTGCAAAGGTTCCTAGGAAGCCTTAATTATGTAATAGATTTTTGTCCAAACATCAACAAATTAGCTAGACCACTTCATGATCGTCTAAAGAAAAACCCAACCCCTTGGACAGAAGAGCATACCGCAGTAGTCCAACAAATTAAAAAACAAGTCTTAGAAATCTCATGCCTGCATATAGCGGATCCAAAATTAGGGAAAATAGTGGAAACAAACGCCTCTGATCTAGGATACGGGGGCATTCTAAAACAAAAAGGAACAAATAATCATGAAAATATACTCCAATTTACTTCATCCCATTGGAATGAAACTCAAAAAAATTATTTGACCATCAAAAAAGAAATACTAAGTATAGTTTTATGTATACAGAAATTTCAAAGTGATCTTTTAAACAAAATTTTTTTACTAAGAATTGATTGCAAAAGTGCTAAAGATATTTTACAAAAAGATGTAAAAAACCTTGCATCAAAACAAATTTTCGCCCGATGGCAGGCTTTATTAAGTATTTTCGGTTTTGATATAAAATATATTAAAGGAGAAACAAATTCTGTTTCAGATTTCCTGACTCGAGAGTTTCTCCAAAACAGGTACGATGCCTCCAAAGACGGTTGACAGGGGAAAAACCCATGCTTCAGGCCAAAACCAAGACAAAACACCAACTCCAAATACCTCCAAACCAAAGACAGAACCAGAAACACAACCCTGGATTACAATTACAAAAAAGAAACTGGAAAAAGAAGAAAAAACTCTTCAAACCCCTGAAGAAATCTTGATACAAATACGGTCCCTACAATAAGCTTTTGAAAAAAGTTTTTCAAAACAAGAGAAAGGTAGTTCTTCAAAACCACCCCTTCTCTTGCAATTTCTGAAATACCTGAAGCCAATTTAAAAATGATTTCAAAACAAAACCAGGCTTCAAAACAAATTTCAAAACTTTTAAACAATTCACAAATTGTTTTAAAGGAATTTTCAAGCAATCCCCCTTCGGAATATTTTGAAAAACCAACTTATCAAAATGTGATTACAATAGAAAAAGACTTTTTTGAACATGATCCGTATTTGACGATCGAAAAGTTTTTTGGGAAAAACCAGTTTTTCAAACCATACAATTCTGAAAAAACCGTTTTATTTTACCAAATAATTTTGGAAATCACAGGATCAGTTACTTTCAAACATAAGTTTTTGGATGAAAGTCACACGGCCCCTGCTTATTCGACTTTTAAAATTCATGAAATCATTTTCCCAAGAGATTGGGATTATGATCTCAATGATAATATAAAGTTTCCCGAAGATTGTTCGAATCTTTCTTGCTACAATGTCCCATTCAATTACTGGGATTATTGCCAAGCTTGGTACAATGCTTTCCTTATTCAATCCCCCAAACACAAACACACGTGGTTGATCTTTTTCGACACCGCATGTAACCTATCTAAATCTAATCTCTGGTTTAACCAATGGTGGAACAACTTTGGTTCCGTCATAAACATTTTCAAGCCTCAGATAAATAAATCCTTCCAAATCCTTAAATCCAGTTTCATACCATCTGAAGATGAAAAAAGATTTCTCGCCTTGGCCCTTTTTCATTCTAAATTCCATTTGCCATGGGTTTTCTCATGGACTTTTGAATTTTCGGATGATACAATACCCATTATCAGACGAAGATTTAAAGTCAAATGGTGGGATAAATACAGAAAGCGAAAGCGAGTCTTCATATGGCAATTGTCACTGCTTATGGACCCGAACCTGGGTGTCTGTCCCCTCGAATTTATATCCTTCAAATATCCCTGAATGGATTAGATCACAAAACTCCAAAACTCTTAATCCACCAGCCCCACAAAAATTAATCCAAACACCAGAAATGACTCTCTTCCTAGCCCAAAAATCAAAAATGCTGTCGATGTTAGCAGCTGCAAAATCAGAAGAAGAAATCAAATCAATCTCGCTGCGATTTCTATCGACGATATCAACACAAAACTCCCAAGCATCCGGAAGTGAACCGGAATTAGACGAAGACGATATATATAAAAAAAATTATATGTAAATATATGTATATTAAAGCCCATGTTAATGTAACATTAAGGGGAGGAAAAGTTTATAATCCCCCACAAATCTGTTGTAATATATTTCATACATAAAAAAAATGGTCATCTTAACACCTGATAAGTTAAGGCTATTCCGAAGCAAACGGCTTTGGTAAAGAATAATCAAATCCGTTAATAGCTGGTGCTTTGCTAAAAAGCATAAAAGTTGTACAAACATCTCTATCTAAAAACAAGTCCAAACAAGAGAGCCAAATGACAACATCAGACGCACTACCAACTCTCTGTAAAATCCGCAATCAACTACAGACGATGTCGGCCACAACTCCGGTTTCAACTACAAAAGAAAAAGACAAATCCGTCAAAATCCACCGAAATTAACCACAGTAGATGTCGGCCACAAAAGTAAAGAAGCATCTTGAGGCTACAGTGCTACGCACTACAAAAGCGTATAGATTAATTAAATATTTAAATACACATGTAAACTTCTATATAAATAAGTATCGCACCACTCTTCAAAACACAACTTACACACTCTCTCTCTAAAAACTCTCTCTTACCTCTTCCATCTTCCATCTCGAGTCAAGAACTCTTCTTCCGTTTTTAATTTGTAAGTTGCTATTTATAAATCTGTACTTGTTATAAATCTAATAAAGAAATTCCAAATTTTCCTATCAACACCTCTTGGTATACAACCAACTAATCTTACTTCACTCTAAGACACGGTTCCCCCAATACATTGTAACGGGGTTGTGAAAAGATTAATTGAGTGTATCCACGATCCTGTTAAAATGGTATCAGAGCCATGTGGATGGTGTTAGTGATAGTGTTAAAATGGAACTAATCAAAATCAAAATCAAAATGTTTTAAAACCTCAATCAAAATGTTTAGTTATCCATTTACTCTTTTTAATGAAGTATATTTAATGACTTTATGGTCATACGTTTTATGTTTTATTTTATTATTCTCATATATTATGATTTACCTCATTATATTTTTCTATGAAATTTACGATTTCTATTACGATTAAAATTAAATAGGATATTTTCTAAAATATATATATTCGTCGATACAAGATTTAGAGATCATCAATCCTCGGATTGTTGAAAAGTCTCAACTCGAATCTTGTGTATACAAGCAACCCTCGAACTTGGTTAATACCCTAAAAAGTTAATACCTTGATTCTTGTGGTATCGAGGAGATCTTTCGAGTCAAAAAATTGATTCAGAATATATATATCTAAAGAAAGAAAATCTTACATACTAGAAGAAAAGGATTAAAAATTATTTAGTAAGTTTCTTGATTACAAACTTATCATCACTTCCTTTTGAGTTTTACAAAGCTTAGTCCTCCCGAGTGTTTTTTGCCAGTCTTGTGTCTAGCAAGTAAGTCCCGTGAAGTGTAGGGCAATTAAACCTAGAATTAAGTCTGGATTATAGGGAATCTAAACCTTTAAAAAACCATTAGAAATTCATGATGAGTTCGTATTTTAGAAATTCGCTAGATAGATCTGAATCATCTTCATCTAGAAGTAGATTTCCAAAAGAATCTAAAAAGGTTATAAATAGCCAAGAAACGACCATAGATGACTTTCAAGGTTCAATTGACAATTGGGAAATTCCAAGAGTTAATAGAGATCAAATCTATCAAATCTCACGAATGAATTTCTTAAAAACAAAATTTTCAATGAAAACAGAAGAACATGACATACAATTAACTAAACCTTTTGAAACAATTGAATTATTTTCACAGAACGCTTTACAAAAACATAGAGAAAAGAATTTCAAATATATACATATTGGCCTAGTCCAAGTCGGTATAAAACCACTTTCAAAAGAAGGTCTTAATACTTCAATTTTAGCTATCCTAAGAGATACTAGATTCAAGTTATTTGAAGACTCTTTGCTCAGCTCTATAGAGTCCAGCCTTTGTGCTGATCCAATATCATTTGATTGTTATCCAAATTTCATTGTTTCTTTAAATGACAAAAATATATTAAAATCATTGGTTTTACAAGTTAAAACACATAAATATGAAATGATCGAAGGATCAATTCTGATTGCTTTGGTATTTAGACTACATTATAAAGCCATGACTAGTGCTTTTTCTTCAAAAGTAAAAATATCGAGTAAAAAGGGTGAAACACTCTTACTCCAAACCGATTTTTTAAAATCAAACTCTGTTATTCCAAGATCAATTCAATGGAAAGATGTAAACCTTCCAGATGAATGGATCCTTGAAGGAGTAACTCAACCAAAACCTCAAAACCCTGTAGAACCAATAGAGCCAAACACACGTTTAAAAAATATTGAACAATCTAATGACGGAAAAGTAAAACTTTCCTTCATTATACATAATGAGAAAAATACTGAGGATGATCTCATCTATGAATCCTCTTCAAATATGAATACAATAGAATTAGGAAGAGTCTCCCAAATAGGTCATAGTTATTCGATTCAAGAACCCAGATTCCAACCACGATTCTCAACTTCTGATGTTCCAAATTCAATCTTGAGAAATGTTGTTTTTCGAACACAAATTCCAAAACCTGTCTATACGTCAAGAACTAGTTTTGAACAAAATGAATTTGTCACGAAATCAGAACCAACTAGCCCAACTTTTTCAGCTATCACTGATATGGCTAATGAACTAAATTTTTTAGAAAAAGATTTTGAGATAAATAAAAAAAATTTGCGAGAAGAGTTCTATTCAAAAAATAATTTACAAAAAGAAATTGGTTTTTCAAAGAATTTTCAAAAATCAGAGAAAAAATACAAGAAGAATATTATGAACACCTTAACAAAAACAGAGTTCAAATTTTATTTTTTAATTGGTTTGAGGATTATACAAAAAAAATAGCATTTATAATCCTTTTTTAAAAACCGCAAATCCTATTACCAATCGAAACAAAGGATGTGAATGGGAAACAATTACTAATGGGAAAATAATTCATTCAAATCACCCCCTCAACAAGGAATAAAACTTGAGTTATCGGGTAAACCGATTGAAGCAATTCCTTTTAAAATCCCTCAAGAAGATGATAAGACAAATGTCAAGAACATCATTCTCCAAAATAATTTTTCAAACACTAATCTTGGCACAATAAGTTAACAACTTGATAGGATTGAGAAAACAATTCTAAAATAAACAAATCACCCAAATGAAACCCCATCTAATAAAAAACTAAAACTTCCAATTTTTAAACCGTTTCAAATTTCCAAAAATAGTGTTAAAACTTGCCAAAATACGAATATAGAATTCATCCGAGCTCTTCAAAGCCAACTAAGCAATATAGAAATAGGGGAAAATAGTAAGCATCATGCTTACGATGTCCCTGATACCCCAACTTCTAAAGCCCAAAGAAATGCTAGAAATCTCGAAACACAAAGTTCAAATATTCGAATAAATACCCTATGTCATGAATCAGATTTCGACAAAACCATAGAACAATTTTCAAACAATAAAATAAACCGTCTTGATTGGAGAAACAATCATGAAAATCAAATAATAGCGGCACCAGATCTAGGACAAATTCAGCCAATCGAACAATCTAGGTTTAACTCTTCTTCAGTCTATGATTGGAATCTAGATGGAATATCTGAATATAACATTTTAAAATTTCTACAAAAAATGACCATGGCTGCAAACGCCTATAGAACACAAATAGGCAATGAAGATAAAACGGTAGCTGAACTTCTTATAGCTGGCTTTTCAGGACAGCTTAAAGGAGTTCAGCTACCGTTTTATCTTCATTGCCTATTTGTGTTTAAATATATATATATATATATATATATATATATATATATATTTAAAAACAATTTTAATTATCAAAGCAAATATTATTGGTTGGTTGAATTTATATAAGAGATTTAATTATAAGAAATAAAAGTTTTATATAAACAAATAATTAAATATGAAAATATTTTTAAAAAATTGAAATTAATATGTTAGTTGGTTGAATGTTTGATAAGATTTTATAATGTTTTGAGATTTAAAACTTTTAGATTGATGTTTGAAAAGTGAGATAGATTTTAGAGAATTTAGAGAGATTATAGAGAGAAGGTAGATAGATGTTTGAAAATTAGAAGTGATGTTGGAAGAAAAAATTGTCTGGGTTATATAGAAAAACAAGTCGGTCGGAAATTGATCAGAAAATTCTGACAAATTTTCGACTATACAAAAAATAATTAGTGACTAATTTTTGACTATATTAATATTAGTCAGAATTAATTAATTAAATTATTTTGATTATTTTAAATAATTAATTAAATTATTTTGATTATTTTATTTAATTATTTATTTAAAAATTTTTAATTAATTAATTAAAATTTCTGACTAAAATTAAATAATTTAGTTAATTTTTTTTTAATAAATTGATATATATAGTCGGAAATTAGTTATATTTTTTTAATAGTCAGAAATTAGTCAGAATATTTTATACCAATTTCCGACTATTTTTTTTTCTGATTAATTTCCGATCATTTTCCAATGACGCTAAAATTTGTCGGAGAATAGTCGAAAATTTCTGACCAATATTATTTGTCATAAATGGTAGTCGGAAATAGGGATGTTTTCTTGTAGTGATTTGTCACTGAGTAACCACCTACACTTTAACGGATATGTCCCCTAACAGACCTGGAGCTGCTCCAAGAAGCATCAAAACATAGCCGAAAATATCAAAACACCAAGACAAAAGGCTAAAGATGACGCAGAATGAGCCATACTGGACACCAAGACAAAGAAGGACCTCGCCACCACCAAATTCCAAGCCGCCCAGACACCCGTCCAAACCACATCTGCAGCTCCGAGAACTCGCTGCCACAAAGTCATTGCAGAAGACATAAGCTTCACGTCCGTAGCAAAATACTACCGAAGCCACCGTAACCACACCAGCACCTAAGCCACTGTAGCCAATCATCACTAAAGCCACAGTTACCACGCCATCAACACAGCCACCAAACCAACCATGCTGAAGAACACAGCCACACCAAAGCTAAACAAAAAGAAGGAGGACCCATAACTGAGAATTCAAACCCCGATGAAGAGTCAAACTCCAACAATCCTTCTAGATCAGCCACCATGAACTGCAGCGTTGTCAGAGAAGGGAGAATAGACTCGCCACCGGTTGCCACATGGAAGAGCCACCGCATGGAACCACACTTCTTTGTTGACACAAGATAAAAAAAAGGAGAACCATCGATCATATCGGACCCGATTGTCACAGATCCGAGGAGGCTCAAGGTAGCTACACCCAAAGAACTTTGCTTGCATTGGAGCCTTTCCTTGAAGCTCATGTGCATGACCTAAGATCAACCGGAGGAGCATACCCACTTGAACAGCCAACTTTCACCTAAGGCACAAGACCCGCAAAGCATAGTCCATACCAGAGAGATGCCAAATCGCCACACACCATCTCAAATTAGAACCGCCACTGATGCCACCGGAAATCGCCCTTGACGCCACAAGTTCTCCAAGAAAAAAGGAAAAAATGAGCACATACCGGAGAAACGGCCCACCCACCAAAAAAAGAAGCGCCAAGGAACCAAGGTGGAGGCCAGAGTCTGTTGTCGGAGCCACCACACTTCGGCCTCAGATATGAGAAGACGAGTTAAGGCGTGAGAAGATATTTGAGAGATAATATTTCACACGCGGGCAAGGCACATGCCTGCGAACCAATCCTTATAAGATGAGAGTTTTGAGTTTAAATCACTGTTAGTGGTCTTAGATATCTCATAGTGAGTCAAAATAGTTAGGGAACTATGAACTTGTTTTGATGGATTATCTGAATTGGATTAACACTCTTATGACTTAAAGCTTGGCCGCAGAACCGAAGTTTGGAAAGACTATGGGTTAACTCAACATTCCTAAAGTCCCTTGATATTGGAAATATGTTAAACCAACGTTATATCTAAATCTTATCGAAACCTAAACTGACTTTTAATTTCTTATTCAGGGGGTTTGGTATTCAGTGGATAAGACCTATTCGAGCCGTATAAGACATTGCATTTCTTCACCAGTATGATTTACCACTCCTTCCCCTTCGTAACTCAAAAAATTCGAACCAACAAAGCAAAACCAGCAAGTGGATGTGACCGAGGGATTTTGTGCGTAAACCCGTGCATCTTTCGGAGCCTCGCGGAAACTTATCGCCAAGGGAAACTACATAGTCAAAGAGAACCGAGATATTTTGTGCGTAAAGCCGTGCATCTTTCGTGACCTCATGGAGACTCGTCCCACCAGAAACAAACCGACATCGTCAAAGTGAATCAAGGGATTTTGTGCGTAGACCCGTGCATCTTTTGTGACCTCATGGAGACTTGTCGAACGAGCAAGCTGCCGCTAGAAAAAATACAATGAACCCTAGAAAAGTAGGGAAAAGACGGCTGTCTTGGAAGTGAGAAAAAGGAGAGGGAAGTATACGGAAAAAGTCTTGGTTGGAATAAAGTGGATGTCCTTGGACCAATTTCCCTTTGGTAAGCCCACGCCCTGTAACTAATCTATTTAAAGAGATGACAATGGAGAGACCGAAAGTCCTTTGAATCGTGGACTTGGAGTAAGGATTATTGATGCTTCCTATGGGCAAGTACTAAAGTAAGTTCTAACGCTACAGCGAGGAAGAGTGCAAAGACCAGACTCCAAAAAGGTAAGTGAGTTCCCATGATTTCTTAAACCTCTTTTCCATGACTTTACTTTCTTGTTTGCTTAAGGACAAGCAAAGTCTAAGTCTGGGGGAGTTGATAACATCATATTTTTATCTATTTTTATTATTGTTTTCATATGGTTTTATGAAAAGATTGATGTGATGTCAAGGCTAAATAGGCTATTATCGAATATTTCTAGTGTCAAAGAGGTTTTGTAGGTTTTAAGGGGAAATTGACCAAAAACGAGCAAAACCTGTTTTAAGGCAGTTTCAGAACACCATAAGTTTGACATTTGTTGGAGACCTTTCCTTGGAGAAAATTCAGAGATATTTATATCTCTGGAAAGCTAGAAGAGTCAAGATTCACCTGGGACAAGAATCAAAGCAATCTATTCAGCTGATTGGAAAATATTACCCGAAGAGTGAAGCCCTGTCAACCTCGGTCACAAGGAGTGTGACCGAGGTCGTGTCTCTTGGTGAGTCCGGTAACGAGGCCCATGACCAAGGCTGACTCCCATGCCTTCCCACTTACCAAAATGCTGAGTTTAGCCTCCAAAACCTTAAAAACCGACTTCTTGGACCTCAAGCCTATAAATACTAAACCTAAAGCACTAGGGTTTCGTGTGCTTCAATTGTGCTTCAATTGTGACTTCACCATACCAGCAGCCTCATCTCAGAAACCCTAGGAGATGACCAGAGGAGCCCCGACCAACCTCTTGCTTATGGAAGCCATCGAAGTTCACCATCTCTTTTCTCTTAATACTTTGTAATCTCTGAACCTTATTCTTCTATCTATGCAATCTATGAATTACTTTAACCTTACTTTGATGATTTCTTTGGGTTTAAAGGGTTAATCAAAGGGGGGGAGATGATCTATATTGTTTAAGTGGCGAGTTTATTTTTTATGCATCATCGTTTGCACTGTCTTTCGTTCTGATCTTTCTCTTAATGGATGTAGCTAGTGTCATGAACTAGTAACTGATCTTAGGTATCTAGGTTTCGTTATCCACTTGCTTAGTTTGCTTGATCCTAGGTTAGATGAATATTGCATCATAACAAGCACATACCAATTAGTTATGGAGTTTTATGGATTATAATTGAATTTGATTTTAATGCTTTGATAGATGTATTGTTGCCTGCGTAAGTTGAGTACCATGACATAATGATTTCAGCTGGTTTTCTCTATGAATTATAGGTTAATCGATCTTTCGTATTTTATAGTCCGAGACTTAGGAGTAGAAATGCATTTACATGAAGTAATGGATCATTGAACCCCTGTGACCCCTTGAACACCCAACGCCTGCTTTATATTGTTTTACATTCGTTTTACTTGCTATTTTGTTTACTTGCAACAGTGACACCAACAAACCCCTTTTTATATTTTCGTTCTAGCCTTACTTGTTCTTCTAGACTTGCAAAACAACTTTTGTCTCTGTGGGATTTGATACCTTAAGTGCTACAATTGATTCGCTGTACACTTGCAGCTTATTAGTTGTGTTTGAGGAAAACTTGACTTTGACAAACGCAGCACACACGACACAACACAGAATCACTTTCTTATTATTTTCTCTTGCCTAAACTTTCTGTTTTCTACACTTTATTAGTGGTGAAAGAATGGAAAATGCCTAACATGCGTGTTGCAAAGGGATTAAGATAGGACAGATTCTCATTCATCATGATGGTGACAATGGAATGCAGGTTCGTTGATGTTTTTTCCTCCTTTAAACAGCTTACAAAGATGATAAACTTTTAAGTTTCTCCTTGACTTAAAGTCGTAGTGTTACTTGACTTTCTCGGCACATTAAACATGGATGTGACATGAGAGTTGCTTATTTTATAGAGTCAATTTTTTGTAATTTTAAAACTCATCAAAAAGGAAAATTCATATAGATAAACTCATCAAATTAACTTGTAGAGTTTGCTAATTTGTGTCAAAAAATTTATGAATAAGGTTTTGATTTTCCCATAAACTTCACACTGTAAAACTATGTTACTAAGTTTGTGATTTGATTTAGTTTAACCTAGATGTGATCTTTTCTGTTTCTTCTCATATACTTCTAAGTTCTAAACATGAAATTAATCTCTTCTATAGCTTCAAATTATGTTATTTGTTCATGCTTATATATAGCCTCTAGCTTCTGATGGCTTTCGCTTTTCTTGTTCTCATTGATGAACTAGCAACTTCTCAGGTGAACAAAGAGATCTCAAAGAAGAAACCTAATCATGTAATCCCAGAATAAGCATTTCAAGTGGCGTTGAGGAGGAAGAAATAGGTCTAGAGTTGACTAAGATAGGAGAAAAAGGATTCTATGGACATAGAAGAGCATCGGTTCTTCTTCTTCGTTCAAATTTTATCTATGTATTTATATTATGACCATAGTCAACGAGAATCGCAATCCTTAAGTGTGTAATAAGATGTTACCTTTGTTTATTCCGTTGAAATTAACAAAATGGGAAAGGATAATTCAAGACCATTTCGATGAACTTTATGATCTAAAGAAACTCATGCTTATCTGGCTTAACCCAATTACCTGAGACAAGACACAATATAGCATTCATGACTAAATTTAGTTCTTTACTAACGTTAAATCTCAAATAGACTTTTATATAAACTGAGAGAATAATGTAAGAATCAAATAGGATTGTCTCAACATAGAGGTTTGTTAATTGCTTGATTTGGTCAGCGTAAATAGACATATGTTTTGAGATCTGGCTATTTTTGGCATGAGAATGTACACCAAAAACGTGAGCCAACTGATCCTTCACAATTTTGTACTTAATGACAGTCGAAGATCGACCAATTTGGTACGGGTTAGAAGCGCAATAACACCAGGTGATCATGACCTTGAGGCATATTAGATTTAGATCGATGGTAAATGGAGAGTTGTATTAATGATAAAATATGGTTATGAAAAAATCATGTGCGTATGCACGGGTTCTCACCTAGTCTTTTAATAAAGTTTGAACCTCGATAAATAAATTTGTATCTTGTGTTTCTTCTGCATTTCTAACTATTATCATTCTCTTTGACCATTGTAGTTGTCTTAAATGATTAAAAAATGTTTTTAAAAAACCTCAAGAACACAATTGATTCCGATAGATCTTAGGATTTTACATCAGAAACTTAGAAGGAATCATTACTAATATATTATTATCAATTTATTTTGAGTTAAAATCTTATTAAATTTAACAAAGTATCATAATCTCGTTTGTAAATCCAAATAATGTGGTCCAATAAGAGTTTATTACTCATCTTAGAATGGGATTCACTTTGGGATGAACTAATAAGAGCATTATCTTGAGGGCTGTTTTATGATCCCACATCAGAAAATTAGAATGTAGCAAAATTAGTTTATGAAGAACAAAAACTAGTTCACTTAATGTCAGTTGCGTTTAGGTTGAAAATCCATACAACTTAACAATAGATCTTAACAATAGATGATGTTTCCAGTTACTGAAAAATAAACAATTTTTTATGTTAGAAAAAGATGAATGTGAAAATTTGAGAGGATTTGAATTTTTTACAATTTAGTTTACAGTTTTAATAGTTTTTCTAATAATGTTAAACTAGTAAAGGACCCGTGCTAATGCATGGATAATTTATATACTTAAGTTTAATTTAAAACTTTAACTGTAATAGGACCTATACATTTCATGTATGTTCTTTTTTATATCAAGATGTATGTATTTTGAGTGGATAATTAGTAGTGTTATATAAATTAGTAGTGTTACACTTAAACAATATTATCAAATAATTTTTTAGTTATGCAGGTAACTAAATGTAGATAATTTATTTTATATTAGCTCATAAACAATACTAGTAAACAATAAGCTCATTTTACACTTTGAAATACGTTAATAGATCATTTGAGGGAGAAACACTAATACATATGTTTAAAATCTATTATCTTTTGTTGTGTGTTGTTATTATTTTCTCTGTTGTGTAAGTAATTTTGTTTATATAATATTTTTTTTATTTAAATGATATCATATTCTTATTGGATTTTGGCTTAAAATAAAATAAATGAGTCAAATTTACAATTTTGATAATTATATATGTTTTAAAAATAATAATTTAGTAGAAAAAGAATATACTTGAATATTTTTTCAAATAAAAAATACAAAAATGAATTAGATCAAAACTCAACTCTATTTTAATGTTTTTCTAGTTTAGAGTAAAAAAATAAAAGATAGAAGAATGAGTTGGAAATACAACCGTGTATTAAATATATGATTTTAATTTACAATTCACCAATCGGCCTATGCGGGACCCACGTCGGCTACAAATTTGCTAGATTCTCGTTTTTATTATATTTGGTTCGTGAAATCGACTGCTATAAGAGTTGCAGTGTATATGTTGGTGACCCCAATCTCAAGATAGCATTCACAGTCATACACACTCACCAAAAGAGATTCTGATTCTTGCTCAATATCATCCACATAAGTTTTTTGTTTTTAATTTCTTAATAAATGAATGTAAGCTTCCCTTTCTGATTATTAACTTTGTTTTTGTTTCTTTTAGTTTTCTAGATTCATCTCCCCTTATGACACATCAGAAACGGCATTCTGTCATTTCATCATATAGTTGTTTGATCAAATAATTCGTAAAAACTATCGTCTGACTCTGTAAATATGATTTACATATCATCACCACAGTTTTTTTCTAAACTTTTCCCTTTTCCCTTGCTCATGTTTATATTAAAAATAAAAATTTTGATATCACTTTTAATTAAAAATATAAGAGAAAATACGTGATTACAAAATCCTTAATCCATCCGTGAATTAAAAAAAGAAACGTATTTTAACTTTTTAAATTATATAATCTTCTTTTGTTAAAAGATTTTCATATTAAAAAAATTTTGCTTTTTGTTTTTAGTTTTACAAAGTACAATAACAAATACAAAAAAAGAGAAAACCTTAAATCCCAAAGTTTGAGCTTAACCAAAATACCACAATCGCGATTACAAAAACGAGAACTCCACGGCAATCGATTTCGATCTCTGATCAAACTAGACCACGACAAACCCTACTTAGCTGCCACGGCTGAACTAGCAACTGAGCCACCAAAAAAAACCTTCAAAGTGGGACGAAAAAAAATTACATCTCTGAAAACCTACAAAATATCATGGAGACAAGCTTGGAGGGCAAAACACATATTCAAAGAAAAGGGCAACAGATCCAACCACATGGGAGAAAAGAACTGTACACGCCTCAACATCTTTGGACTACGACCCCCACCAGGAAACTCCCTACATATCATACACCATCTTTGAGCAAGCCTCAATTTACCCTACAAGAAAACATCTAATTTCTGAACAGCATTTTGGTCGACATTTCGTCAGATTCACACATTCTGACGAGTTTCCGACGAACTAAAATTAGTCAGAATTGGTGAGTCAAAAACATATTGTGGTCGGAAATTTGTGATAGAAAAATAGTCTAAAATATTCGTCAGAATTTTGTCAGAAAATTTCCGACTATTTTTTATTGATTAAAATTTTTATTAAAAAAATTAGTCAGAAATTGAACGACAATTTTGAAAGTCATCAAAAAATGGTCGAAAAATAGTCACAATATTTATGACTACCATTATTAGTCATAAATGGTAATCAGTAATATACATGTTTTCTTGGACTGTAAGGGAATGGTTCTTATACCACAAATCATCTCCTTTCTGCATCACACCGCCTCCTCATACCACCTCCACCACACCCATGGCCGGCCCTGACCACAAGCCAACCAAGCAGGTGCTTGCGGCCGCTCGAAATTATATAAATTTATCGGCCGCTCGAAATTATATAAATTTATCGGCAGCTAATTTTACAGAAAATATTCAGTAGCTCTATTGGTACTGAGTGACTTTTAGCGAGAATGATGTAGTGACAAGTTTTCATTTTTAATAAATAGGCCCAATATTGTTTTTGCTTGGGGCCACTGTAATATCAGCACCGGCCCTGGCCACACCAACTAACCCGTAGACCAAGAATGAGAATCGCCAGAGTAAAACTCTTGAGGATGCTTCACCAGACCTTGTTTTCACGAGAACTGGATCCACAAAACGTCTTGATGTAGATCCGCCGTTTAGTCGCTGCAACTTTTCCCGAGGCCAATGCCCAACCAACAGTTTAGTTAGGAGAAATACCAAACCATTGAGAAGCTTTAAGGTAAACAAAAAGGAACAAAAAAATGCAAAACCCTCTCCACTCACCAAAGAAAATTTTTAGACATTAGAGATGCATCGGAGGCAATAAAAAAAGAACAATACTCATTTGTTCACCTTCTCTTCCTGTAGCCAATCAAAATATGTCATGTAATATTATCATTAATTACTCTTTCTAAATCTAATCAATAAATCATTAATCACTCTTTCATAGTAAAACAATTAGATTAAATTATTTAATCACTCTTTCTAAATCTAATCAATAAAAATATGTTAACTAAGATTATATTTAAACAGATATAATAAATTAAAATTACAATATGATAACCTGAACCATTTTATGTTATGTTCCGGTCATTCGTTTCGATGTTTTCCTTGTGTTCGCCGAATTGTATCCCTTAGGATATATTTTTATATGTCTTTCATATTTATTTTTCATAAAAATATACCCTAATGATATAACTCAATGAATCCAAAGAAAAAATAAATTATAAAAATAAATATGAAAGACATATAAAAATATATTCTAAGAGATATAACTCGGCGAACTCAAGAGAAAAATAGGAGGAGGTGAACAAAAAGGTTCACCCCTAGAGATGAAGCCAAGTATTATTCATAAAAAAAGATTCACCCCTAGGGGTGAAGCCAAGTATTGTTCATAAAAAAAAAGATTCACCCCTAGGGATAAAGCCAAGTATTGTTAATAAAAAAAAGTTTTAGGATAAATAAAAAAAACACGAAAGAACGATTGTCTCCTAATTATTTATAATAATATAATTATTTAATTTTTTAAGTTATGAAGTGTCATTCTACCAAAAAATATACTTTCTAACAACGGGTTTGATAAACTTTGGAGACTAGGCACGAGAGTTTACAATTACAGACAAAAACTTATAATCATTGTAGTACAATAAAAAGGAAAGGAACCCAAAGATTTCATTATCAAAACCTCAAAGATTTCTTTATCAAAAACTGAAAGATTTCTTTTCTTGTTTCGACCAAACAAAAGAAAAGTAGCATGTTGCATGTGTACGGACAAGATATCCCCATCCACGACTCGGACGCCGAAGCAGCCAATAAAAGGCAAAAAATATTTTATCTTCTAAAGGTACAAGTAGTATGCGTCTTTACACGTTATGGGTCCATTAGCTTCTTCATTTCTTTTAGTGTTTGTTTAACTTTTTATTATGTGTTTTATTTTACCTGTTTCCACAGCCAGACTTTATAATGTTTATAAGAAACCAATTATTCTGGTCCGCGAAAAAAACATGAAAGTCCACCTTTTGCGTAGTCAACACACGTGCGCACAATCAAAGTCAAAGATATTCTCCAACGTAGTCAACACACGTGCCCACCACGACCTATAATTTTCTCTTTATTCACTTGAAAGTTGAAATATTTAGCTTTAACAAAAGAAAAAAAGTTAAAACATTTAGAGTTATTGGTAAGAAAATTCTTTAGCGTAACATTACCAAAAGATCCGTATAACACAAAATTGGGACTATTTTTTTTTTCATCAAATAAGACTAGTTAAATTATATATAGTTATTGTTTCTGTACCCGGTAATGGCAAGCTTTATTGCAAAAAATTTAAACAATAGTTTAAAAGATTTTTTTCATAATAATGTAGAAATAGGAAAATTTAAAATGTGATCCACTCTGGAAATTAAATTTTAATATATGTTGCCAAATTATGTAGAAAAGAATAATTAAAAGATTTATAGATTTGATCCATTAACTATATATTAATATATATACATGATGGCCAGTAATTGTACTGCCTAGTAGATTCTCATCTATTGGTTAGGTCATGAAATCGTCAGTAACGGTTGTCTCTAGAACCATTATGAATTTCCCATTCAAGAATCTAGAAGTGAATTATTAATTATATATTATCGCGTCCAAAACAATTTGTGTTAAAAATAATAATATAAATTTCTTGTGTTCTAAATATTTTTGAATAAGATATATTATATATGACAATGTAAACAAAGTGTGGTTTACCCGTAGACATGACCACGAATCCAGAAAGCTTAATTATACTTTATTTATTATTTATTTAAATGGAATTTAAAAGATGAAATTTCAATTCAGTAAGAAAAATTATACATATATGTGTTGAGGGCGGAATATTATGTTTTAGTTAGGACCCACATTTGTTTTCCCTATAAATTTCCCGAATCAAACTCTGTCAAACACATGCAACAGAAAATCACACAACACGTTTACGAGATAACACAAAGCGCAAGAACAGTCATTGTTCATTGTTCAATATTCTCAAGTCTATACACACACACACATGGATCAAGGAGGTCGTGGTGGTGGAGCCGAGCATGGAAAGTACCGGGGAGTTCGGAGGCGGCCTTGGGGTAAATACGCAGCGGAGATACGAGATTCTAGAAAACATGGTGAACGTGTGTGGCTTGGAACATTTGATACCGCGGAGGAAGCGGCTAGAGCCTATGATCAAGCCGCCTATTCCATGAGAGGCCAATCCGCGATTCTTAACTTCCCTCATGAGTATAATATGGGGAGTGGTGGCTCTTCTTCCACCGCCGTTGCTGGATCTTCCTCCTCTGCTTCTTCTTCTTCTTCTTCTAGGCAAGTTTTTGAATTTGAGTATTTGGATGATAGTGTTTTGGAGGAGCTCCTTGAGCATGAAGAGAATCCTAACAAGGGCAAGAAGAAGTGAGTGAGATATAATTCATTTATCGATCATTTCTAATGAAAGTAACAAAATATAAGAGATAATTAGTATATATGCAAATAAATTACATGAGATGATTTTATGATTATGATTCGAGAAATAATCTATGTTTTGGAAATGAAATTGACCGATTCATTGTCTTAATTATTTTTCGAGAATATTTATTTGAAAATAATGAGTTTATATGAGAGCATCCTTTGATATGTAATCTATAATATGATCTAGATCATGATGATCAATAAAAATAGAGCATTTGCAGTTAATTTTATTTTTAGTGACTACGGGTTTTATTGGTGATACAGTATGGTAAAAAAAAAAAAATATAAACCGTACCAAAATATTTTTAAAAAATACTGAGATAGCTAGTGGTAAAAAATGATGGTACTATTTTGAAAAGAACTGATTTTATTCACTTTACACAATTGTATTTAGGACAATGAGATATCTACGGACTACAACTATAATTGTTCGTCTATCAAAGTAGAGGAAGTCTGGACTTGAACTTGTACTATTTTACAAGTTTCGGTGTGTCAGAAACTTATTTAATAATAAAAAAGTATAGTTACTTTTAATATTTGCTAACTTTAACAAAATTAAATTAAACAGAACAATGATCAGCTTTGTTTGGTTTGATGTTGATTTTGTTATTGTTTGGGTATTACAATTTAGTATTTTTCTTTTTCTTCTTACACATCTCCTCTTTTTTTCATATATTTTATAGGTTTCAAATTACCCATCTCTCTATCTTGCTTTTATAGACAAAAAAAATTGTTAACTCTCTATTGGTAGTAGTCTCGTAATGATGTAGAAAAGGTAGGCGGCTTGGGATTTTTAGGTTTTTTATAAAATATAATTAATAATTAATGCGTCAATTTTTGTTGTTGTTGGAGTTCCAAAATTCTAAGGGTCGTTTCGGTCTACTACCACCATATAAATGCTAAATTTTAGTTGGAAATGCATCCAGTCAACAAATTGGTCCAGTTTAAGTCACGTAGTTATCATATTGGAAACTTACAATGATATCAAGTTTAAGTTGTAAATAGGTTCGTCTTGAAATTTATCTAAATTTTTATTGATATTTTGTTTTGAGAGAATTAATAAAATATGCCAAATTTTATGGTAAAATTTAGAAAATATGTCAAATATTTTCAAATAAAAAAAATTGGGGTTTTTAATGAGTAAATATCCAAATAATCCCTGAAAATTTAATTTTTTTTAAAAATTTCTTTTTAATATTAAATCTCCATCGTTTTGTTTAATTTAATTTTAATAAATAAATAAAAATTATATTAATTTTACCGAAAGTTACGGTTTCGAGATCTAAAATTTATAGTTTTCTTTATTATAGTATCCAGATCAAAAAGTTTATGTCATCCTCGCCGCCTTGATATGTCGAGAGCTTCAACGTTACCATGCCGATATACGTATTTCTTCTATTTTGAATCTGTTTATTATTGTTTCAGACCAATTTCTCTCTTTGTCGTGTTTGCTTTTGTTTTTTGCTTCTAATCTTATGATTTCAATGCAAAATTTGGATGAGAGTTTGCTACTTTATCGATAAAGTTATTTTTATATCTATCTACTTTCTATGCAGGTATGTGAATTCTGGAACCAAGGATTTTGAAAAATGAACTTTGATGTCGTTTTTCACTAGATTGTAATTGGAAATAAATCTTAACAACTAGTATTTTTGTTTCTAGGTGAATTATCTTTCATTTTTTCACTGGATGTCAAATTCATTGCTTAAAGTGATAAGAGATTGTTTTGATACTGTATCTTTAGAGTTTTTAGAAGCTTTGTATCTGATGATGCAAAACAAACATCTTTTAGTTTGGTCCAAAATTTATCAAATAAAATCAATATAATAATTGTGTACTAGGTGAGTACCCGCGCATTGCACGAGGAAATCAATTAGTAAAACTGAAATTTTATTAATTTTATTTTGTTGGAGTTTGATAATAATTAAGATTAATTAAGTTTCCGTATTTTAATTTGCATTGTCATATTTGTAGTTTTTAGAATTCAGTTCCTGTCTTAATTATAACTTTTAATAATATAGTAAAACTATAGTAACTTTTAATAATAAAAGTATTTAATAATAAAAAAGTATAGTTACTTTTAATATTTGCGAACTTTAACAAAATTAAATTAAACAAAACAATGATCAGCTTTGTTTGATGTTGATTTTGTTATTGTTTGGGTATTACAATTTAGTATTTTTCTTTTTCTTCTTACACATACGCCTTTTTTTTCTTTTTATAAACATGTCTCTTTCCTTTCATCTTTTTATAGGTTTTTGAATTACTCTTTTCTCTCTCTCTCTCTCTCATGCTTTTACGATAGTATTTAGTATTATTCATCTTATACTTATGCTTTTTTCCTTTTATCTATTTTATAAATTTTTAAATTACCTCTTTCTTTTTCTCTCCCTATCTCTCTCTCTTTTACTCTCTCTTGTTTTTACTATTGTATTTAGTATTCTTCTTCTTACACATATGCTTATTTCCTTTCATTTTTTATAGGTTTTCGAATTACATGTCTCTTTGTAACGCCCGTGTTCCGGAAAGAGAAATTTAATAATTATCGGTAAAATAATTATTTTGGTATTTTATGATTGGTTTTTATTTGAGAGAATTATGTGGAAAAAATCAAATAAAAATCAAAGGGTTGATTTCAAAATATCAGAAAGTTTTGAGGTCGATTTGAGAAGATCAAGAAGTTGTGGGGCTGAAATGAGAAGCTTGAAAATTTAAGGGGTTTAAAATCCCTAAACCTTTAAATACTTCTCGATCAGACTTGGCCTCTTTCGTCTTCATCCTTTCGCCGCCTCCATCAAATAGAACAAAAGAGAGAAGTGTGAATTGGAGATGGTGGCGTGAGAGACGAGGAAGAGTGAGGGCTGTGAGGTGTTTTGGTGTGTGGCGTGAGAGTGATAGGTTGCGGTGGAAGCCGTGACGGTGTTACGGCGTCGTTGCCGTGAGATGATCGGTTAAGTGTTGTCAAGTCTCGTTGATGTGTTGTCAAGTCTCGGTGATCATGGAGTCGCGATCGTTGTCGGTGAAGTTGATGCCGATGTGTGGTGACTTGACTGTGGGGTGGTGGTTGCCGTGTCGATCGTGGCTGGTGGGTCTGACGGAGATCATGGCTGTTTGCTGCTAAGATCGGTGTTGGGTGGTGATCGACGTGATTGGCGTCGTGGTCGGAATTGCAGAGATAGGAAAAAGAAGAAAAAGGAGATGGAGACGTAAGGCGAAGAAGATAAAGGAAGGGGAAATAAGAAGAAAAGAGAGAGAAAGGGAGGAGAGGAGAGAGAGAGACGTCACAGGGATGGTGAAAAGTTTTGATCAGGCATGTGGTGACTGTGGCAAGCCTCGTAAGTTGTGGAGAAGCATGGTCTGAGAAGATACGAGGTGGAGAAGAGAAGAAAAAGAAAAAAGGAAGAGCAAGAAACATAAAAAGGCATATCGGTTTTATGAGGCTGATTCCCATCAGACCAGAGGGAGTTAAATCTCAAATAAAACGTTTCTGGAAAGATCAAGTTGCCACAAATCCACAGCCACTGACGGAGCTTTAATCGGGGTTATATTCAAGAAGTTATGCTCGTTGCTTTCTGGCCAAGTAACTACAAATCTGAGAAAAATCCATAAAACCCAAAGTAGCAGTTCCGAGATGGCTTCTTTAAGACAGTGTTTGGAGGTCGATATGTAGTCTGATTTGGATGAAAGTTGGTGGAGTTATTCATGGTACTACATGCTCCATATTCAACGGTGGGATTGCGTTTGTATGGGTTAGTTTTTGTTTTATTCATTTGTTTCCCAGGCAGTTCATTATAGAGTACTTATGGGACAAGTTCTATTGTTTGATTTGGCAAACGAGGATGGATCTAGCTGAAGCTATGCAGGAGCATTCATGGTGCAGGAGTCTATGCTTTGGTTGATGGAGAACCAAGCTGGAACTCTCTGTTATACTATAGCGTCTTTGACAAGTTAAAGTTAAGGTGACTGCATGACCATGAGATTAGCTGTAGGAATTTGAATGTATTAACATGTTTTCTTGTGTAGAGACTATCAGATGAGAGTCTATATCACGTCATTTGATTGGATGATTGGATGATTGGTATTTGTATTATATGTTTTTACGTTGTATTTTCTTCTGTGTGTATATCTCGTAGATAAGAGGGTTTTCAAAATACCTATCTCTCTCTCTTGCTTTTACGATTGTATTTAATCTTTTTCTTCTTACACATATTCCTTTTTCCTTCAATCTATTTTATAGGTTTTCAAATTACCTCTCACTCACTACAAGAAAACAGCGTTTTAGCGACTACATCTGGCGACTATATATTTAGTCGCTAAATTTTACGGCTAATTAGCCACTAAACAGCGACCGTTTTGCGACTAAAAATATTTAGTCGTAAATCAGTCGCTTTTATGTGACCGATAGTTGTAGTCGGTAAAATAGTCATAAATTAGCGACTAATTTATGACTATAGCGCAGACGGAAGACATTAGTCGCCAAATAGTCGCTAAGATTGCGACTAATATGCGATTAAAGTTGATATTAGATTAAATTAAATATAAACCGCCAAGTAGTCGCTAATTTAGCTACTAATATGCGACTAAATTTAATATTAGATTAAATCTACTTAGAAAACATCAAAACATAATCTACTTGGATATGTGATTCACTGGAACCTGTTTCTCTTTTGTGAAAGATTCAATTTATTCACTACAAGAAATATGAGCATGTTAGCACTTTAACATAACACGATTTCTCTAAGTGCTATTAAATCGCTAAGCCGAAATTTCATTAAGTGAAAGCAAAAATTGACTTCCGGAACCTAATTTCTGCTATTGAGCGCCAAACACTTGGAATTTTTTTTGGTTTTGATGAAAATTTTCTCCCAAATTTGTTTTTGTCCCCTATCTTCCTCCTTTACAAAAACACAATCCCTTGGCAAAATAAAAGTACACACGATTCAATCCCTTCTCAAGAAGCACCGTTTCAGGTAATTTTGTTCTATCTCTTTCAGAAACCCATATTAAAGAAACATAGATTACTTAACTGCCCAAGTTTCATTTTAGCTATCAAGGTCATGTCTCTGCTGCGCTTGTGCTTGGTGGAGTTAATATCACCGGACCTCATCTACATAAATGTGTGAAGAGATGTTTTAAGTTCTAAGTTCCCAACAAATGATATCTACTGAGAAGAGATGTTTTAATGTTTGCTGTTATTCATATAAGACTAACAAATATAATTGGATGCTTGTTGGATGGAAATGATGAACCTTGAATTGTTACTTCTTGTAACATTTTAAACCAGTTGAAGTAAAACATGTCCATTGTCAAGTAGTGAAAGTTTTATCTTAATTGTACTTGGAAGCTTCCTTGACATTCTGTTTCTTTTGCAGAGATCTGGATATGAAGCTAACTCTTACCTCGAGTCTGGTAATTTACTCAGATTGACTTTTCCTTGGTTATATACAATATTGTTGCTATTGATATCGCAGATCTGAGCCATTGGAGCTGTTGTTGTTGGAAGAATGAAAAAGAGAACATGGCATGCTTACTCTGTTTTTAATAGAATAATGTAGCATCTATAAATCGATTCACTCTGAACCATTGGATCTTGTTCGTTGATTGATAATTGTGAATGCTTATGTTATCAAGGGTCTTTTGTTTCATTGTAATATAGGTATTTTGTATTATTGTTTTATATAAATAAATATGTATTTTTCTTTTTAATATGTTAAATTATACAAAAACAAAAAATAATTTCACTAAATTGTAATATTGCAAATGATATTAATAAAATAATTAATAGAAATTATAATATTGCATAATTTTTAATTTCATTTTTGTAATTAACATAATTTAACCAATTTAAATTTGTTATAATTAATATAATAATTTAGACTATAGTCGCTAATTAGTCGCTAATTTAGTTGCAAATTAGTCGCTTTTTTTTGCGACTACGGTACGACTATCACACGATGATGTAAATTAGTCGTAAAATAGTCGCTAAATGGCGACTATTTTAACGACTATGCATTTTAGCGACTAGCGATTTATGACTACATGGTTTAGTCACTATTTAATTGTAACATACCATTTAGCGACTAATTGTCGACTACTAGTGCAGTCGCTAAAACGATGTTTTCTTGTAGTGACTCTCTCTTTTTCTCTCCCCCTTTCTCTTTCTCTCTCTCTCTCGTTGTCTCTCTCTTGCTTTTACGATTGTATTTTAGTCTTCTTCTTCTTCTTACACATATATCTCTTTCCTTTCATCTCTTTTATAGGTTTTTGAATTATCTCTCCCTCTCTCTATATTGCTTTTACGGTTGTATTTAGTCATCTTCTTCTTACAAATATGCTTATTTTCTATATAAATCATTTAGAGGTTTTCGAATTACCTATCTATCTCTCTTGCTTTTGCGATTGTATTTAGTTTTTTTTCTTCTTATACATATGCCTATTTCCTTTCACCTCTTTTATAGGTTTTCTAATTACATATCTCTCTCTCTCTCTCTTTTGCTTGTACGATTGTATTTAGTCTTTTTCTTCTTACACACATGACTCTTTTCTTTCATATCTTTTATAGGTTTTCGAATAAGCTCTTTCTCTCTCTTTATTGATTTTACGGTTTTATTTAGTCTTCTTCTTTTTACAATATAACTCTTTCTTTTCACCTCTTTTATATGTTTTCGAATTATCTCTCTATCTCTCTCTTGCTTTTACGATTATATTTAGTCTTCTTCTTCTTACATATATTCCTTTATTCTTTCATATATTCTTTTACTCTTTCATATATTTGATAGGTTATCGAATTACCTCTCTCTCTCTCTCTTTTTCTCTCCCTCTTTTTTTATTTTCTCGCTATTTCTCTCTCGATGTCTCTCTCTTGCTTTTATGATTGTATTTAGTCTTCTTCTTCTTCTTACACATATGTCTCTTTCCTTTCATCTCTTTTATAGGTTTTCGAATTACTTCTCTCTCTCTCTGTCTATTACTTTTACAGTTGTATTTAGTCTTCTTCTTCTTACACATATGTTTATTTCCTTTCACCACTTTTATAGGTTTTTTAATTATCTCTCTCTCTCTCTCTCTCTCTCTCTCTTGCTTTTATAGTTTTATTTAGTCTTCTTCTTCTTACATATATGTCACTTTTCTTTCACCTCTTTTGTAGGTTTTTTAATTACCTCACTCTCTCTCTCTCTTGCTTTTACGATTGTGTTTAATCTTCTTCCTTTTACACACATGTCTCTTTCTTTTATCTCTTTTATAGATTTTTTAATTATATATCTCTCTCTCTCTATTGTTTTTACGGTTGTATTTAGTCTTTTTCTTCTTACAAATATGCCTCTTTTTCACCTCTTTTATAGGTTTTCGAATTACCTCTCTCTCTCTCTCTTTTGCTTTTAAGATTGTGTTTAGTCTTCTTCTTCTTACACATATTCATTTTTCCTTTCATCTATTTTATAGGTTTTCCAATAACCTCTCTCTCTCTCTTTTTCTCCCTCCCTCTCTCTCTTTCTCACTCTCTCTCACTCTTTCTTTCTATCTCTTGCTTTTACGATTGTATTTAGTCTTATTTTTCTTATACACATGCATCTTTCCTTTCATATCTTTTATAGATTTTCGAAGTAGCGTCTTTCTCTCTCTTTCTATTGTTTTACGGTTTAATTGAGTCTTCTTCTTCTTACAAATATGCCTCTTTCTTTTCACATTTTTATAGGTTTTTATAAAATCGAATATGAAAGCAGCTATTATAAAAATCATTACTATTACTATATATTATTTATCTAATGCAACCTTTATGTCATATTTTCAGTACAGTAATTTCTATTTTTAGTTTATTTTTCCAAAGTTTCGTTGAATGCAAATATACTCTACAACATCAAAAGATATTAATAATGAAATATACTCTACAATATATCTACCAAAAAGATATCAAACTATATAAAAAAGGAATAACTACAAATTATCTTTCAAAAAAAAAATTAAGTAAGAAAAAAACCACATTAATTATAAAAATAGAAATACGGCACGTCTCATCGATGCTTCAAAGCAAATCTTAATCTTAATATATATAGTAAATCATAAATATAATATATACAAAGATTCAAGGGGCACTCCAAGCCAATCCCCTCTATATATTCATCAAAGTCAAAACCCTTTCGTAGAGCAACCAATTATAAATAAAAAATCAAAACCCTAAAGAAAGTCTTTGAGTCTATTCCTCTCTTAACAATGTCTTCTTCTACTACATCCCTTCTTGGTCCACCTTCCGTCGCCGGCGATTCACAATTCGTCAAACCAATCACCAAAAATCCCTCAGAAACCCTTCTTTCCGATGACCAAAATCTAATCTCCAAAACCGCCTCACTAAACCTCGAAGAACAACAACCACCACAGATGGGTTTAACTGAAAACTTGTCGCCCACGTTTCTCTCTTCCGGTAACCCATGTCTCGATTTCTTCTTCCACATCGTCCCAGACACGTCTCCCGATGATCTGATCCAACGGCTGGAGATATCTTGGTCTCATGATAGTTTAACGACGCTGAAACTTGTTTTCAATCTCAGAGGAGTTAGAGGCACTGGGAAATCAGATAAAGAAGGGTTTTACACATCTGCGATATGGCTTTACATGAATCATCCAAAAACCCTAACTTTTAATCTCCCTGCTCTTGTTGATTTTGGGTATTTCAAAGATTTACCTGAGATTCTGTATCGGATCTTGGAAGGTCAAAATATGGAGAGAGGGGTTTGGAGGAAGAAGAGTCAGAGGAAATTCAAAGTGAAGAGTAAGAAAAGATCTAAAATTTCCGGTGAGTTACAAGATTGGATCCTGGAAAACGTGGAGGAGATTGGTGGGTCTGATGAGAAAGTAAAGTCTCGAGCTTTACGGAAACAGAGAGAGTTTGAGAAGGCGAAGAGAGCTTTAGAAAGGTATAATTCTGATGCTAATTACAGATTACTATTTGATAGTATTGCGGATTTGTTTGCTGAGTTGTTGAAATCAGATTTGAAGTGTTTGAATTCGAATGAGTTGAAAAAGATTAGTTTAGCTTCAAAGTGGTGTCCTTCTGTTGATTCATCGTATGATAAGACTACTTTGATATGTGAGGCAATTGCTAGAAGAATGTTTTGTAGAGATGAGTATGAAGGAATCGAAGAATCACATTATGTATATAGGATTAGAGATAGATTGAGGAAACAAGTTCTTGTGCCTTTGCATAAAGCTCTTGAATTGCCTGAAGTGTATATGAGTGCAAAGGAATGGAATTTATTGAAGTATAATAGAGTTGCTTCTGTGGCTATGAAGAATTATAAGATGTTCTTTGAGGGACATGATAGTGAGAGGTTTAGAAAGTTTTTGGAAGATGTGAAGTCTGGGAAGGAGAAGATTGCGGCTGGTGCGGTGCTTCCTCATGAGATAATTAGGCAGCTGGGAGATGATGATAGTGAGAGTGAGGTTGGAGCTGAAGTTGCAGAGCTTCAATGGGAAAGAATGGTTAATGATCTTGCTAAGAAAGGGAAGCTAAGGAGTTCATTGGCGATTTGCGATGTCTCGGGCACTACAAGAAAACACATTTATAACAACGGAAAAATCAGTTGTTAATTCGACGTAAATATGGTATTACAACGGATTTACGACGAACAACGATTCGTCGTAAACAGGTCGTCGTAATGGCACATTCGATGTAATTTCATCGTAAAATATAACGAGGAACAACAGTCGTTGGTAATTCGTCATAAAAAAATTCGACGTTAATTCAACGCAAATAAGAAGTTCGTCGTAACTGCGACGGTAATTTTACGACGAAATACCAACGATTCTATAATATAAATATCGTTAATTCGACGTAACTTTACAACGATTTCTCAACGATTATTAAATATAGACGTCGTTAAAGCATCGTAATTTTAATTAGAAATTAATAAAATTTAATTAATTTTTGATTGTTTTTTTTAAAATATTGAATTTATTTTTTAAAATATTGAATTATTAATTAATTATAAAATAATTTAATTAATAAAATTATGATATAATTAATAAAAAGTTCTAATACTTATATTAAATTACAAATTTATACAAAACATAAAATTCTAAATGTCCAAATTTATATCCGAAAAATAATGATCATCGTCTGCATCTGTAGAATTGCCCACTAGCGGCTGCTCGGTAGGTGTACTCGGCTGGGGTGGTTGCTGTGCATGTAGGTCTCGAAGCTGTTGTTGCCGCTCCAATTCTCGAGAAAGGTCGGGATTAGTGGCCGCCAAAATTCCGAACAAGGCGTTAAGACCCTGAACTTGGTTCCTCATGGTATCTTGTTCGGCCCTCAAAGAACTAATCTCGGCGTTTGCAGCTGCTAATTCAGAACGAAGCTGGACCGGATCATCTACGACTGAACGAACATGCGAAGAAGAAGCAATTCGGACGTCATGAACCGAACCCATACCTAAAGAGCGACCTTTCTTCTTCGGAACAACATGGAAAAAAATTGTCAATAAACAAAATATAAAAAAAAATTAAAATTTTAATTTGAAAATTAATCTTACCGATTCGAAGATCTGATCAGCTTCTACCGTACTTATCTCCACGGGAGTCCCATCCTCGGATTGCTGAGAAAGTTGTGTCTCGCGCTCAGTGATCCTCGTGGTGAGCTCGGTGTGGATCCTCTCGGATCTGACATCCACAAAAGCTCCATTCTTTTTCTTGTGGGTGTGCTCGAACAATCTTGGAAGAGAAGGAAGCGGTCCTCCCTTAGCCTAGAAATGAAATTATAAAAATAAAATATATTAATTTAAATAATACTAAATTTTAAAAAATATACGAATTATTTTTTTTCAAAAACTTTTTACCAGCTTGATGCGGGCACCCGCAAAAGGTGTTTGGCCGGATGTATGGGGAGTCGGTAATAGTCCATCCGGACCAAGGGTAAGACTGGACTTTGAACACTTCCCAGATTTGATAACAAAATCCGGGGCATTCCAAAACCGTACAAGTCCCTCCCATACAGCATCGGTGATGTAGATGGGTTTCGGATCTCCTAGTTGCCATTTCTCCTTCCAGTCGGAGACCGTGTTAGCAAGTCGCTTCATCGCCTTTATGTTGAACTCTTTCTTCACTCTCTCGTTTATGGAAACTTCCCAATTCCATTTTTGCTACAAAAAGATTAATTAAAAAAGTTAAGTAAAAACATATAAAATAAAATTATAAATTAAAAATTTAATTTATTTTTAATAAACATACCGCAAAACATTTGAACCATGTTTTCCTGATGTGATCAGGTACGAGAGTCCAGTTGGGATGAGGCTCAATGAAGTATCCCTTGATGATATCAGAAACGCTGCGTCCGACCTTATTATCCACACCAAACCTAAACAAATGTAAAATTAAATATGTATGAGTAATTAAATATTAATTATTAATGGCTAAAATTTAATAATTATATAAATAAAGAATTATAATTTACATACCAGAATGTGTTCGGTGGCCGGTTAGGATCCAACTTGTCCAATCCTTCTCGTCCTGGTTGGACAAGAAGATCCTCGACGGTATACAGTGCATATGGAGCTGTAGGAGGAACTAATAAATCTGGATGTGATGGATCCTGACCCTGCTGAGTCTCTGGTACAACAGGAGGTGGTGGGTCCTGACCCTGCTGAGTCTCTGGTACCGTCTCTGTAGAAGGGGCGGCTGAAGTAGATGGTACGTCAACAGATGCGGTAGCAGAAGATGATACTTCTGCTCTAGTAATGGTCGTGTCGGAACCTAAAAATGTCTCACTGTAATGTGGACGGTCGCCCCGTCGTCTAGCTAATGCAGAACTCCTAACCATATCTACACATACCGTTTTAAAATGTTTCCACGCCTTTGCATCTGATGGATGTGTGATCTCCCCTTCTGTTTGTGAATGTTCTCCATGCCATCTCATCGATGCAGCTGTCCTTTCAGACTGATACAATCTTTTCAACCTTTCTGTTATTGGTAGGTACCACATCCATTGGTACTGTACCTTATTCCTTCCGGCGCCTTGAGGTTTAAATCTTGGCTTCTTACAGAATCGACATTCCTGTAACTGAGCATCATCTTTCCAATAGATCATGCAATTATCAATACAAACATCTATCATCTCAGAAGGCAACCCAAGACTATAAACCAGCTTTTGAATCTCATAGTATGATTCAGCAGACAAATTGTCTTATGGCAAATACTCTTTGAATAATTCGGCCCATGCATCCATACAAACCTCCCCTAGATTATGATCAGTTTTAATGTTCATCATCCTAGATGCCAATGATAATTTTGACAAACCTTCTCTACATCCTTCGTAGATTGGCTGATTTGCAGCATCCAACATTTCATAGAACCGTTTCGCATCTAAATTAGGTTCCTTAATTGTATTATCAGCAAATGATGAAGTGGTTTGATTAAATGCATCTGTAACCATGTCATGAACCCTATCATGTTGTACATCACCCTGATCTACATGATAAGGATGGGCATAGTTATGCAAATTACTAGGTTCATCTGTACCCACAGCTTCAAAATTACTATTATTACTACTTTCTGCTTCATTCTGACCATAACCTTCTCCATGTTGAAACCAAATATAATATTGGGGCATAAATCCTCTATTCAACAAATGCTTCCAAACATTTTCAATAAGCGCAAATCTTGTATTTTTACACTTTCGACAAGGATAGAACATTTTGCCAGTTTCTATGGTGAGTGGAGTCTGTCCGGCCTTATACATGAATAGCTCCAACCCATTCATAAACTCTTCGGTTACGTTTCCCTCGGAATCTCTATGCTTATACATCCATCTTCGTTGCTTCCGTATATCATCTGCAGAAGACATTTTTTTGTGTTTAGTTTCAATGTGATTGTTGTTTGTGATGTGTGATGTTGAGATAATGAAGGTGTGGTATTTATAGGAATTTTTCGTGTTTGGTAGGTAGAAATATTACAACGATTTTACAACAAATCATGTTAACGAGGAGGTACCATCGACTTTACGACTGATTTACGAGGTAAACTTCCATCGTACCAATCCTAGTTTTACACGTTTTACTTATCTAATAAATATACCTTGTAAATTCCTCGTTAAATTTATTCGTCGTAAATACGTTGTAAACTTTGCAACGTATTTACGACGAATACAAAGTTTATCTCGCAAATTCCTCGTAAAATAAATTCGTCGTAAAAACGTTGTAAACTTTACAACGTTTTTACGACGAATACAGTATTCGTCGTAATTGCGTCGCTAAATAGTCGTTTATGTACATATATTTTACGACGAATAGTTTACACGTAATTTTACGACTAATTTACGATGAATCTGAAATCCGTTGTAATGTCGTCGTTAATCCGTTGCTAAATTATGACGGAAAAATTTCGATGTAAATTTCCGTCGCAACTCCTATGTTTTCTTGTAGTGGGGAAGTATGGAAGGTACTCCTATGGATGTTTGCGTGGCGCTTGGTTTATTGGTTTCAGAACTTAATGAAGAGCCTTGGAAAGGGAAAGTTATCACCTTTAGCGAAAACCCGCAGCTTCATGTAATATCGGGTTCGAGTCTGAGAGAAAAGACTGAGTTTGTCAAACGAATGGATTGGGGAGGGAACACAGATTTCCAGAAGGTGTTTGATCGTATTCTAGAGGTTGCAGTTGAGAATAACTTAACTGATGATCAGATGATCAAGAGGTTGTTTGTGTTTAGCGACATGGAGTTTGATGAAGCAAGCTATGCAGAGAGCGATTCGGAAGAAGATTACTCCCTCAGTTGGGAGGAACGGTTGAAGATTACAAAGCAAAAGTCGAAGGAGAAGTGGGAGACAGATTATGAAGTGGTTCAGAAGAAGTACAAGGAGAATGGTTTTGAGAGTGTTCCGGAAATAATATTTTGGAACCTGAGGGAGTCGTCGGCTACACCTGTGGTGGCTAAGCAGAAAGGAGTAGCTATGGTTAGCGGGTTTTCGAAGAATTTACTGACTTTGTTTCTTGAGGAAGGTGGGATTGTGAATCCTGAAGATGTCATGTTGTTAGCCATTAAAGGTGAAGAGTATAAGAAGCTTATTGTTTATGACTGAGCTTTCTGTTTCATACTTAAACCCATATCTATCAGTTTCCTTTAGTTTAAGTTTTTTTGTTTTTGGTTTTGTGGAATTATGTGAGGACATGAATGAATCTTTTTTATCTTTTTGTTTTTAAATACCCAAGTCTAATGGAATACAACTAAGAAAATGAAAATGATCTAAAAGTCCTAAGAAGAGGCATCACTCTTCGTTTTCTCCCAACTTTGGAATCTTTCCATTCTCTCTTTAGGTTTCTAATGGAAGAAAAGGGCAAAAGCCAAACTAATATTCTCCAATCTCTTTCTCTTTTATTCCTGTGGTGTCCTTTCACATCCGGTAGTTTCATAACGAATATATTCTTCTCATAGTCAAGTTGTTTAATATGACATGAACAAATCAATAAACATGCAAAGTTTTGAGAATTACCCTGAATCCAAAAACATAATACTGTGATTTTGTGAATGAGAAAAAAACGTTTTCCACACTCGAAAGATCTTGATTCTTGAGTAATATTTTGTTTGTTATTTGGTTTGATTCGGGTTATTCGAGGTTTTTTTTTCATTTTGAAAATATGTTCCAATCGGTAAAAATATTATTTGGTTTTAGTTGGTTTTGTTTTAAACAAATTTTTTAAAGAAAATAAATAAATATAAATTAACTAATTTTAATTAATATAATAATTTTTAATATATTTAAATATATTTTTCTATATATTTAATTAAATATATTAATTTTTAGTGGATTTCACTTAAATGATTCCGTTCCTGTTGGAGAAATTTAGTAAAAAAAATTCTTTTACCATTTAGGTTATTTTTAAATTCGGTTTTGGTTTGATTTAACGAATTTTGATTAGATTATTTTGTCCATCCCTAAAATTTCGAAGTACGAAGTAGGATTGGATTGAAGCCTGAAATGTTCAACAAACACATAGCTAACACTTTGGTTAGTCGAATTTAGAACAATGTAGGCAGGTTTTACCACATGGGCGTCTTGCTAAAAAGGTAAGATGAATATATTCTTCAAAGTTGCTTTATAAAGCACTTCTTCAATTTGACAATCACCGTTCTTTTTCTCAAAGAGCAAAGCAGAACAGAACATAAAAAGCTCCAACCTTTTTCTTAATTTAGTTTTCATATTTTCATTTCACTAAATTATAAATCTTTTAGGTTGTTGTTTCAGTCTCATTGTTTCTCTGTTTCTTAAGGTTTATCAATGGATGCTAATGCTTTAAACTCGGTTATTAATCGGTTACTTGAAGCTAGAGAGAAACCAGGAAAGATTGTTCAATTGTCTGAAACAGAGATCAAACAACTCTGTTTTGTCTCTAGAGATATCTTCTTGAGACAACCAAATCTATTAGAACTTGAAGCTCCTGTCAAAATCTGTGGTAGGCTTCTCTTTGTTTCTATTTGAGTCTTCTCTCTTCTCTGATATTGTTCTCTTATGTAATCTTTTGGTTAAAACAGGAGACATTCATGGACAATATCCAGATCTTTTGAGACTATTCGAACACGGTGGATACCCTCCTCGTTCAAACTACTTGTTCCTTGGAGATTATGTCGATCGCGGCAAGCAAAGCATCGAAACGATTTGTCTCTTACTCGCTTACAAGATCAAGTTCCCTGAAAACTTCTTTCTTCTTAGAGGAAACCATGAAAGTGCATCAATCAATCGAATATATGGCTTCTACGATGAGTGTAAACGCCGATTCAGTGTTAAGATTTGGAAAATCTTTACCGATTGCTTCAATTGTCTTCCTGTGGCTGCACTTATCGATGATCGGATTCTCTGTATGCACGGTGGACTCTCACCAGAGCTGCTTAGTTTGAGACAGATTAGAGATATTCGTCGTCCAACGGAAATTCCTGATCGCGGTTTACTCTGTGATCTTTTGTGGTCTGATCCTGATAAAGTGGTTAAAGGTTGGGGACCTAACGATCGAGGAGTTTCTTATACGTTTGGATCCGATACAGTTTCTTGGTTTCTCAAGAAACTCGATCTTGACCTAATTTGTAGGGCTCATCAGGTTTGTTTTCTTGTTCCTTGTGCCAAAAGAAACTGTTTCCTTTTGTAGCAAGTAATCGTTATGGATCTTGAATTAAGTTCTTCTCTTAGGTTGTTGAAGATGGGTTTGAGTTCTTTGCGAATAAGCAGCTCGTGACGATATTCTCTGCGCCGAATTACTGTGGGGAATTCGACAATGCAGGTGCGATGATGAGTGTGGACGATGATTTGACCTGTTCTTTTCAGATCTTAAAACCTAATGACAAGAAATCGAAGTTCAGTTTCGGAAATAGAGGTGGTGCTAAAACTAGCTTCCCTTATCCTAAGTACAAGGTATATTATATTAATTGCATAACTTTTTTAATCAGTGGAGTTTAATGGATGTTTTGGTTTGGACTTAGGATTTAGTAATTCAATTTAAGAGTTTCTGTGTCTATTTTGAAATAAAACAGTATCATTGAAACTAAGTTAGCTTAGTATATACTTGTATGTTTTGAATGAGTTAACAAGGTCTAAGTTTTGAATATGTTTTTCCTCTTTTGAATTCAATAGAAAAATAGAATAGTATGAATTCTCAGATTTAGTGTTGACTTTTTTTTTGATAAAGATTTAGTGTTGACTTTACAGAATTAGACTCCATGTTAGTCAAAATTTACCCTCTACTAAAATAGTGTTAACTTTATTCGGTTAACTCAATGCTAATTTTGTGGTTTTGAGGTTATTAAGATAGTTGAATATTTTTTTGCGGTAAGTTGGAGTTTTTCTATTTTATTTTTGTCTCTTAATATATTCTATTCTATCAAACATTAAAATATATATACTTTTTGAGTGATTTTAAAAGGTCCAACTTTTGAATATGTTCTTGAAGTCGATGTTAATTTTTGTTTTTAATATTTTCTAATGGTTTATAAGGTTTGAACTCTAAATATCTAACAATTTTGATCGAAATATGTTTATTTTCAGTCGATTCTAAGTTCGCAGAGTTCGAAAGAATACAACTAATGAAGATTTGATGACTTTCTAAAAGTGTACAAGTTTCACCGCATTCACACCTGTGAAGTGGTTCGAACAATCGAGTAGTGTTTTTGACTTTTTTGGTTCCGTAACAATGAGAGCACAATAACTGTTTATCAATCAGGCTAACGTTATTCGACTATATGATGGCGTCATGTCATGGTGAGAGAGCAAAGAGACTTTTTTTAACTTCGGACTTTTTTGAAGCTTCTGCTTTATTTGTTTTTTGTTACCAATTTGTGTGTTTTTTTCGATATAAATTTGGTTTGTAATTGTTGGTGTATTAAATTTGATAATAAATATGATTTCTATTGGTTCAAAAGTATGTTCGGATTGTTTTTATCCACAGTCCCTGTCTCTTATTGAGCCAAATATAGGTTTAGATTGTGCTTCATAGATCGATCAGTCTACGAATTTATTTAATTTTCATTTTTCTAGGAGAATTTAAAAAATAATGATACCATTATTTGTTTATTTTTTCATTTAAAAACCACCATAAAATACAGAACTACATTTGACCCAAAATAAAATAAAATACAGAACTACAAAAATTTATAGAAAATGTTATTAAAGTATGTATAATGTTTTTGCAATGCATATTATAATGTTTATAATATTTTCAAGGTTTGATAAGATATATTACAAAATGGTATATTTGAAGAACTTTTTGTGGTATTTTGAATATTTTAAATGAGGTTTAGATAATTTAAATATATATTCTTCATTGATTTCAAAAGATATATAGTAAAAAAGTTTATATATACAATTTCTTTTTTTGACAACAAAATACACACAATTTTTTTCAAACCATCATAAATTCCCAATTTCTTGGTGTCACGTCTTGTACTGTTGTTCGTAAGCGGGTAAAAGCACTTCCATCGCAAGCAAGGTTCTAGATGAGTCTCTAATTAATATAAAAATAAAAATAAAAATAAAAGGATGAGAGATTAATGCATCAACGTCTCTCAAATGAGAGACTCTGAAAAATTTTTAGAAACTGATGAGAGACTCTCAAGACAAGTATCTCTTTATCAATGGTTCAACTCTTTTTTAATTTAACATTTAGATAAATAATTAAATTATATTAAGAATAATAATATTATATTAAGTAGAGACTTTATTAGAGTATCTAATAGATGGAGATGCTCTAAGCCCAATCCAAACAAACTTTTGATCGTTGAAATTATAATTAATAAGTAAAATAGAGCCTAGTTTAAATAAAAAAACTCAGTGATCGATTTCGCCACCTCGAAGATCTATTACTTTGTGAAGTGATAAATATTATAAAATAAAATAGTTTATTTAGTTGTGTTGAAATATCTTACTATATATATATATATATAGTGTATATTCAACTCTAGTGATAACACCAAATTCAATATTACTTGGATCCAAGAAGTAATATAGACAATACTAACAAAATTTTCATATTTCTTTTGTTCACATCACTTCTATATTCAATATTGACCAATATCAATAAATATCTTTTTTTTCCTAGTTCTATTTAAAAGAAGATTTTGATCCCGCTTTCTTCTATTTTTTACATTATAAAAATCACCATATCAGTTATTATGGACAAAATTCTACGTACTGTATATTTCACTTTTAAAATATATTTAAGAAAATTTATGCTGACGTTTTTGGCGAGCAAGAATATATACGATTAAAAAATAAAGGTATACGATGTCAACAAATGGCGACTCGTTGACTCTTCAATACTTAGGCTTGATTTGCTTTTTTGTCACAGAACTTAAATTAAGATAATGTATTGAATCTTATTCTACTTAAAAAAATTAATTAATTAAGATTCAATAACTTACTCAATAAAATTATTAAAATATACGGTCACCAAAAAAAAAAAAAGACTCAGTAAAAATTCTCACGTAACCTATATTCAAAACCATAATTTAATAGATAAACCGAGTAATACGCTCACACACCAACTGGAATCATGTGGCATTCACACTACTGGTTTACTCTTTGGTGATCCTTTTGGCGGAGCCAGAATATTTAATTATGGGTATAAAAAATATATATTTTAAAATACATAAATTTCATTAAAAAAAAATCTATTACAAATAATCATGATGTATCCTACACTCACTCATAGTCTGAAAACTTTTTATTACAGTATCAAGTACTTGTTTTTCAATAAAACAAACTAAACAATCACTAAAAAAATATCACCAATACGATTGCACAAGGCCGTCTTCACAATGCTCATTGCAGAGAAAGATCTTTTAACAGTTGCAGTCGCAATGGGTAGAATCAAAGCTAACTTCAAAAGACGATAAACCAAAGGATGAGAAATATGTTTCTACGTCTCCACCATTACACGGGTAAGATCACCAAGATTTTTTAGATTAGTAAACCTTTCATCTCTTTGAACATTATCAAGATAGATATCAAGTTGATGATCAAGAGATTTGCGCTCCACAAAACTAAAATCATCTAGATAAAACTCAGTGAATCTCACCATCTTCAACTTGTCAAATTGACGAAAAGAATCTATCGGACTTAAGGATGCCATGCAAGCAAGTAGTTCTGAATTTACCTCATCAAAACGATCATTGAACTCTTGAAGTTGCATGTCTAAGACAGAGTAGAAACAATCCACCTTATAATGATGCATGTTGGTTATGTTGGTCTTTTTTCTTGGTCTTCTTGAATCCACAAATTCTCCATCCATGTTCAGCATTTCAGTCTTATTTTGCTCACTAAAAGACCAAATGTTAGCCAAAAATTCTTCCCATCCATTATCTCTCACCTTCTGCAATTGTCGCTTACTAGATTCCACCAATGAAATAGCATTCAAGATATCTTGGTCTATTCTCTGCAGAGCCTTTGATAAGTTGTCAGTGAATCCCAAAATAAGCAGCATTAGCTGTAAATAGAAAACGAAATCAAATGTAGGAAAATATTTGAGGAGGCCATTTGCTTGTTGTCTTTTGGTGGAATCTGTGCCCTCATTCTGGATATACTCAAGAACTTCAACAAATGATGAAAACAGCTCAACAAGTCGCAATAAAATCGTATAATGTGAACTCCAACGAGTATTTCCATGTCTTTGAAGTGAAAGCTCTTGATGTAGACTCGTTCCAGTCTTAATTTTACCATCACTAATCCCTTTTTCCGCTTTTGTGCTATGAATTTCTCGGATCATATCCTTTTTCTTGTATGAAGCTCCAACCACATTCATTAAAACATAAATCATATCAAAGAAGTTTCCAACTTCAAAATGTTTTTTTGCTACCGCCACAATGACCAACTGAAGTTGATGAGCAAAACAGTGAACATAATATGCAGAGCTACTTTCCTTCAAAATCAATGATCTCAATCCATTAAATTCTCCTTTCATATTGTTGGCTCCATCATAATCTTGTCCTCTCATTTTTTTCAAACTTAATTCATGTTTGGCAAAAAAAGAATCAATGGCATCTTTCAAATATAAAGAAGAAGTCTCCTTCACATGACTAATGCTAATAAATCTTTCGTTGACTACACTATATTTATCAACAAAGCAAAAAACCACTGCCATCTGCTCTTTATCTGAAACATCAGCGGATTCATCCACTAATAAGCCAAAGACATCGTTATCAATTTCTTGGATAACAAATTTAGTTACTTCTTCTGCAAAGCAATGCACAATGTCTTTTTGAATCGGAGGAGATGTCATCTGATTATTTTTAGGAGCATTTTTCATCACAACGCTTCTTACAACCTCATTCTGACCAGCAGTATATTTGAGAAGCTTCAAGAAATTACCTTTATTTTTTGAATCATCTGACTCATCATGTCCACGGAAAGGTAATCCTTAATGTAACAAGTATCTAGAAACATCAATCAAAGCACTTAACCGGATTCGATACTCATTTTTCCCAGCATCAGTTTGCTTATGTAAAGCATGTATGATAGGCTGACCTTGTCTCATCAAATCATCACATTTATTTTTGGCATTGCTGTGGAAACTAGTAGGACCACCTTCATGCTTATTAAACCCATATATCTTATTCCAGCTTGAATAACCTGTCGATACAAAAGCATCACTCCCACCTTGTTTCTTAGCTTGATCTCTGAATAAGTAACAACACAAGCAATATGATTTCTCTTTCTCCACACTATACTCTAACCAAGAACCATACATATCAAACCAGTCTGGATTGAAATGCCATAATACATTTGACTGTGGTGTTTGCTTGAAATTATGACAACGCGGTTGACAAGGTTCTCTCCTTAAATATTTGCGTCGTACCTCATCTCTTTGATTAGGATGATAACTTAGAATATTTTTTCTCTTAGCCGGATCTGAAGGCAAATCATCCAAATTGATGTTAGTTGGTGGAAATTTTCTTCTTACAACAAACCGATCCATCTCGCGTTATTTAAGTACCTACATAAATAAAACCAAACAAATAAGACAAAATTTTGTACATCATAAGCATATGATACGATACACCTTTTCATTTAAATAAATTTTTTTTTTTTTTTTTTTAAATATTTTTTTTGTATATGTTTGCTTAAACTAAAGATAATAGTTCTTCTTTTCGCTTGACACCTATCACAATTCAAAGTTAAACTAAATTTTTCTAATCAATTAAAAAAGTAAAAAAATGTCATCACATCATCGATAAGAAAAAAAAATATTTTTTAAACAAACAAAAAAATAGTATTAAAATCAAACCTCACCCTTCTAATATCTTTTTCAACAATTCTTAAAATTCTCTTTAAAATAAGAATTTTTACAGCCTAATATACATCAAAAGTAAGAGGAAATATCAAATATGTAAGTTGTAGATAACTTTGTTTGGAGAAGAAGAAGAAGATCTGGATTGGAAAAAAAAGAGAGAACGAACAGAAAAAAAATGTCAAGTAACGTGATGATAGTGGCTAGGGTTAATTATGTTTTGTGTTAAATTAATTATGAAACTTAATTTTTTTTATTGAATTTAATTCATGGACTTACTTTATTTTATTTTCTTGAAAAACTGAATTGGACTACAAAATTAAATACATCATTACTGGCCTAAAGCCTAAATTTAAAATATTCCATGGGTGTCATTTATTTTTTGTTATGGGTGCTAATTTAAAATATTAGCAAAACATTAAACCAAAAAAAAAAAATTATGGGTGTCAATTGATACCTCTTAAGTCCATGTCCCTCCGCCGCTGTGTGTGTGAACGATTTAGCATATTATGACAACAATTTTAAATTTTCAATTTCGCATCTATAGACGTTATATGAATATTTTGGTTCTGCATACCGTAGTTCGAACTTAACTAAACTTTTTGAGATGTCTTCGTTTTTTGGAGAATGCCTATTAAGTATTAAGTTTTGAGTCGTAACACTTTAATTTATACTAATGATCCAATTTGTTTTATATATTTAACCGTGTAAACCGCAACCAAAAGGAAAAATGATGAGATGGTTTTCTATAAGCTCTATATTGGTTGGTGTTAGCTGTTTTACAATCCTTTTTATAAGATTAAATATTTTTAGTAGATCATTATTGTCACATTCCTCTTGCTTGCAGTTTGGGGACCGATGTTTAACTGCTGGAATGAGCTGTTGGTGGACATAATGTATTTTTAATTAGTATATTATTGTCTTTTTTCTTTTTCTTTTTTTTTTTGGGAAATCCTTAAATTACGTCCGTTGACAAATTAACATATAAAATAATATTATAATATGAATAAATTGTTGAAATTTTTTTACCCTCTTGTTATAAACTATACATACATATAATTATGAATGGTCAAAACCCACGTTGATGTATCTTTTGAGAGGATCTTCATTTAAGCTAATAGTTCTAATCAAGAACGTTGACATATATAGTGATTACAACTCAAAATTAATTGACAATTAGTGGATTCATCCATATCCATTATATACTAGTGCTAAATTTTTTATACATTTGATGTGGGATTCTATCACGTCTTCTCGTCTTACCGACCCATCTCCATCTCGAACCAAATCTCACTTTATAATTAGTACTAATTTAGATCATCTTATTTGTGTCAACAAACCTAGTTTTGAAAACCCTTAGGATATAACCGGTCCCAGCGGATTTGGCTGTCGGAAACAATCAATTTTTTGTAGGGAAAATCTAATAAATTTTCATTCAAATTGAGAAAAGGACACCTGGTAAAGAAATTTTGAGATAAGAACTCTTTTTGGTCCCATCCTACAAGAATACTTTGAATTGTATGTTTTGACATTCTAACATTTGCAAGTGGCTTGGAGACGAATCGTATCCATTCGATCGGTGATGTGAAATAAAATCCTTTGACTTATCGTATACAATTGAGATATTTTTTACAACAGTCCAGAAAATATAAAATACGAAGAAGATTGCACCAATCAATTCTCAGAAAGAATACACAAATATACAATCAAAGCAAGTCAAAATAAATCAGCAATTATATATTTCTGCATATTATGGAAATGTATCATCATATAATTCAAAAACCATGTCTTAATCGTTCGTAGTAAACGATGGAAGCGACTCATGCATGAATTCATTCATACTAGAGTATGTATTATTGAGGTTCTTATTATAATACAATTTATATAACACAAACAAGATGAGAGTATATGCTCCTCTAGATTTCCGATGTATATAATTACGTACGTTGACTTTGAAATATAATTTGGTCTATAAGTAGCTCATACATTTTCTAACTTTTGAAATATCTTACTCCATAAACGTCAAAGCATTACACACAACTCTCTTCAGTATTTTCTTGTACTCCGACAACCAAGAACCCTCAGCATATATAAGAATAAAGGTTAGTTATAATTTAGTTAATTGTTTAGGCATGGTAAGTAGTTCTCCACAAAACCATTCTCAAATTTTTTTAAAGAAATAGTCTAGATGAACTGTTAAGTTCATGCAGAAAAAAATCGAATTTTGACAAACCGAATCATGATAAAATGAATCTGGAGATGTATCTAACTGTCGTAATCAATTTTCTTTTTTTGCAAAAAAAACAAAAAACGCTCAATCTTTTGTTATGAAACATGTAAAAAAAAATATTATATTATCAGAAAATATTCAATTCTAATTATTTGTTATTTTCTTTATAGATATTTTAACAGAAAAGTCGATGGCTGATAATCAACAGTTAGGAGTGCTCAAAGCACTTGATGTGGCCAAAACACAGCTTTACCATTTCACAGCGATTGTTATCGCTGGAATGGGTTTCTTCACCGATGCCTACGATCTTTTTTGTATCTCATTGGTTACAAAGCTCCTAGGCCGCATATACTACCACAAGGCCGGTGCAGCAAAGCCGGGAACACTCCCACCAGAAGTGGCGGCTGCAGTCAATGGTGTTGCTCTTTGTGGGACACTTGCGGGTCAGCTCTTTTTTGGGTGGCTTGGAGACAAACTCGGCCGGAAAAAAGTGTATGGAATCACTTTGATCATGATGGTTCTCTGCTCCGTCGCCTCCGGTCTCTCCTTTGGTAATAGTCCTAAAGGCGTTATGACCACCCTTTGCTTCTTCAGGTACTCATTATATATTTTTTCTTACAAGAAGAAAATAATTTTGGAGTCTATTACAATAGAGAGAAATTGAATCAGTTAAATATAATAACTGCATATGATATGACATTGATTACGAGAAAAGTAATTGATTAATATGTATACTTTTGGAAATTTTGAAAAAGGTTTTGGCTTGGAGTTGGTATTGGAGGTGACTACCCACTCTCAGCTACAATCATGTCGGAGTATGCAAACAAGAAGACTCGTGGTGCGTTCATAGCGGCCGTGTTCGCTATGCAAGGGTTTGGAATCATGACTGGAGGTATCGTTGCGCTAATATTCTCAAGCATTTTCGATCACCAATTCCCATCACCGATCTATAGTGTAGACCCTGTTGGTTCGACCGTACCTCAAGCTGATTATCTATGGCGTATCATACTTATGGTGGGCGCTCTCCCCGCGGCCATGACCTATTACTGGCGTATGAAAATGCCTGAAACCGCTCGTTATACCGCTTTAGTCGCCAAAAACATTAAACAAGCCACACAAGACATGTCTAAAGTCTTACAAGTAGATCTTGAAGCTGAGGAAGAAGTTGCTGAAAAGATTGTTAGAGACCCTAAGCTAAACTATGGCTTGTTCTCCAAGGCATTCCTAAGACGCCATGGACTTCATCTCCTTGGAACTACCTCCACTTGGTTTTTGCTTGACATCGCGTTTTACAGCCAAAACTTATTTCAAAAAGATATATTTTCTGCGATTGGATGGATCCCAAAGGCGGCTACTATGAATGCCATCCATGAGGTTTACAAGATTGGTAGGGCTCAGACCCTCATCGCACTATGCAGTACCGTCCCTGGTTACTGGTTCACGGTTGCATTTATTGATATCATGGGAAGATTTGCGATCCAGCTAATGGGATTCTTCTTCATGACCGTTTTTATGTTTGCTATAGCTTTCCCTTACGACCACTGGATCAAACCAAACAACCGCATTGGATTCGTCATTATTTATTCCCTCACTTTCTTCTTCGCAAATTTTGGTCCAAATGCAACTACATTTGTTGTTCCAGCTGAGATCTTCCCGGCCAGGCTGAGATCTACTTGTCATGGAATATCAGCCGCGGCAGGAAAGGCAGGAGCTATCGTGGGAGCGTTTGGATTCTTATATGCAGCTCAGTCAAAGGACAAAACCAAGACGGATGCTGGATATCCACCGGGTATTGGGGTAAAGAACTCGTTGATCATGCTTGGTGTTGTCAACTTTGTTGGTATGATCATGACATTTTTAGTGCCTGAAACTAAAGGCAAGTCTCTTGAAGAGCTTTCCGGTGATAATGTAAATGATGAGACAGCCACGTCCACGGTCGCTAACTCAGATAGAAACTAGAGGTGTAAAGATTTTTGCCTTGCCCAAATTTCTAGTTGTTTCGTCCATTTAATAGTTTGTAAAAATTTGTTGTTTATATTTTGTTGTGGAATAAAACTTAATGAATTAAAGAGTTAGTTTTTTTAATTACTCCTTCGAAATAATAAAATAAAATTTTGAATTGGTGCTTTGTATTACAACAAAACTTTTTTTTTTGTGTGTCATCATTTGTATTTTATTAATAAAGAGAGTTAACAACATACAGTATGAAACTCTATGCCTTAAAACATATACGAAAATGACAACCTACTAAATCAAACTAAGACAAGAAAAACAACAAGACTGCCCAAAATGCAATGAGTTCTCTATTAGAAACTCTATCTTATTAAACTCAACTCATTACAATCTGATTTTCTCCTTATATACAGAGTATACAATTCAGTAATACTATTACTGAGTAACCAATACTGTAAGAAACTATTTACACTTGATATTCCCCATCAAGATGAAGTGAAAATAGATGAAACTCCCATCTTGCTAATCAGATTAGCAAATTGACCAGGGTAAAGTGATTTGGTGAGAACAACTGTATGACAATCAACATCCATGTGTTTCGTCTTTTTATGAAAGACAGGATTGTGTCAGATATGAATCGCGGCAGTATTGTCACAGTAGAGAAGAGCAGGAGATGTCAAAGTGATTCTAAAATCAGCAAGAAGACTGCAAAGAGATGAGATTCCCATAATAGTAAATGACATGCTCATGTATTCAGCTTCATCAAATAATCGTGATGTTAGCATAGCAAAGATATTCTCCCAAGATCCGGTTATTCCAATGATGGATTTCACCGGAAAAATCGCTAGAAATTTAGCTTATGGATTTTTTTGTCAAAATTGAATTCCAACAAAGACTAGTGGAGCCACCCGCGACGTACTCTTTGGTATGAAATTCGGAAACATTATCATTGATACAGGGCTTCACACCATATGACTGAGAATTTTTCGTTGCTAAGTGATCTTATCAAAACTCCCATGTGTTATGTTGGTTTTGCTGATGGAAGCAAGACATACTCTACCGATTAGGGCGTGTTATATCTTACCAACGACATATCTCTCTATAATGTTTTATCTGTTCCCAATCTGAATTGCATTTTGATCTCTATCTCCAAGCTTCTAAAGCAACAGAAGAATTGTGTTGCGATGTTTACTGACAATCTTTGTGTATTATATAACCGTTCTTCGAGGACCAGAACCGTTGAAGAACATGACAAAGTGTATTATCATCAGTATTTACATATTTCTACACTATTCATCAGTGTTCTGTTAAGCACTTGGTAGGCAGTAGACAAGAGCCTAGCGTCTAGTTATATACATGTGTGTCTAAGCGGATGATTGTTTTAGTTATTTATATAATATCTTATTTATATAAACCTTAAACTATTTCATAAGTATGGAAAGATCATTGTCAGCTACACAAGTATTTCACACTATATGTCTGAATATTGGATTCCATACCCAATAATATATTAAATTATTATTAAAGTAAAAATAGAATTCGTTAGTAAAAATGAATCAAAATAGAAAAATAGATTTGCTAAAGGAAAAATATAAAATTGTATATATTGATGTCCAGTAGCAAAAATATTGACCCCCTACATGACCATGAGGGTCTATATTTATACATAAATTAAGTATTAAATGGTAAGAATAAATACTAATAAATCCTATGATTTTCTTTTAATTTATCGGTTTTGATTTGGTCTTTAATGTCGTAACGTCTTGCATTTGAACGATTTCCTCATTCAGCTCGCAGATTCACCTCGCTTCGCGGACACTCCTGGCTTTGCTTGCTCCTTCCTTACGTGAGGCTTCACTACTGGTCGGACCCTAGTTCGTTCCATCAAGCTCTTGTACGGTTCATCCGTCTCTTCTTGCTCCGAACTGACACAACCTTTACTTTGACCAGCTGAAGTGGTTGACACGTGTCATGATTGGAGAGTGTGGATACTTGGTGCGGATCTGGTATCAATATTTGCCCCCAAATCCTGCGAGCTACTATTTGGCTCGGAGGACTTAAGTATTTTCCTTGCTTTTTGCCTTTTGATTCCTTAGATTTTGGGGTTCGGCTATCTTGACGCCTTGACATGCGTCTCTATTAAATACTGATTTTTTATCGATACACGAGAAATTCCTCAATTTCCCCCTATCTTTGTGATGGTTTCCCTTCAAGTTTCTAGGTTAAACCATCCCCTCTTTTGTTGCTTTTCGATTTATTGGTTTCTCTCATCTTCTCGACTCAGAAATTTCTTCTTCTTAATTCAACTTTTTGTCATAGTCCTGAATCATGTCTTACTCCGACATTAATCCTTTAATCGACGTAATTGATTCTGAATTTCCAAGCACTAGTGCTGGATCGGAACCAGCGACGGACCCTACGAAAGCTCCGCTCATTATACGTACTCAACCCAACGATCAGTTTGGGCTGTATTATAAATCGGGGTTGACTATGAAGAGCCTTCAAGATATCAAAACCCTATGTCAGGCTCTTCGGTGGAATTGTGTCTTCCGAAACCGAACGAATCTCCTGAAACAACACCTCTAGGCTACTTCTATGCTTATGAAGCTTATTTAACAGGTTGCGCTTATTCTTCCCCATTCCTGAGGTACTTTTGAAGTATCTTGATCACTTAGGGCTTGCTTTTCCGCAAATGGTCCCTAATATGCTCAAGAACATACTTTGCTTAATTAATGTTGCCTCCAAATGTGGATATTCGGTTAGTGTGAACGAGCTCCTTTAATGTTTTAGTGTTAAGAGCGTGAAAGATGGCTCTGACCATTACGCAATCTATCCCATCGAAAATAGACACTCAACTTTTGGCTTTCCAGGCAAAGACCAGTCTTGGAAAAATTCATGGTTCTTTATAAAAGCTGACAATGCCTATGTTGGTGATTTCACTGGACTTCGCCGAGATTGGAGTGGATCATTAGGTAACCAACTTTATCTCCGACTGCGTCTGTTGCGTACGCATTTTTTTTTTACTGTTTGGCTAAGTTACTTTTTTCATTGTAGGAACTCAAATTCTCCCCGTCCCTTGTGAGAGCCTACTTATTTTTTATCAATCGATCATTGAGAAAAAGTTAATTTGGAACTCTTTTATGTTCGATCGAATTCATCAGGCTGATGAGCGCCTTAAAAGTGGAGGGTTTCAGTATGTCGAATACCCTCCGGTTATTCCTGATACACCAGACCTCAGCTTCTGTGAGGTCAAGAATGCCAAGGATGCTCGCAAGGCTGCTGAAGAAATGATCGAAGGACAACTCGACACTGTTAGATAGAGCCACAAGGAGAAAATTACTCTTGCTCTTGTTGATGGCGTGCTTGGTAAAACTAATCTGATTAGTGACGTTTCTGCCATATCATCCAAAGAACGACCTGGTTCAGGAAAGAGTTCTCACTTATCTCGTCCTTCTGCCTCTGAAGACCCTGACATTGTTGATAAGCATCAGACCCTTGCTTCGATGTCATCCTCGGGCAAGAGAAAAAGGTCTGAGATTGCTTCTTCCCCAAAAATTAGAAAGACTAAGTCTCACGTGAGGAAGATTTCGTCTATTCCTTCTGCATCAATGGGAGTAGATACTCAGGAGGCTTCTGTTTCGTTGGAATCCTGCTCACAACATGAGCCATCCTCCGGGTTCTGCTCTAGTAATTCAACTCTGCTACCACTTGATGCAGCAGGTAAAATATTTCATTTTAGAAATCCAAACTTAAGAAGCTATATGCTCATCTTTTCTTTTATCTTTTGCTCTGTGTATTTTTAGGAAAGGAGAGAGTCGCCAAAATGTTCTGGTGCTTTGGTACTCGTTTGGACCTACCGCTTGCCCCCTTGATCAGTTTAGTTCTTTAATTCGGGATCAATTTGTAAAGCATTGCATTCAGCTATCTCAAGTAGCACAAGATTATAATGACTTGATAGTCCTGTATGAGTCCTTTATCAAAGTATCTTCTGCTGCAACAAGGACTGCTGACTGCTGAAGCTGAGGGAAAGATTGCTGCTCTTGAATTGGAGATCTCCGAGCTGAGGATAGGCTTCGAGGATTCTTCCAGGAAGGCTGAACTAGCAGAGGGAAAATGGGAAGATGTAAAGAGACTGGTCAAAGAGTATAAAGTTGAAATCAACTGGATTATTCTTGAATAATTTGCGTCTGTTGCTTCCATTTCTTCTCTAAAAAGAGACATGGAGTCAGCTCGAGCTCGGTATGATGAGCTTTCTTCAAACTATGATTTCTTAATCCAAGCGTAAGATCAGGCCTTGAGAGAGTCTACTAGTACTGCCAAGAAAGAAATCAGGACTAAGAGTAGGACTATTATTTCTCAAAAGAATGACTACACCTAAGCCGTAAAAAGGAGATTAATGGCCCAATCGAATGTTAACGAATTGAAGAGCAACAAGGATATGCTTGAAAAGCTCTTAAAAGGTACATTATCGTTAGAGGACGAGATGACTAGTGTTACATCTTTGCTTGCAATGGCTGAGTCAGACTTAGCAGTAATCCCAAATATGCCTCTTAATTTTGAGGAGTTGGTGTCAGCCTTTGCGGACACTCTCCCTCTTCCAGATAATAACTTTATTTTGCCCGAGAAAGCTGCTCGATATTCTGAAGTTACCGCGACTGAAGCGTTTGATGCTCTGCAAGCGACTGATATGGTAATCGACTTGTCATAACCCTGGCACAAATATTTGTGTTTAAACAAGTCTTAACTTTCTATGATTTGTAGGATACGAAAGCCATGGTGGACGTAATAATTCATATTGGTGGTCTTCTAAATGTGCATGGAGAAACACCTATCTCGTCGAAAGATCTTGTTGAGATTTAACTGTGGTTGTATCCACAAATTTTTTGGGGGTTTGTCCCCGTGTATTGCCAGATATGGCTTGTGGAATTAAACTTGTGTTCCGTTTTCTTATTGCATATTGAGGCTTTATTTTTAAGACTTTGTTTACTTTAGAAGTTAAACGTCTTCTTAGAATAAATGTGTCAGGTTTGCAAAGTCTTACTTTTGTTCATTAACTATGGGATGAGTTGTTTTTAAGAGAATGGGTTGATCAGACCCTTACCATTTTTAAAGGAAGACTATATCCAGTTATCTTCAGTAAAATGCGAATATGGAGCTTAGCTTATGAAATATTCGAGAGAACTGATTCCACTTTTGATCCAAACTCATCAGTTCGGTCATGGAATTCAGGTGCACCAATGAATGTTTATACATAAGATACGAACCGATACTTGGTTCGCTACCCGAGCTATTTTTTCTTATCTTTAATATTCCTTGATGGACTCTTTTAAGATAGGAGCTGGGTTTAGTGATAATAGTGTTTTTACTCAGGTACTACTTCTGTGGGCAAGGGAAATCTAGCAATAGGAACTTCTCCTACTGGATGTAAATCCCCTGTCAGTTATGCAATCTCCAAGTAAAAACAATGAATCTTTTGTATGTGAGTGTATGCAGAAGGATGTATCAATTCCCTAGCATTGTCATTGTAATACTAAGCTGTCAATCCAAATGGGTGTGATACTAGCAATCAAGATGTGATCAGATACAACTAAGTCAAGCCAGATAGAAAGGAAATGTTTATCTAACAACCTAAGTGAAATAAAAACGAAATGCAGTAAGATGGGTGTTTGACTCGAGTCCTAGACTAAGTCAAGTGATCAAGTCAATGCACAAAAAATGACAAAAAGGTGCACTCGACCACTCTGAACGAGTCAATGAGATCGAGTGGAGCCTAAAAACGACAAACAACTATGCACTCGGGTTCAAGACCGAGTTGAGAGAGATGAAAGGCAAAGTGCTATTAAACAAATAAATGACTTAGGACAAGATGATAAAGCAAGAAGATGTAAATAGGGGTCTAAGGATGGGGGGTCGAAATGTGATTCTCCTTGGTCTCTCCTAGGTGCTTAACAAAACTTCACAGAAGCTATCTCTAGACAATGAACATCAAGGTAAGGTGATTCCACTCTCGTGAAAAACATCAACAAGCCTATACCACTTCCTAATCTTAATACCTAGTCAAAGATACAAGGAAACTTAGAGCAGATATCAATGAAACATAATATAGGCAAGCATTAAGAACCAATTCATTAATGTCAAAATACAGCTAGAACCTCTTAACCCATGGGTTAATGCTATAGATCTCTGGTATTAGTTGGTTCAAGCATCTCATCAACACCTTTTGAGTGGGAAATGCTTGAGATCATAATTACCAATGTTTTGGCTAACTAAGCATTAAGAACACCTAATCCAGAAGAGATCTATGCAATTTAAAGCTCAAACATCTAAGGAGACCAAGAATCCTACACAGATCTAACCCATCCTCAGAAACCCTAAATCACTACTCAAAAACACAACTCATAATCAAGAACATGAACCCAGAAAAATCAAACACTTCGAAATTCATTGAAAATAGTTTAGAAAGATAGATTAAGATGAGAAATGTAAGACTGCAAAGAATTAAAGCAAACTAAGTACTAAATTAAGAGAGATCTGAATTACAAAATGAAGAACACCAAGAACATCAAGAACAGGGTTTGGAGGCAGAGAAAAACCCTAAAAATAAAAGACATATCCAGTGGATAATACCTAACAGTGGTATTTATAGTAAAATACGGAAAACCCTAAAACAGAAAAAGACAAAGAAAAATAGCTAAGTCTTCGCGGATGATGCAGCTCGACCAAGTCTGGTCGAGTGGTGTCGAGTGTGTTGAGTGGAGTGGGGACTCGAGTGCCAGCGTCGAGTGGGTTGTGGTGGAGCTGAGGTCGAGTCGGGGATGCGATGTCGAGTGCGGACTCGAATGGAGGTGGGCTCGAGCAGAGAGCGTCGCATGGCAGGGCTCGAGTGGGGACTCGAGCTGTGCTCGAGTGGCGTGGCGAGTACAGGTTCAAGTGGCGTGGTGAGCACGGGCTAGAGTTAGACTCGAGTGGGGTGGCGAGCACGGGCTCGAGTGGGACTCGAGTGGGGCGGCAGGCACGGGCTCGAGTGGGACTCGAGTGGTCCTAGCATCCATGCTCCAAGTTGTACCTGTTTTAGCTCCAAAAATGTAATATGTATGCAAATCTAATGCAAATCCTCCTAAGTATGCAAAATGGACAAAAAGGACTTTAAATGGTATAGACAAGGGGTGAATCTTTTCTAAAATGGACTCAAACATATGCTTAAAACATATAAAATATGAAGACAGCAACACCCCCAAACTTAGTCTTTGCTTGCCCTCAAGCAAACAAATCGTAAACATTGAGAGTTGGGTTGAAAACGGGGACTCAGAACCTAAGCAATTCATAGTAAAACACATAGCCTCAATCCCAAAGTTAACAGTTTTAAAATGCATTGCAAGTGAAATCTACTTAAAAACTTTAGCCAATCTCATCACAACAAGCATTAGCCCTCAGCCTTAACTGAAACAAACATTCAAAGCAATCATTCCCTTTAACATTGATTAAGTGTAACCAGTGGATCATGCTTTAAACTACATATGAACTCATTTGGTTGAGGGACAGGTTTTAAGAGACAAAAATGGCCTCTTCTTCCTCTGGTTTAAGCTCAATGATACAGGGATCTCTCAGTGAATGGATTGAACTTTAAGAGAATGCTAAAGGTAAAAGCCAAGTGATGCATACAAGAATAGATTCCCATCTACCCAAGAACACACACTGACTTTCCTAATCTAAGCCCAGATAACATGATCCTAGTTCTAAACCTTTTCTCTCAAGGTAATCACTCTTTTCTCACCAAGGAATCATACTGTATCTTTTCTTTTCTTCTAAGGAGAGGATTTTTCATCCTTTGTTCACTTCTAGCGGGTCTGGGGATATTTTCTTAATTGCAGGGGCCTTGACTCGACCCCTTGGTTGAGCCTACTGATCGAGTCAGTGTATTTATATTTTCTTTCTTTTTTTTTTCACAGATCCCTTTCGTTATACTTTCATCCCAGACCCTAAACTAGGCATAAAACATACTTTTTATTTTCTTTTACCCTCTCCAAAGGTTTTTAGCACTTTTATTTTCTTATCTTTTGCCACTTTTTCTTTTATTTTCTCACACATAAACCATCACTCATATCAAACTCCCTAGTCCTAGTCTGGTTCAAAAATCGTGAACCAGAAACTACATGGGAAGCTACACTTGTCGGCTTAAACCTAACACTTTCTCCTAAGTTCAATCCCAAGGTAGGCCTTCCACTCAGAATTATAGTTTGGTTTGAAAGAAGGATAGGTTTGGTGTTTTAAATGGGACTGCTCCAAAGATAGAAGCAGCTACTTGGATTAACAAGAGTGGTAAAATGATAAAAGAGAATCCAAGTATTTTAGTGGTATCCATGAGTTCAAATGCATTTTATGGCCATGATAATTAACAATTCGGATTAGGTTAAAATAGATAGGGAATGATATACTAATCACAACAAGACCAGCCAAGATAAGAAAGCTAATTCAAGATTCCAAAATTGGTTCAGTCTTAATTTTCAAATTCACAAACAAGCATTAGACAACTAGAAAATAAGGGACTGAACCTATATGATGAACTTAGCAAGCGTACAAGGTGAATGTCATCATTATCCTCTATGCAGAAATCTTAGATGAAATGTAACTAGACTCAATCCTAAAATGCTAATGCAACTACATGGACACTCTGTTTTTATGAAATAGTTTTCAAAAAAATTTCAAATTTTTATGGTTTTTAAATGCACATAGATGATGCAAAATTTGAATTAAAAAAATAGAAAACAATGTCAAATACATCCTGAACCCTCCCCCAAACTTAAATTACACAGTCTCTTGTGTAATAAAAATTTGGAAAAGACTCCATGATAGAAAACATGAGTAAACTAAATGCAATGGTATATACAATGATGGGTTTGGAACAGGTACCTCAATTGACTCCTCCATGCTCACGCGTGAGTATTCCTGGTGGGGGAGGTCGTGTCGCATGCTCGAGCCCGCTCTGCTCGACCCTGCTGCATGTCTCTTGCGTTGCCATGGTTCGAAGGAGGAGGCTCTGGGGGCTCGAGTGGTGTGTTACGCTTGGAGCTTGTTTTCATAGAACCACTCTTCTGCAAAGCGCTTGGTTGACATGGTTCATCATCTCTTTGAGAGCGGCGCATACCCTTGCCTTGAATCTTGTTGAACTGTTCCTTCATCTCCTTCCACCCATCTGACAAATCTTTCACGGTACCTTTCAATGCCTTGATCGTTTTGTCTTGAACCTTGTTCCATTTCTGAAGGAGTCCAATCCGCTTGTGAGCCTTCTATAGACTCTTGTTGCGTTTAGATGCGGCATACTCTTCAAAGTGAAATATCTCAGGCGCAGCATATTCTGGGGGGCTCGAGTGACTGACTCGATCAGAAGGATCGAGTCCATCCTCTTCCTACGGTAGTTGGAGCAGTTCAAGTGGAGGTGAAAAGTCAATGTTGGAGTCTAGAGAATTTTGTATTGATGCGCAAGGGAGTTGTAGCCGAGCTGGTCCTGCGGTAAGGTGAATGAACTGGTAGAAGTAGTCCTCCATATCTGTGGTTCTGTCGAGGAACTTTGCACTCCTAAGATGTTCAACGTCCAGCCACCTTGGTGCGGTTGGTTCTGAAATTATAGGCATGTTGCAGGCAATGAGTATGGGCGTAATCACTCCCCTAATGCGGAGGTCTCCTTTTGCATTTTTTGTATGCATCTTCACAGCCCACTCTTTATAGTTATGGAACTGAGCCAGCAAGACAAAGGTGAGGCTTGTATTAGCCTTATCCCCTACCAGTTCTCTTTCATTCCTAGCAAATTCCAGAATCCCTTTCAATTCCAAATCCATTTTTTGTAGCTCTCCTTCATTGACAGTTCCAGTTGCAGGTCGCGTAAACATGGTACTGGCGATCGCCTTGTGCAAGTATCTCACCGCGGGGTGTCGAATCTGTGAACCCTTGGCTCTGGATGATGAGTACGGCATGTCTATGCCTATTATCAGCCATAAGGATTGTAGCTCTCCTTTGTCAAAGTCTTGGTGTACCTCTGTTCCGCTAGCAAAACCGTACAGGTTGTCGAGCTCGTTGGTGGTGATGAAGTACTTCTTGCCCCTGACTTTAAAAGTGATCCACCCTAATCCTCCGTCTGACTCGCAGTCAGGGTTTTCTTCGTAGAAGTGCACCTCCAATGATGCCAAGAAATGGCAAGTCTCGATTTGATAAGCTGCCATGTTGCACTTTATGAAGTTGGTTAGTCCGCATAGTACAAAAAAGCAGCTTACGTCCTCGCTTATGCAGAGTTTTTCCATGGTGGGGAGATGGGGATAGTGCGTTCCTGTAAAACCCCTAGCAAGGAAAACTTTACGCATTTCTGTCTTAGTTAGCTCTGGCTCCAACTTTCGTGAATACCTCTTTTTGAACTTGCCTCCCATCTCCATATCTTCACCGTGATCGACTGCCTTTCCACGAGCTACGTCATCCCTTTCATGCGAGAACTCTTGGGCTGCATACCATTTGGGTGAACTTAAGTGTTTGACTCGATCAGCATGGTCGAGTCCGTCACCTTCCTGGTCGAGTCCATACCCTTGTTGCTCGGGTCTATATCCTTGCTGCTCAGGTCCATACCCTTGCTCGGCTTCTGGTTCGATTTCTGCTTTAATAGCCTTTCCCTTTCTAGCCTTACGGCTTATTCTTGCATAACGCCTAGCTAGTGTTGCAGCCCTTGCGTGGTTGCGCCAGTCGGGTGTGGCTTCGTCAACTTCTATGAGATCCTTTAAAGGGGACACATGTCCTCCCTTTTCAGTGTAGCGTCTTGCTATGGCTTCAGCTTCTACACGTCCGCAGAGGTTAGACATAGCTTGAGTTGCTCGGATCAAGTTGGAGAAAGCTGGCTCGAGGCGGCGACGAGTCGAGTTGGGAGAGAGAGAGTGAAATAGCTCGGATTAGGTGAGGTCTCGAGTGACGCGGTGGGGAGCTGAGCTCGAGGCGAGGATGGATCGAGTGAGAAAGATGGATCGAGCGAGAGAAGCTTGACTTGAGGTGGATACAGCGAGAAGCTTGACTCGAGGTGGACTCAGATAGTATTAAGTGAAGCTTGAGGCGGGAGAGCTGGGCTCGAGGCGAGGATCACAAATCGAGAGAGAGACGATGAGAGAGAGAGAGCTCGAGGCGAGAGAGAGAAATAGATCAGCGAGAGACCGAGCTTTAGTTGCGAGAGGCGGATTCGAGAGAGAGCTCGAGGCGAGAGCAAGTTGAGCTCGAGTGAAGGTTGAGGGGGGAGTGAGTTGAGCTCAAGTGAAGGTCAAGGCGGGAGCGAGCGAGAAATAGCTCGAGTGAAGGTCGAGGTGGATCGAGCAAGAAAGAGCTCGAGTGGTGAGATAGACGGATTCGGCTCGAGTGAAGAACAAGACGGATCGAGCGAGAAAAAGCTCGAGTGAAGGTCAAGGCGGATCGAGCGAGAAAGACGATGAGAGATACACTTTCGGATTGAGTGAGAGACACGGATTCGGCTCGAGTGAAGGACGGATCGAGTGGCTACGAATCGAGTTGAGTCGAGTGAGAGCAGGAGTGACTACAGCGGCGACGACAAGTTGCAAGAGACAGATACGAGCGAGAGACCGAGGCGGCGAGAGTTGAGAAAGAGAAGCTTGGATCGGATTGAAAGATAAGGTGAGTGAAGTAAACCGAATTTTTTTTTTTTTTTTTTTTTTTTTTAGAACCTGGTGTGGGTGTAATGTCGGATTCGACGCGGTGTTGGACTCGAGTGTCTGAGACACTGTTTCCTTTACCCCATCTGTTACCTTTCGGATCAACTTCTTCTGCACCCCATGCGTCTAAGACATTAGCAAAAACAAAAAATTTTAAAAATATTTACAAATATAGACATGGGACTTCCTCTCAAGTGAGCTTGCTTAAAGTCACTATGCTTAACTTCCTTTCTTTACAGGCTTTGAGCGGCTCATCAAGGGGAATTGAGGTCCCCTCTGGTATGTAGTCAGCCATGTAGGGTTTAAGCCTTTGCCCATTCACTGTAAATTCTTTACCATCCTTAGTAAGCAGGGTGACAGCTTCATATGGTAACACTTCCTTAATATCAAATGGTCCGGACCACCTAAACTTCAGTTTTCCGGGAAAGAGCTTAAGTCTTGAGTTAAATAGGAGAACTTGATCTCCAGCCTTGAAGTCTCTGCTCAAAATTTTCTTGTCATGGAAAGCCTTAGTTCTCTCCTTATACACTTTTGAGCTTTCATAGGCTTCAAGTCTGATTTCCTCCAGCTCATGTAGGTCCACCACTCTCTTCTCTTGAGCTGTCTTGATGTCAAGATTTAGGAGCTTTGTTGCCTATAATGCTTGGTACTCGATTTCTACAGGTAGGTGACAGGCCTTTCCATACAGCAGCTGAAATGAAGTCCGTCCAATTGGGGTCTTAAAAGCAGTTCTGTAAGCCCATAGAGCTTCATCAAGTTTGGTTGACCAATCTCTTCTAGAAACGCCTACTACCCTTGCTAGGATAACTTTGATCTGCCTGTTAGAGACTTCAACCTGGCCACTGGTTTGAGGATGGTAAGGTGTTGCCACCTTATGCTTTACTCTATGCTTTCTTAGTAGATTCTTAAAGACTTTGTTGATGAAGTGAGACCCTCCATCGCTGATTACGACTCTGGCAACTCCAAATCTGGGGAAAATGATAGTTTTGAACATCTTCAGCACCACCTTTGCATCGTTAGTGGGACTAGCTATGGCTTCTACCCATTTTGAGACGTAGTCTACAGCAACCAATATGTAGCTCTTCCCATAAGAAGGTGGGTTGAAAGGTCCCATGAAGTCAATACCCCAAACGTCAAAAATTTCAACTTCAAGAATAGGGTTCTGAGGCATCTCGTTTCTTTTGCCTATGTTCCCCATCCTTTGGCATGGATCGCACTTGGATATGAAAGCGTGTGCGTCTTTGAACATGCTCGGCCACCAAATACCAGCTTGGAGTATTTTCTTCACTGTCTTGAATGTAGCAAAATGGTCTCCATATGCGGAACCATGGCGATGTTCTAGCACTCCTCTGACTTCTTCCTCTGCTATGCATCTTCTAAATAAACCATATGAACCTTTTTTATAGAGATACGGTTCATCCCAGTAGTAATGGTTGATGTCTCTGAAAAACTTTTTCCTGTTGTATGTATAAAGACCGCTAGGAATTTCACCACTTACTAAGTAGTTAGCTAAGTCTGCAAACCATGACAACTTCTCTTCTTCTATTGCTAGGACTTCCTTGAAGTCTGCTCTGGTGCGCTGGGTTGCTTCGAAGGTCTTGACTAACATCAACTGTTCTTCTGGCATGGAATCATCGATTGGCAATGGATCTTCAATCCTCATCCTGGATAAGTGATCAGCTACGCCATTTTCGACCCCCTTCTTGTCAACTATCTCCATGTCGAATTCTTGGAGTAGAAGGATCCATCTCAGTAACCTGGGTTTGGTGTCTTTCTTGACATAAATGTGTCTTAATGCGGCGTGATCAGTGTAGATTATTACCTTTGATCCTACCAAGTAGCTTCTGAATTTCTCAAAAGCGAAGACTACAACAAGCAACTCCTTTTCCATGGTAGCATATCTCCCTTGAGCTTCATCTAAAGTCCTGCTTGCATAGTAGATCATATTAAGCTTATTTTCTATTCTCTGACCCAAAACTGCTCCAACTGCATAGTTCGAAGCATCACACATGATTTCGAAAGGGTGGTCCTAATTCGGAGCTTGGACTATTGGGGATGAGATCAATGCTCCCTTTATCAGTTGGAAAGCCTTCAAGCACTCAGAATCGAAGTTGAACTCTTGCTCCTTGAAAAGTAGCCTAGTGAGTGGTCTAGCTATTTTAGAGAAATCCTTAATGAACCGCCTGTAGAACCCAGCATGTCCAAGGAAACTCCTGATGTCCTTGACGTTCTTAGGTGGTTGTAGCTGCATCACCACATCTACCTTGGCCTTGTCTACCTCTATTACATTCTCAGAAATCTTGTGCCCCAGGACAATCCCTTCTCTGACCATGAAATGGCATTTCTCCCAATTCAGGACCAGATTCGTCTCCTCACATCTAGTAAGTACCCTGCACAAAATCAACGAACAGGAGGAGAAGAAGGAGCCATACACAGAAAAATCATCCATGAAGACTTCCACCATCTCCTCTATCAAATCTGAAAAGATAGAGGTCATACACCTCTGAAACGTTGCAGGTGCATTGCGTAAACCGAAAGGCATTCTTCTGTAAGTAAAAGTTTCGTATGGGCAAGTAAAGGTGGTTTTTTCTTGGTCATTTGGATGTATTGGGATCTGAAAGAACTCACTATATCCATTTAATAAACAGTAGTAAGGGTGGTTTGCAAGCCTCTCTAGCATTTGATCAATAAATAGCAAAGAAAAGTGATCTTTTCTAGATGCTCTAAGTTCTGACCAGTCATCCGAGTGAGTGGACTCGAGTTGTATGTCGAGTTCTTGGGTCGACCCTGCACTGTCTAGGTCCAACAAGGTCGGTCTCGAGCTGCTGTTTAAACTTAGGCGCTGAGTTTTACCAGTTTCAGCTTCAATTGATGCGATGCCTTCTCCATTATGCTCAACCAGGGTTTCAAAGACTTATGCACCTTCAATTTCCTTGTATGAGTCTAACATTATCTCATAGCCCAAAGTTTCCTTGTGTAAGTAGCCATTTTTACCATCCTTGGTCAAGGCTGTCTGGAGATGATCTTCTTCATTAAGCTCTTCAAGTAACTGGTCTGCAAGCTGATCTATTTCTTTAATCCAAAAGAGTTGACCCTCTATCGTAGGCTTCTTCATTGTGTCTTTGATGTCAAAATGCATCTTGAGATCTTTTCTCATATTGAGTTAAATTTTTCCATTCTTGATGTCAATGAGAGCTCTAGCGGTGGCAAGGAGGGGTCTTCCTAAGATTAAGGGATCCCTTGGCTCTTCATCCATCTCTAACACCACAAAGTCAGTGAGGATATCTATAGCTCCAATTCTGAGAGGCAAGTCTTCTAACATGTCATGCGGTATCCTTACGGACCTATCAGCCAAGACAAGAGAAATGTTGGTGGCTTTGAACTTGCTGAAACCCAACCTCTTAGCTACTGAAAGTGCATGAGGCTTATGGATGCTCCTAAGTCACAAAGACAATTTTTAAAGGTCAATGGACCTAGAGAGCATGGCAATGTGAAACAACCTGGGTCATCTAGCTTGACAACCTTCCTTTGTATGATAGCGCTACAGTCATGACTCACTACTACCATTCCTTGTACTTCTTGGATCCTTTCCACAATTGCATCTTTTATCCAAGGTAGAAGTGCTAATGCGTCTAGTATGGGCATTTTGACTTCAATTTCTTTAATATGCTTATCAAAGATAGCTTTGTACTTCTCCAATCTGTCCTTCTTGAATCTTCCTTGGAAGGAGAGTTTAGGTTTGTAAGGAGGTGGAACAAATGGTGCTTTCTTCTCCTTCGCAGCTGCAGCTTTTTCAACTGGGGAAGGCTGGACTCGACTAGGAGGTCGAGTTGGTGTGTCGAGTTGGCCAGACAAGTGCAAGTTTATCTTTTCAACTTGTTTTTCTTTTTGGCAAAAATCCTCCTCCTCTTGGTCTTCGTTGTCCGCAGTGATGGGCGTTGATTCTTCCCTTGCAGGTAGCTCTCTTCCACTCCTTAGGGTGATGGCGTTGATTGGAGCAAAGTTCTTAGGGTTTTGGATTGCTTTTCCTGGCAGCTGTCCAATAGGCTTTGTGGACGAAGTGGATGCGGTATTGTTCTCCATGAATTTAATTTTGGAGTGCAGTGTTTCAATCTTTTTATTGAGATCATTGTAGGAGTAATCCATCTGGTTTTTCATTTCAGCAAGCTTCTTTGTGGTTTCCATTGTACCGGTCGCTTGCCCTTAGAGTAGCTGCTGCATATGGTCCGTAGGTCCTGGTCGGGGGCAATAGATGGTTGAGCTTGCTGCGGCGCAAAACCAGGTGGGGTACCCATTACGCCTTACTGTTGGTAGTTACGCTGGAAATTTTGTTTAGGAACAAAACCTTGAGTTTGACTGTAAGGGACAAAAGGTTTATTCTTGTTCTGTTGTTGTTGAGGATAGACTTGGTCTTGCGGGTTGGCCACATTGGTACTTCTATAAGACAAGTTGGGATTGTTCTTGTAGTTGATAAAGCCCTTGTTGTAGCTACCTTGGTTCTGAACATAGCTAACTTCTTCCACTTGATCACCCTCCCCATCTTGAACTTGAAAGATTTCTTCCTCACTTGCAAAATGAACGTGCTTCTGCTGGCCGAGAAGGATATCCAACTTCTCATTCAAAGCTTTGAGATCCTTCTTAGTCTTTTCATCAGAATCAACACTTCTTCTCATGCTGTGGTCGTAATCCTCATTGTAGTTCCCATCTGATTGAGCAAGGTTCTCAACGAGTTCCCAACCTTCATCAACATCCTTGTTGAGGAAGTTACCATTGCTTGCTGTATCCAAAAGCATTCTTATCCTTGGGAAAACTCCTCTATAAAGGGTGCTGAGTAGAGATTCATTGTTGAAGCCATGGTGAGGACATCGAGTGGTGTAGCCTTTGAATCTTTCCCAGGCTTCACAGAAGGTTTCCCCATTTTTCTGGGCAAAGCTGGATATTTCGTTCCGAAGTCTAGCTGTTCGAGCATTGGAGAAAAACTTGGCAAGCAAAGCTTTCTTGCAGTCATCCCAGGAGGTGATGGAGCCATGAGGTAAATTCTTCTCCCACAGATGAGCTTTGTCACCAAGAGAGAAGGGAAAAAGTCTCAGCTTGAAGCCATCTTCACTGATTCCATTGATCTTTATGAGGCTGCAGAGCCTATCAAACTCGTCCAAGTGATCAAGGGGATCTTCCATAGGTAACCCATGGAATTTTTTGCCTTGCACCATAGCTATCAAGCCACTCTTAATCTCAAAGTTGTTGTTTTGGATTGTAGGGGGTACAATCCCTTGCCTCTGAGTGTGAGTGTTAGGAGCATCTCCTGCTCCAATCAATCTTGGCCTCCTCTGAGGTTCTTATGCCATTGTGTTTTGTTATACTACTCGGATCCGCTCTGCTTGCTCACGGAGCTGACGAAGTAACTTAGTCTGATTAACGTTATCAATGAAAGATAGGAGGTTCTGGTTCCATTGTGATCGAGTTTGAATACAGGTGAAGCTAGAATTGTTTACACTTACAGGTACCTGAGATGCAAAGACAAAGAAGGGAACACTAGGTAAGTATCCAAGTAAGGTGGAAAAGAACTTGATCTTAAAAGATCTAAAATCCTAATTGTAACAAACAACACCCAAATGGCAACGGCGCCAAATTGATAATAGTGTTTTTACTCAAGTACTACTTCTGTGGGCAAGGGAAATCTAGCAATAGGAACTTGTCCTACTAGATGTAAATCCCCTGTCAGTTATGCATCTTTTAAAAACAATGAATCTTTTGTTTGTGAGTGTATGCAGAAGGATGTATCAATTCCCTAGCATTTTCATTGTAATACTAAGGTGTCAATCCAAATGGGTGTGATGCTAGCAATCAAGACGTGATCAGATACAACTAAGTCAAGCCATATAGAAAGGAAATGTTTATCTAACAACCTAAGTGAAATAAAAACGAAATGCAGTAAGATGGGTGCTTGACTCGAGTCCTAGACCGAGTCAAGTGATCAAGTCAATGTAGAAAAAATGACAAAAAGGTGCACTCGACCACTTTGAACGAGTCAATGAGATCGAGTGGAGCCTAAAAACGATGAACAACTATGCACTCGAGTTCAAGACTGAGTTGAGAGAGATGAAAGGTAAAGTGCAATTAAAAAAATAAATGACTTAGGACAAGATGATAAAGCAAGAAGATGTAAATAGGGGTCTAAAGATGGGGGGGTCGAAATGTGATTCTCCTTGGTCTCTCCTAGGTGCTTAACAAAACTTCACAGAAGCTATCTCTAGACAATGAACATCAAGGTAAGGTGATTCCACTCTCGTGAAAAACATCAACAAGCCTATACCACTTCCTAATCTTAATACCTAGTCAAAGATACAAGGAAACTTAGAGCAGATATCAATGAAACATAATATAGGCAAGCATTAAGAACCAATTCATTAATGTCAAAATACAGCTAGAACCTCTTAACCCATGGGTTAATGCTATAGATCTCTGGTATTAGTTGGTTCAAGCATCTCATCAACACCTTCTGAGTGGAAAATGCTTGAGATCATATTTACCAATATCTTGGCTAACTAAGCATTAAGAACACCTAATCCAGTATAGATCTATGCAATTTAAAGCTTAAACATCTAAGGAGACCAAGAATCCTACACAGATCTAACCATCCTCAGAAACCCTAAATCACTACTCAAGAACACAACTCATAATCAAGAACATGAACCCAAAAAAATCAAACACTTCAGAATTCATTGAAAATAGTTTAGAAAGATAGATTAAGATGAGAAATGTAAGACTGCAAAGAATTAAAGCAAACTAAGTACTAGATTAAGAGAGATCTGAATTACAAAATGAAGAACATCAAGAACAAGGTTTGGAGGCAGAGAAAAACCCTAAAAATAAAAGACATATCCGGTGGATAATACCTAACAATGGTATTTATAGTAAAATACGAAAAACCCTAAAACAGAAAAAGACAAAGAAAAATAGCTAAGTCTTCGCGGATGGTGCAGCTCGACCAAGTCTGGTCAAGTGGTGTCGAGTGTGTTGAGTGGAGTGGGGACTCGAGTTCCAGCGTCGAGTGGGTTGTGGTGGAGCTGAGGTCGAGTCGGGGATGCGATGTTGAGTGCAGACTCAAATGGAGGGGGCTCGAGCAGAGAGCATCGCATGGCAGGGCTCGAGTGGGGACTCGAGCTGTGCTCGAGTGGCGTGGCGAGCACGGGCTCGAGTGGGACTCGAGTGGGGTGGCGAGCACGGGCTCGAATGGGGTGGTGAGCACGGGCTCGAGTGGGACTCGAGTGGGGTGGCAGGCACGGGCTCGAGTGGGAATCGAGTGGTCCTAGCATCCATGCTCCAAGTTGTACTTGTTTTAGCTCCAAAAATGTAATATGTATGCAAATCCTCCTAAGTATGCAAAATGGACTAAAAGGACTTTAAATGGTATAGACAAAGAGTGAATCTTTTCTAAAATGGACTCAAACATATGCTTAAAACGTGTAAAATATGGAGACATCATTTAGATGACCTTTGGGCCAGATAAACAAATTCGACTCTGAATTGGAAATGAAGATTTGGGTTTTTGTTTAAATCTCATTTTCAAACTTTCATTATTTTTCCATTTGAGAGCAAATATCGACTTCCCATTTGACTCAGATTTCGTTAATCTCGAGATTTGGTGAATTAATCAATGCCATTAATGGATGATATATCTGATTTTGACTCGTACTGACTACGCAGTGTTACTTGATTATAAAAGGTGGAGATTAGACGCTGTTTGCAGTGCAATCTAATAGGTGATGACTTCTAGTACTAGTGACAAGAATCATCTTACACCTGATATGGAAATTCCAGCGAAGCCTAATTGCAGTCATAAGTGTCTTAATACTGCTTTAAACGCTTCTGAAGGTTCCAAACTTCACTTGATATGATGGGGGACCAATGTGACGATACCCTGTGGTTTGATTGAAATGCTTTCTCTTGATAATAAGAAGACTGCGATCAATTTTATTGAAAAATTATATTTTTATCTTTTCTTTCCTTTGAACGAACCCTTTAAACTTTTTAATCCTCTCCTGTATTCTTTCTAGTTAATCGTCAAATACAAAGAACTGATTAAAGAAAGAGATTTACTAAAGGCCAGGGTTCGGGAGATGGAAAAACAGATTCTTCGCATCTCTAGGGAAGTATGTTGCTTGAAGTACACCCTTCTGACTGGATTACTTTGGGATTTGAAGACTTTGGTCATTATATCCCTCCGTGTATCCGAGACATTGTGGACCTCACAAGTCAAGGTGCTGAGATATTTTGCGAAAAGGATTAGAGCTTTGGCTCGCAAGGTCTCAAATACTTGCTTTTTTTTGTTCGAACTGTAATTTTATTGGATAGCTGTGCCCATGAAAGAAGGCTGCCTACGTACCCATAATCGGGATCAAGCCAAGTCGTAGTTCATTTTACATAGAAAATACTTTAAACATAAAATTTCTTAAGATTGAGAATATTCCAAGGACGTCGAACTGGTTCTCCTTCATGGTTTGCCAATCGGTAAACACCATTGCGAACTACCTATGTTACTTGGTAAGGATCTTCCCAGTTAACTCTAAGTTTACCAACCCCTTCCTCTTTTGTATTCTCAAATACTCTTCATAGAATGAGATCACCTACTTTTAAAGGTCGATTCTTGATTTTTGAGTTGTAGTATCGTGCAGTTGCCTGCTGGTAATTTTGGAGATGAATTAATGTTTAATCTCTTCGCTCGTCAATTGTGTCTAAAGCATCCTACATTATTTGATCATTAAGTGGATCATTAAGAGGGATTTTGGTTCGTCGAAGTCTTGAAACATTTAGTTCGGCAGGAACTACGGCTTCCATTCCATATACAAGAGAGAAGGGGGTTTCTCCGCTTGCTACACAAGGCGTCGTTCGGTATGCCCATAAAATATGTTGAAGTTCTTCGTACCATCCTCCTTTATATGAACCGAGCCTCTTTTTCAGTTTACTTCAGACTGTTTTGTTCACTGCCTCAGCTTGTCCGTTTCCTTGCAGATATCTTGGAGTTGAATAACTCATTTTAATTCCCCACATTGAGATGAAATAAACTGAGAACCATTATCGGTTACAATCTGTCTCATAAGGAACTCTATACCGACAAATTATGTTTTCCATAAAAAGGTTTTCACGACAGAAGCCTTTATTGATGGATATGCTTCTGCCTCGATCCATTTGAAGAAATAATCTGTTAAATCGAGGAGATATTGTTCCCCTCGGGTCGACCTGTGCATAGTCCGATAATATACATACACCAGCGCATAAATGGATATGGAACTGCTATTGATGAAAGTAGCTCGGAAGGCTCATGAATCAATGGAGCATGTTCCTGACACTTTGCACATCGTCGCGCATAGTCCGCACAATCAGCGATCATTGTAGGCCAGAAATAACCAAGATGTTTAATCTTGAACGGCATAGATCTTCCAAATGAATGATTTTTACAAAGACCATGATGGACCTCACTCATTATGATGTTGATCCCTTCGCCGTGAATGCATAGTAAATAAGGATCACTTACACCGTGCTTAAATAATGAGTTTTTAATCATGCAATATTTTACGCTGATGATTCCGAGTTTCCAAGCTTTCCACTTATCACTAGGTAGTTCTCCATTTTGAATGTACCTTGTGACTTAGGTTCGCCAGAAAAGGGTTCCGTCACAACCGGTTGCTCTGGTTCGTTAACTGTTGCACGTACGTCAATGCTTGTTTCGCGGTTTTGATCTTACTTCCGCTTCTTTTTTGAACACCTCTTATTTCCAGACGCTGTTCTGACAAGAGCTCTCTTATCTCTTTTAGATTGAATTTGAGATCTGGTAACTACCATTGTTTCATCTGGAAATGATATGCTACGAGTCACAATGCATTCTACCGAAATTACCTTTTTTAAGCCAGGATCTGAGTTTGAAGCAAAAGTGGCTAATGCATCTGCTGAGCTGCTTTCACTACGAGGAATGGGCACTAGTTCAAGTCTTTTAAATTTTTGGGCTAAACTAGTAACACCTTTGAGATACGCTTCCATTCTAGCATCCTTTGCCTCATACTCTCTTTTGAATTGACTCATAACTAATTAAAAATCACAATAAATAATTACATATTGTGCTCTAATTCCTTTCGCCAGGTGAAACCCGACAATGAGTGCCTCATACTCGGCTTTATTATTTAAAGCAGGAAATAAGAATTGGAATAATTAACTGTTCGATTATTTTTGATGTAGGCGTTTCTAACCTGATTCCAACTCCACATCCTTGTCTTGAGGAAGATCCATCGACGAATAATTTTCAGGTTCTATTTTCATCTTTTAAAATTGCTTCGTTGGCTGGAAGTTTGGTAAGAAATTCAGCTAAAACTTGAGCCTTTGCACTTATTCGACTCTTGTACTCGATATCATATTTACTGAGTTTGACTGCCCACTTTGCTAATTATCCCGACTGGCAAGGGCCATGCAAAATGGCGTGAGAACCTCTATTCGATGAGAATGAAAATATGGCCTTAGTTTACGAGCAGAAACCACCACTGCGAGTGCAAGTTTTTCCATCATCGTGTAACAAGTTTTGGGCCTGTCAAACTTTTACTTATATAGTAGATTAGCCGCTGCTCTCCCCGATCTTCTCGTACAATTACACCGCTCATCGCATGTTCAGAAACCGAAATGTAAAGGTACAGCCTTTCGCCAGTATCTGTCTTAGAATGAATCAGAGGAGTAATGAGATATATTTTGAGTTGCTTAAAAGTTTCTTCACATTCATCGTTCCACGAAAACTGTTTGTTTCCTTTTAATAGTTGATAGAAAAAAAGTCACTTATCGGTTGACCAGGATATGAACCTGTTGTTAGCTGCAATCCTTCCAGTCAAGCGTTGTACTTCCTTGAAGTTACGCGGCGAAGATATTGTTAAAAATGCATTAATTTGACACCCGTTTGGTCTCCACTATGACCACCAGCCATGATGAATTTGATGAGGAGAACTGTTCTGAAATGGTAGATTTGTAGCTTCAATGTCTAATTCTCCCCACAGGCAGTTCTAAAATATGGATGCTTGATTCTACACCCAATAATATATTGAATTATTATTAAAGTAAAAATCTAATTTGTTAGTAAGAATGAATCGAAATATAAAATAGATTTTCTAAAGGAAAAAGTGTAAAATTGTATATATTGATCTCCAGTAGCAAAAACATTGACTCTCATACATGACCATGGGGGTCTATATTTATACATAAATTAAGGATTAAATGCTAAGAATAAATACTAATAAATCTTATGATTCTCCTTTAATTCATCAGTTTTGATTTGGTCTTTAATGTCATAACGTCTTGCATTTGATAGATTTCCTCCTTCAGCTCGCAGATTAACCTCGCTTCACAGACACTCCTGGCTTTGCTCGCTCCTTCCTTCCGCGAGGCTTCACTACTGGTCAGACTCCAGTTCGATCCATCGAGCTCTGGTACGGTTCGCCCGTCTTTTCTTGCTCCGAACTGACCCTGTCTTTATTTTGACCTGCTGAAGTGGTTGACATGTGTCATGTTTGGAGAAAGTGGATCCTTGGTGCAGATCTAGTATCAACAATATGACTATCCATCCAAACTATATTAGTATGTTAAAACCTACACAAAATATTGAATTTATATGGTAACATGCACAAACTAACATTAGTTGTATGTGCAACACCATAACCATCCATGTTTTTACTGTTTCGACACACATACATATAGAGTCGGTCCTGATCCGTTCGACTAAAACCGACCGTACACCAAATAAAACTGACCCAACTTACTAACTATGATGTTAGTAGATCGGTTCGGGTCGGGTTTTAATTGGGTTATGGTCAATTTTCGTCGAACCGATCTTCAAACGTTCTCGGAGTTCATCAAAACAGTGTATCAGATCAGTAAAAAATATAGTAAAACTTCTATAAATTAATAATATTGGGACTTATGTGTTTTATTAATTTGTCGAGTTAATTAATTTATAGAATGATATTTGGATCAAAATATCAATTTGGGGCCGAAGAAAATGATTAATTTATCGAAGTATTAATTTATAAAGGTTTCACTGTAAATGGACATATAACCGATGTTAATGTGAATTCAATATTTTGTGTAGTTTTCAACACAATAAATAGTTTAGATGTGTAACCATATGTTGAGAAATACTTTGTATAGCTGGAATTTTTTTCTATATTAATGTAACAAGATTTATTATCTTTTATGAATGATGATTATTATTTGTGATGGGCGACTTTTTGCAACACTTGAATAGTGAACGGTTCTATGGACGACTCCACGACGTCCACAACGGAGAATTCTACTTGTGCTACAATGTTTCATGAAAAATGGTTATGCTTGCACCATGTTCGCAGTGGACAGCTTTACCTTCGACACCAAATCCACCACTAAGAGCTCTACCTGGACATATATTTAGGCAAATAAGATGATGATTGATTAATGTAAATGTAATACATGCATATGAGGTTAAACTACAATAAATACTTGTGTTAATTAGAATTAAACATAAATGTTAACAAAATAATAATCAAATTTAAAAAGGTTTCTTTTACATTGTTTTAATTAGAACAGAAATAGTGGATTACAAGATATGCACTCAGGGCAATAAGATTGAAGTATTCCGCATCGCAAACATTCATTTTTAGTGCATCACGCAAACGGAAATAAAATGGAAATGAAAAAAGTATATTAAACAAACCACAAAGAACATTACATTTGATCATTTCTCAACCTCAGCCTCGCCGGAGAGTTCTTCAAGAGACTTGCCCTTGGGCTCAGGGACGAGGAAAGTGAAGAGCATACCGACAAAGTTAACACAACCAAGCATGATCAACGAGTTCTTGACTCCAATACCTGGGGGGTATCCTGCGTCTGTCTTGGCCGCATCCTGTGATTGAGCCGCATATAAGAAACCAAAGGCTCCAACAATGGCTCCAGCCTTACCTGTAGCGGCTGATATACCGTGGCATGTAGACCTTAGCCTGGCTGGGAAAATCTCAGCCGGGACAATGAAAGTGGTTGCATTTGGTCCAAAGTTAGCAAAAGAAAAAGGTGAGGGAGTACATAACCACGAATCCGATACGATTTTCTGGTTTGATCCAGTGGGTATATGGGAAGGCGATGGAGAACATAAAGACGGTCATGAAGAAGAATCCCATTAGCTGGATCTTAAACCTTCCCATTATATCAATAAATGCAACCGTGAACCAGTAACCTGGGACAGTACTGCAGAGCGCAATGAGAGTCTGAGCCCTACCAATCATGAATACCTCATGTATGCCGTTCATAGTGGCTGCCTTTGGGATCCATCCAATGGCCGAGAAAATATCCTTCTGGAACAAATTTTGGCTATAAAAGGCAATATCAAGCAAAAACCATGTGGTGGTAGTTCCAAGGAGATGAAGCCCATGGCGTTTGGCAAATTCCTTGGAGAACAAGCCATAGTTAAGTCTTGGGTCTTTAACGATATCTTCTGCTCTTTCCTCCATCTCAAGCTCCACTTGTAAGACCTTGGACATGTCCTGTGTGGCCTGTTTGAGGTTCTTGGCCACCAAAGCGGTGTAACGGGCGGTTTCGGGCATCTTCATACGCCAATAGAAGGTCAAAGCCGCAGGTAAAGCGCCAAACATGACAATAATGCGCCATATATAATCAGCTTGAGGAGGCGTTGAGAGAGCCCTGTTGACTGCATAGATCGGGGATGGGAATTTTTGTCGAAGATTGAAGAACCAATAAGTGCCACAAAACCTCAAGCCAAGATACCGACACCTTGCATAGCAAACACAGCCGCGATGAAAGCCCCACGAGTCTTCTTGTTAGCGTATTCAGACATGATGGTGGCAGACAGAGGGTAGTCACCTCCAATGCCAAATCCGAGCCAAAACCTATTCATAAGAGTCCATATATGAATACATATTTATCTAGGTCGAGATTTTGAATAATCTTAAGAGTTTGTAGCCACCATGTAAATGATGTCAGGTTAATGGAAATAATAGTTTTTATGAAAATGATTTTACCTGAAGAAGCAAAGAGTGGTCATGACACCCTTGGCTTCGTGTCCGAAGGAGAGACCGGAAGCGACAGAGCACAAGATCATCATGATCAAAGTAACACCATATACTTTTTTTCCGTCCAAGTTTGTCACCGAGCCATCCGAAGAAGAGCTGACCAGCAAGGGTTCCACAGAGGGCCACACCGTTGACCGCAGCCGCAACATTAGGGGGAAGTGAGCCAGGCTTTGCTGACGCCGGATGGAAGTAGTAGATGCGGCCAAGGAGCTTCGTCACCAAAGACACGCAAAAGAGATCGTAAGCATCGGTAAAGAAACCCATACCGGCGATGACAATCGCCGTGAAATGGTAAAGTTGCGTCTTCGCAACATCGAGTGCCTTCAGCACTCCTAGCTGTTGATCGGCCATTTCCTTGAGCTCTATAATCAAACAAGGCAAAGAATCCAAAATTTCATTTCAGCAATTCTCGTATATATAGAGGATATATATTCATTTGTAACTTATGAAATATCATGGTACGTTCTCCTTCTATAATATCTTTCCTGCTTTCACGCACTCAAAATTCATATTTTGTTGTGAAACAAATTTTTGTAATTTAACTGATGAGGCTTTGATTTTACTTTTTAGTTTTTGAAAAAAAAGAAAAAGATCTTTATAAAAAAAAATGTTTTTTGTAATTATTTTTCAAAAAACGGTACTACTATTTTAATTGGGTACTCATAATAAAATTAACAAAAACAATTAATTGAAGCTAATTATTAAAACTTTACCTATATAATTAAATAAATTAAGCGGGTGTAAACAAAAAGCTGTGTTTTAATTTGAATGAAGAAATAATAAACTTGTAACTAATCTCACCGTCACGTTGTGTTAATGGTAGCAAGAACGAGAAAGATTGTAGTTGTGAATGTGGCAAGAGAGCAAGCTATTGAGAGGAAAAGATAGCGAGAAAGATTGTAGTTGTGAATGTGGTGGCTGAGACGGCGGAAATTTATAGACGAGATCGGAGAAGCATAGTCTCCGGTATCTTTAGGGTATATCCACATTTTAATTCTATTTTAATATGTTTCCATCACTTTCTTAACCTCTCTTTCTTGCCCTCCTGGGTATTGTATGGTCTGCACATTGTTTATCATCCTTTTAATAATCTATTATTAGTATTAATGACATTTCTATGAGATTTCTAAATTTTTAATCATGGACTCATTCCATGTTTTGTACAACTAGTCAAATCTATTGTCGCTCTTAAATGTTATTACATAAGGGGATACGTATAAGTACCAGTAAATATCAATTATCATGTAGTCCGTGTGCAATTAATCTTTGTAATAAGATGTCCAAATTTATTGTGAAATATTATTTAGTTAATTCATATTCGAGTGTGAACAAATGATGAGAAATTACTTTTGATGGTTTACACAATTCATTCGACAAGTTCTGCATGGATCTCCCGAAAATTAACTGGATACGCTTTACAAAAAAAAAAAAAAAAAAAAAAAAAGAACAGTTCTGCATGCAATCTAGAATTACAAAATAATTGTGAGAGGAAAACAAAACCCACGACACAAAATACCGAGGTAAACACTTCTTTCTTTTTGTGTAATTTCTGAGAACTTTTTTATTTTTTAATTATATACTGTTAATGGTAGTCTGATTTTTTTTACTTCCGAGAAAAACGTATTCGATTTTTACCCTAACAATTACAAAAGATCGAGTTGACTTTCATTAAACAAAATTTAGTTGTTCATGAGAGTCATCCTGTTAAAATTTGCTTCTCTTTACCTCTTCTTTATTGAAAAATGAAAACCACCACACACAAGTTATCTTATGACCTATCACGTATCTCCATACAAAAGTCCACTTTATTGGTTTTAATTTGAATGTTATACTACTTAGAATAATAATTATCATTTTCATAAAAGTCAACCATTTTCATGAAAGTAAAAACTGTTACGCACAAAACTTATACTCTATGAAAAATACAAACATATGTTAAATTTATATGGAACTATCTATAATTCTATATATAGCTTCGAGATCGTTTTGAAGCTATGGCAAAACAAATTTTGGATAGCTTACATATGTCGTTGGTACCAAGTTTAACAGTCTACTTTAAAGCTGACTCAAATCAAGATCTATTCACTCTTGAAAGCCCAATCAACTTTGCTCCACGAAGATTAAAGCATCGATCTACTCAAAAAAAAGAAACCTATTCGGAAAAAAATAGGATGAATAAATAAGGAAAGATCTAAGAACAAAAAAAAAAGATCCAGCTAGAAGCCCGAACCGACCTAACCTCCTCAAAATAACTATAAATAAGAAGCTATCCATTCTTCACAAATTATCCAGTAATCGCTAAGAAGACCTAAGACATAGATTTCATATCTCTTTTGTCTTTTTGATTTAGAACTCAAATTTCTCTTGTTACTTGTTCATAAATCATCAATAAAAAACCTACTTCTCTCAAACCCTAATCTTTGAAACCCTAAATTATATTATTTTGAGCCTACGGTTCAACAATTGGTGCCGTCTTTGGAGACTCTACCAAAAAAACCCTAGCTCAAAGATGGATGGAGAAGATGGTATCATCCGTCCAGAAGGACATATTCCACCAAGAAACCTTAAGGATCCACCCCTCTGATCGACGGGGTAGCACCGCCAGGAAATAACAGAGTAGCACCACTAGGAAATAACATAGTCGCACCGACCAACGCTGAAACAATCGCTCAGACCCAAACCCGCGCAACCAACTGATCTGACGCTCTTGATTCAACTCCTGACTGACAGATTCGCCAGAGAAGACGTCGCACGAGCAGCAAGCAACCTCCACAACACGCAAACCCTAGAAGCAAACAACAAACTCCAAACACCAGATTCCGATCTGCGTGCTCGGAACATCTTTCCCTCTCTGAACGAAGTCACCAAGCCTCAGATGTTAACTCCTCAAGCGCTTTACGACGAACTCGCCAACACAAGAGAATGAGAAGCAGAACTCGTCCAAACTATCAAAGCCCTCAAGTCATAGATACACAAGGCGACTAACTCGGGTCCCAACATTGACAGAGTCCTTGAAGAAGCCCAAAAAACTCCATTCACAAAACGCATATCCAGAGCAGATATGAGTCGTGTCAGTAAAATAAAGATACCAATCTACGACGGAACAACTTCCAGAATGATAGATCCTATAAGCCACATGAATTCCTTCACGATCAGCACCGGTCAAGCTCACATACGTGTAGAAGAGAGGGACGCAGTTCTTTGCCAGCTGTTAATCAAGAAGTTAAGCGGCACCGCGCTCCAACTCTTTCGGCGACCAGTCCTAAGCTTTCATGAAGCAATACTCGATACTCATCCCACACGGAGAATCAAGCACCGAGCTCTCGAAGTCAATCAAGGATAAAGTGAAAGCCTATGATCTTTTATCAACCGATTTAAATTTGTTGCCTCTCGAGTAACAATGGACGATGCCACCTCGATCAAAGCTCTAGGCAAAGGCTTCTCGTATGAAGGTCGTTTTTGCGAAACACTAATCTCAAGTAAGCTGACTTCCCTGGAAGATGTGTTGCATCGAGCCACTGTCTACATCAACATCGAAGAAGAACACAACTCATTACAAAAACAACACACTTCACATGTCTGAAGCTCGTCCAAAGATAAATCAAAATAAGTATATCATGAACCTCGACAGCATTACAACAACTACATGGATGACAACAGAAAGAAACCACTTAACATATCAGCAACGAAGAGCGACCTCTGCCCTCGAACACGTACATCTGACTTGAAGGGTATGTTTGACCCGAAGCACAGTCAGAGCCCACACGTCATAGTCGATCTGGCAAATACCGATGCAGTAAAGCTTCTTACTGTGACTTTCACGAGATGACAGGTCACTCAACTTCCAATTCTCAACAGCTCTAAGAAGAGTTGTTAGAAAATATACCAGGGGCGAGATGTCAGATATAACCCATGAACCCTATGACGAAAAAAGGCGATCTCGATCCCCAGAAAGTCTTCGACAATACAAAGGAACGCAACAATAAGTGCTACTACTACTAGATCACTACCATATTATTGGAACACCAGGACTTGAACTACGTCCGACTTGATCCAGCCACAACGGAAACATAGGCAGCCTGACCTCGGGTCAAGTCTCACCAAAAAAAAAAAAGAACGCTGGCCATCCGAGCTATACAAGCCGAGCATCAAGCCATGCATATCCCTAAGCCGAGCATCGAGCCTCTCATATCCCTAAGCCAAGCATCAAGCCTCGCATATCTCAAAGCTGAGCATCAAGCCTCGCGTATATATAAACCGAGCTCACCCTCATCTTCCGAGTTCAGCCTCGTCTTCTATGTAAACTAAGCCCTGCCTCATCTTATATGTAAACCGAGCTGATCCTTGTCTTCCGAGCCCAACCTCGGATTCTATGGAAACCGAGTGATGTTCTAGCCTTCTATGTAAGCCAACAAATAGACTCATGTTTTCATAATCCTTACCCTGACCACATGTTCGATCATTTGTAAGCCGAGGCCAGGCCTCGCACACCAAGTCGTTTGAGACAAATAAGTCGACAGTCCACACAATGGGGAAGTATAAGTCGATGTCGCAATTCGCATCCATAACCTAAATCCGGGGCCAGTCCCGCCCCTATCACTCCAAGTCACCCGAGACAAATAATCCGAGCATATCTCGCATAATTAGATAATGACTTGACATAAAAAAGGGCAAGTATAAGCCGAGCTCTCAGTTTGAAGCTTTAAACCGTAAAAGCCGAGTCATCTCGCAAATAGCCAAGCTTAAGTGCTTGTTACATAAAGCACAAGTGTAAGTTTATCTAAGGTAAGCCGGGAGACGTCCTGCCCAAGGATAAAACTCTACCATTTTTTTGCCATTTGCCGAGCTTTTTCTCGGTAAATTAATTGCTTATTCAAACAAAATCAACTTTGCAGTGTAAGCCGACCTTGTCGCATCATAAGCCAATCACCTCGACATTGTGTAAGCCGACCTCATCACATCATAAGCCGATCTCCTCCTTGCAGTGTAAGCCGACTTCATCGTCGTATCATAAGCCGATCTCCTCCTCAAAGTGTAATCCGACCTTCGTTGTGCAGAATAAGCCGAGCTTTATCTTGCGACATAAGCCGACCTAACATGCAAATGTAAGCCGAACTACGCTTCGCGATGATAAGCCATACTCACTTTTCAGATGAATCATTCTCAATTTACATCAGGTCATCTTCTTTTACTTCGCCCAAACTCAACATTCGTTCTGACGAACTGAGGAGAGACTAATTGTTGGTACTAGGTTTAGCATTCTACCTTAAACCCGACCCAAATCAATATCTATTCACTCTTGAAAGCCCAATCGACTTTGACCCACGAAGATCAAAGCACCGACCTACTAAAAAAGGAAAAACTATTCGGAAAAAAAAATATATGGAAAAATAAGGAAAGATCTACAAACATAAAGAAAATGCCCAGCTAGAAGCCTGAACCGAACTAACCTCCTCAAAATCACTATAAATAAGGAGCTATCCTTTTTTCACAAATCATCCAGCAATCGCTAAGAAGACCTAAGACATAGATTTTAAATCTCTTTTGTCTTTTTGATTTAGAACCCTAATTTCTCTTATTACTTGTTCATCAATCATCAATAAAACGTCCATTTCTCTCAAACCATAATCTTTGAAACCTTAAATTCTAATGTTTTGAGCCTACGGTTCAACACATGTTCTTTTCATGATCGCTTAATCAGCGATAAAAAAAAATCAATGTTTTTCTTTTTCCTCAGTAAAAGCAAAAATTAAACAGTTTTTTAAGTTTTTTTAAATAGAGACACAGCGACAAAAAAATGTGAGGTTTTACAGCCGCTAAGAATTTCAGCGTCAGATTTTATCACCATAAGATGTCCTCGGTTCAGTCGCTGATACTTACAGCATGTTGCATATGTTGTACGGTTATGGTAGTGCAGTTTTCTAGTAGCCGCCACTAGGAAAAGAACAGGCCATATTTTTTGGTCAAACTACTAAAACTCGAAAATAACAAGGCTCCCACTAAAAAATGTTGATGCCTTGTATTAATAAGTAGTTTACATTTTTATTCTATGCATCAGAGTATATACTCCACATCAATATTATTCAAAGCAATTTTACAGTTAATGCGTAGCGTATATGCATTATATACACAGTTGTTAGGATCACAAAAATCATCGTAACTATTATTTATATATAGTTGCGGCAAAAGTCAATGCGCATAGTGTTGTATCATTTTGTTGATTAAAGCAACTACACAACTGAATAAAGCCAGACAAAATAAAGCGATATTTTAAGGTTTTTTCTTTAACGGTTTCCATTTTAGAACCGATGAATATAGTAGTAAAAAATCAAAAAATCAAAACCCTATTAAGTTGAATCGGACAAAAATTGGAAATTAGGTTCGGGATTAAACCCGAAACCGAATTACCCTATTGATTTAAAATTTTTAATTAACATAAAAAGAAAACCTAAGCCGCTTCTTCACTATTCCTCTGTAGCTGTTTTTTTTGTCATCTCATTTATTAAGAGAACCAGAAAATAAATAAAAAAAAAACTGAAAAAGGGTCAAAACCCAACATAAAAAAAAAAAAAAGCCCAATAAGAATACCGTCTTATGAAGGAAAAGATAGCAGGTCCATCACATCACGACATGCCACAAAGAGGATCCATACCGAAGAAGAAGTTTCCGCAGCTCACCGCTGACTGGATGTTTGACATGAGAAGCTCCAAAACCACCGTATAAGCCGTAGAACACCAAATCTTCACGTTTTAAGTCTAATCCGATGAATGCCCAAGAAAATCTCCATATTCATCTAAATAGAGGCACAAATTCACAAAACCATCGACCGAGAAAAGTCAGATTGACGAGGCTTCTGTCGATTCATCTTGAAACAAGAAACAGTCGATTTCCAGTCTCCGATCAGCCCCAATTAATTCAATTCCACCCAAAGGCACCAAAGGAAACTTCTCTCCACAACTTCAAATCGATCTTAAAAAATTAAACAAGTAAGCTTAAGAACAAAATAAGCTCCTTAAAAAGGGAGGACCGAAGATTTACGCGATAGATCAAAGGGAAGAGGGAAGAAATGAAAACCAAAGAGACCAAAATATTAGTAATCGAAGAATGAAAGAATAAGACGGACAAAACCCAGAACCAAAGCTAGCCGAAAAGACGGACATCGAAAAACTAGACAAAAGCCAACCACCATCGGTGAAAGAGCCAACAAGTGCTGGAAGCAAGCCGACCAATGGTGTGAACGACACCACCGATGTCAGAAAGAAAGCCAGTCACACGCCACCGTGGAGACGAACGGTGCCGGACAGGAAACCGGACAAAAAAACAAAGATTCGTCGGAAACAAGAGCATTAAACCTTCAAAGTCGGACCAACGGTGGCTGTGGAAGCCCACTCTGCCGGCCGGAGACCTTTTTTCTTTCCTTCTCTGCTCTCCTTGTGATTCGCCTCCTGCGGCCGGAGACCTTCTTTCTTTCCTCTGTAGCTGTTTTATTATTTTATAATTGATTGTGCATTAAAATTAAAAAGTGGTAGTTACAGCAGGATACGACATTAAGGTCGTATAGTTTTCGAAAGTAGAGAGAAAATGAAGCATACACAAAAACAATATAATATAAGAGATTAGCTTAGAAGAGGGGACAAACCTGTTAATAGGGGTAGACATAGTTTTGGTCCCGTCTCGTCTCATTCTTGATCAGAAAAACCCTTCCCATTCAAAAAATGGACAAGCTTCTAATTCCCATTCGGGATGGAAATGGAAATTCCCAAAATTCCATTCGAAAAATATATATAATGGATAATTTTATTATATATCCCATAAATATAATAATAGAAAATTAGAAATATTGAATGTCATAAATATAACTTTTATTCTTTTAATATAAATATTTAGATATTTTGTATGTTTAAAGTTGTTTTTTTTTGCAAACTAGCTATTATTCGTGTTGACTTTGTGTGCATATAACTCATTAAACAAGTAAATGAGGAATGCTGTGAGGGAAAATGAAGATTAGTTAATTGTTTTTTTCAGCAGTTACTTGGTTTATATTTTAGATTGTTGGAATTTATTTGGCTTTATTTTGATTTTGATGATAAACAAACAAATTTGTGATAGTTTATTTGCTTGTCATGTTTATTTTTTCGTTCCAGTCCCGTCCCAAATTTTAAATAAGACATAAATGGGATATCTTTTGCTATTTCTGAATTCCTGTTCTCGTAAAATTCCATCCCGAATTCTTGTTTGCCCATCCCTACGTGTTAACTTCAAGATCTTCATTGTCAAAATCTTTTTCTTTCCTCATTTCTAAATGCTACATCATTTTTAGAACTTTATAGTGTTAGCATTGGAGACCAAATGAGGCAACAAAAGAGAAGTAACAATGGAGGTGAAGCCAAACTCCAACATAGAAGTGAAAATAGAGGTGGAGCCAACCTCCACCATAGAAGTAACATTGAAGGCAGAGCCAAGCTCCATATGAATAGGAATGACAACAGTTGATAAAGGAAGAACAACACCTTGGATTTTAGCTTGACTGGTTACTTGAAATTCAATGGGGAGGACAACCTCAAAGCTTGTTGTGATTTTTGTAACTTGTTTGTTACGAGTGGGTTCATCTACTAATGGTGAGGAAGATGCATCAACAACAACAAAATGCGGGAAAGTAGATTGGTATTGAGTAACCGTCGTAGGATCACTAGAAGCAGCAAACAAAGAATCTGAAAGGGTTTTTGGTCCATTGACCATAGTGTTGATATTTGGAACTGTTAAAACTTGAGCAGAAGCACTAATTGAGACAGGGATTGAAGCTTGAAGTGTAGGGAAGGTGCATCTAGAAGATCCCAAAGAAGTGGTAGTGGAAGTATTGTTTGGCTCAGAGGTACCTTTGTAGTTGACATTGTATTGACTGTGGTATTGCCCTTGTTCCGAGACTGATGGGAAGAGAGCAAACATATGGATTTATTGTGTCCAAGATTACCACAATGAAACAGGTTATTTTCACACAAACATGCAAAAATAGCTGAATGTAATCAATGTAGTATAATGGGGGGAATACAATGTCAATCCAATCAGGAGTACTGTGTTATGCAGAAAAGATGCAATCAATTCGTTCTAAGTCAAGCCAGATAGAGAGTAGATGTCTAATAACCTAATTGAAATGCAAATAAAGCAAGTAAAGACCCAACTCGAGGTGTCAGTTCGAGTAAGGTGATCGAGCTAAACAGGGAAAATAGAGTGAAAGAGGTACTTGACCTACTTTGGTTGAGTATATGAGATCGAGCTAAGCAGAAAACGACAAAATAAGAAAGTACTCGACCTACTTGGTTGAGTAGTAGAGATCGAGTAGTAACAAGCAATAACAAAAAAATAAATCAATCAAGATGAAATAGGGATCTCAAATATGGGAAAATCGATCAATAACTACTCTTAATCAACCTGAGTATCTAACAAATATCATCCAATTAGGTTATTCCCTTGACAACAAATTCTAAACCAGCCTAGTCCACTGTGGTGGTAAAAGACCTCGAATCTACCTGCTGAAATACCCAATTTTGTCAGATCCACACAGATAAACAAGCATAAAACATCAATTTATCAAAGCCAACAAACATTCCTAACAATTGATTTCCTAAGATATGATACACACCCTATTTAAATCTAGATCCTCAGGTTTGTGTATACAAGTCTCTGAAATAAGTTGAATCCAGCAATTTCATCAACACTGTCGTGTGGAAATTGCATGATATCAAGTTCCAATTGATCAGAGAAGAACAAGCAATAAGATCACTCACCCAGAATGGAAATTCTAAATTCAAGCAATACTCAAATACCCATATCAATCAAGAGTAATTACTAACCTAACTCATGCCTAAGAACTCTAATTTAACTACTCAGCAATCATGATCATCAGAAAATGCACAAACACAAAAAATGCTAAAATTGACATATGATAAAGATAATGATGAGATGAACAAGATTGTAGAAGAAACTAAGTGCAAAATATTAATAAATCTAAAGAGATCTGAGTTACAAAGTCTGGAAATGAAGAACAAGAGAGAAAAAATTAAGAGGCATAAATTAGATTAAAAGAGGCGGTCACTTGTTAATAAAAGACAAGAGTATTTATACAAAAGGGGTTGGAAGCCCTAAAAACGCAAAAAGACAAAATACTTAATCATGTCATAGGAAGGGAAATCCACTCGAGCTCTATGGTCGAGTGGTACTGGTCGAGTACTTCATCCAAAAGCAGCATCTTCTACTCGAGCTCATCCACTCGAGTATCCAGGTTGAGTGGTCTTGACTTCTTCTCTAAGGCAGCTGCACTCGAGCCCTCAGATCGAGTTGTGAATGTCGAGTCGGGTACAATCCTCCAAGTGTGTGATTCTAAGCTCCAAAAGCACCTAATACCACTCCAATATGCACAATGTATGCAATGCTTATGCAAAATATCCCAAGTACTCTAAGATGATGAATATGATGCAAAGTGGTATAAATAATAGATGAAATTATACTAAAATGAAGATATATGAAGGCTAAAAACATGTAAAATACAGTGACATCACACAACCTTCACAGATAGAGGGCATCCATGAGTATTCAACATCCACCATGGATATAATTCCTTTTATATATATATGCAGCTTCTATTTTCTGCAATAATGGCTTTTTGAGTTCAACTCCAACCATATGTTTAGCTTCTCCAATTTGGGTATGGTATAACCTAGTTTTTAAAGATATCATAGGTTAACCTAAGCCAAAAGTTACGCAAAAAAGAGCTTTGATTGAGTAGAGGGAAGCGGGGAGGCTTTTAAGAGTTACCCACACCAGAATTGTTGAAATCTTAGGCAGCCCTAGGGATGCAGTAGGTGTCTATTAAGCAGTAAACAACAAGCATTCTTCAACATGACATAAGCCTCTTTGAAGGACCCATGTATGTGTGAATTCATCAGGGATACGGATCAAGTATAAAGTATCACTGAGCTTATGGGTAAAGATTTTACACTTCCTTCCACATAATCGAGTAACAACCACATAAATCAGGCCACAAGGAGAAGCATAAAAACGATACAACTGTCCTAATATGTACTCTTTTTGTTCTCTATTACATCTAGAAAGATATGGTGAGGAATGGTTACCTTAGGTGTTCCATCCTCTAAATAAACATGAGTTATGGCACTGTAAAAATTGCGAGTATGAGGGTTCATCTTTACAGCCCAAAAAAATTAATTTTATTCTTCAATGTTTTGTTTTGGATCCTCATGATTTGCCGGAGAAAAAACAAATTGGGGTTGAGCTTCATTTGAAGGCCGACGGTTTGAAGTAGCAGCCGAGAGTGACAACTTGTGGCTTTCAAGAAAACTTAAGTCAACATCATTTCAGAAGAGGATGTTGCATGTGTTGTAGGCGGAGGAAATGTCAGTGGCACTTCCCAAGCTCCTAGCCGTGAGAATGAAGGTTTAAAAGCTACAAAATCTACTTTTGGAGAATCTTGGGAGACTTCAGACACATGTTCAATTGCACTTTATTGTGGAGAAATTAGTTGTTCTTTAGGAGCCTCCAAATTTAAAGGTTTGATAGGGACTAACAAAGATTTCTGGCCAGATTGATGCTTCCTCCCTCTCAGCTTAAAAAAAAAAAGATGTAGGACACAATGAAAGACTTTAAGTGGTTTGGAGAGGAATCCTCTAGAAGAGAGGAGACTGAAATTTGATAGATCAGATCCATTTGCTTCTCAGGAGAGGGCATGTCTGACTCAAAAGCGAGAGAAGAGATCTTATCGGGTTCCACTAGAGGAGGAAAAAAAGCAGAGGAAGATGGTAGATGAAGCTTTGAGGCATAGAAGAGCTCTCTAGTAAAAATCCGGTGAGGAGAAGGTAGCGGATCTGCCAAAAAGAGAAGTGGAAAGAGATTAGGGTTTGTTCTCGATAACTTGGCCTTCTTGATGTGTTTTGTTTTATTCGTTATCTTCTAGCTGTTAATATCTGGTGTTATTCACAAGTCACATATCTGGAATACAACCAGAAATGTTAATCTCCAGTGATATCTCAAGTTTTAACCTGATAAACATAAATCACAAGTGCATAGTAAAGTGCGATGTAGTATATGCGAAACTACAAGAACCAATGATACACTGAAGACTTCCAAGAATAGTTTAACCGAGAATGATCAGCTTGGTTTTGTTTTTATTTTTTGTCAAAGAGAAACGATTAAATAACAATGTTAATAACATTGATTAAACAATAGATTAAAACTGTTGGATCTTAGAAAGTTTCTTAGGGATTGAGGACCAAATAAAATCAATGAATTGAAGGCGATCAATTAAGAAACATTCTAGAACATGGATCACAAAATAATCTAATCCTCTCTCAAGAAATTAGCCTTTAAACATGAAATCAATAATCACTAAACTCACATTTGTAATCATGAAATCAAATCAGAATTAAACTCACATCCAGTTAGTTCATAACATTTTCTAACATTAGTTCTTTTTGGCTAGAAGGGTGTTGCTCATCCCAAATTGATTTAGACATTTTATCAAACACTTTTAGTATGTAAAATAACCTAAGTTCTAGAAAACATCCTTATCCACATAGGTAAAAGACATTCTTTGTTTTGTCCAATCCATGAAATCTCCAACGGATGTCAAAAAGTCTCTCACAAAAAGAAGATGTGGACGTCCTTGGTTATGGATATCACACACCTTGAAATTAACTACAACATTGCATCCTCCTACTTGAACGATCTCGTCATGAAGCTTGCCTCTTGGGGTACAAAGTGAATCATCAGGAAGTCGCATTTTCCTAGTAGATGTGATGAGATTCATGATTCCAAGTTCTTCCGCTATCCTTGTAGGCATTAAATTTCTGGATGCTCCAGAATCACAGAGAGATTTTCGAAAAGCACTCACACCAATCTTTACCAAAAATACAAACTGACATGAGTCTTCTCTTCTTTGCAGCTTCCTTGTGGCGTTGGATCGTCATCTCAGAGCACGTGACATAGTCTAGATTTTCTCTATGATTTCATCACTAGCTTTGAAAAATTGCCTAAAGTATTCATTTTTCCAAGCATCTGCAAAAGTCACACCACAAAGTAATCCATTTTCTAGCACTGCAAATCGTGCGTAGTTGAAAGTGAAACTTTTTCATCTGCCCCATCATGTCTTGCCAACAAAAGATTGGGACAAACTTTCGAGCCTGAATTCTCATGGTTCCTCTCATCATCATACAAGCTTCAATATTCTTTTCATCCTCTTCAAGTATCATCGACGTTTGACAACCACATCCTGGAGTAGCCTTGTAATATACGTCCTTATCCACCTTGCGAAAGGATATCCTCTTGCTAGGCATATCGAGAGAAGCTCCAACCGAATTCAGAAAATAGCTTCCTAGAATCAAAAAATTAACCCATTGGCTAGACATGGTATTTGCATCCACCACTTGATTAATTGTGTGGTAACATATTACAAGGAAAGGAGTGTAACTGGTTTGGTTGCAAAAGCGTCAAAAACGTAGAAAGTTTCTAAATTTTAGAAAATATTCAGGAATTTGCAACATCAATCATGCAATTGAAGGTTATCTAGAGGATGATGATGTAACATAATGAGCTCGATGTCATTTTCCTGGATACAAACACGACATTAACACCAACAATCTTACTGAATCGATCAATTCAGCTTTGAAATCACCTACAGAGTACCCAATAATGTTTTTATTGGACAGCATCAGAGAAATGTTAACACGGTGGTTTTATGAACATAGAGAATTAAGTGCAAAGCATAAAGATCCTTTAACTATTTAGGTGAAGAAAAAAAATTCTAAAATAAGAGAGAAAGGTAAATCATTTAAAGCTTATCCAATTAGCACATACAAATTACATGTTACGACTTCTTAAAAATATGCCTAACTTATAGGAACTAGTTACCGTAGAAGAGTGAAGCTGCCGGAAAAACTGAACTAGTTACCAATTAATCCAAGATCTGAAAACAACACAAATAAATACATCTTCAGATATATAAATTACAAAAAAAATCAAAGTATTATATCATCGCCAAATCTATCCAATTTAACCAAATCTCACAACACTTAATACAAAGGAGTTACAATAGGATTAATGGTTAGTATACTCACACCAATAAAAATTGTAATAGGACTGATGTCATCAAAAATCTACCATCAAAAATATTTAGTATCAATCACAATGAGATCATCAATGACTAGCCATGAGATCATCAATCATAAAAGCTAAAGAATACCAAAATTCTTCAAATCTATCCAGAACTATATAACAATCTTCAATTTCCGAGCTAAAAAGATGAAAACAAAATATTTGTTGACAATGGACATGTGTTCTTAATCTTTTAGAGCTATAGAAGTCAATCTACAAACAGAAATCGAATTCAAAACACAGAGGTCTGAATCAATTAGAGTAAAAGCATTAGTGTAACTGACCACGATGATCTTTCTTAGAATACGAAGACCGGGGAACTGAAGGAGAAGAAACAAAGAGGTTCTGTTCTAATAGGAAGGTCCATTGTCAAAAACAATTGTTCTTTCTAAGAATATGAAGATCGGGGTTCAGAACCTCTTTTCTTAGAATAGGAACATAACCTCTTTTATTGTATGTTCTGTCCTAATGTTCACCGGATAACTGAAGGAGGAGAGAGAGAGAGAGAGAGAGAGAGAGAGAGAGAGAGAGAGAGAGAGAGAAGGCGCCAGCGAACTGAAAGCACTGGAGGTTGAAGGAACTATCATTTTCGGGAGAGCACGCCAGCGATTTGGGAAAAATCCAAAGATGGTTCGCCAAAGAAGAACACAAAGAAGAAGCGGGTTTCGGCAAGGTCCCTCCCCCCCCCCCATTTAGTGTAAAATAATATGATAGTAATGGATTTTAATATTTTTCAATTTTAGATTTTATGAGTTTGTAATATATTATTTTTATTAAGAAAAGGAAAAAACTATTTATGAGTTAGAGGTTTTGGAACATGTTCAAAAAGTTTAGAATTAAGGGTATAATGGAGTTTCTAATATTATAAAACCTATTTAACCAGGTATGAAATAATAGAGATCGAAGAGAAGAATTTTTTGTGTATATAGAAGAAACGATTACGAGCCTATATATTCACAAGAGCGTATCTACTTTCCTAAGAAACATAATCGAAAAAAGTTAATATGACATAAATAAAGAAGTTAATATGACATAAACATAGAAAGCTTACTTTGCAATCCCTAAACATACGGGATATGATTATATACAAAATTATATCCCAACAGGATGAATCAATGTGGAAACATTCTTTGGAATCGCATCACACTGGACTGGGACCGCACTGTCTGATGTTTGACCTCGGGAAGACTCAACACGGTATACCTTGTTTTGCTTCGGCTCATCTTCCCAACAACTTTCTACTACATTTGGAGAGAGAGAGAGAGAGAGAGGAATGGTCGTAAGCATCTCAGGCCTCATCGTACAACCCAACAGCTCTCCCATGCCATTGATGAATCAACACAATCTCGGATTTTGTCTTTACGACTTCCACCGGACTCTAAGTTCCTGAAACTAATGGACCGGTGACAGCACTTTCAAAGCAAGGAGGAGACTTGGCAGTAGTTTTGTGCTCTTGTATTAGATATGTCTTGCTATAGTTTTTGCTTCCTTTCCCTTCGTGTAAATATTCACTTCATTCAAATAAATTAAACATTTCATCCAAAATAACACCTATTTAACCAAAATTTTCAAAAAAGTATAGATGGTCAAATTTGATGAACATCATCCTTATTCTAAATTTCCAAAAAATTAAAATAAAAGAGCAAATTTGTAAATATTAATAGCTTTGATATTTTTTATAAAGCTATAGGTCCAAATCATTTATATGAATTTGAGATATATGGAGTTCAAAGTGTAGGCGCTCAAATTTCTGGAAATAAAATTGCGGACTAAATCTTATAAACGCGACACCGACAAAGCAAAGGCGAGACTTGGTCTCTGTCCTTAACTCAATAAATCACCGGTAGTGTGACCGTTTGATGCGACTTTTGAATCCCAGGATACAATTGCTAACGATCCTTTTTCACAACACTCGAAAGAAGAATCCAGCGAACTATATATTCTACGATACTCTCGAGAAAACGACTTAAGAATTCAAGGGGAGATCGAAGATCGAATTTTTTCTTGTTGGTTTCGCTTTTTCAGATCAGAGAACGAATGATTGATAGAATTATTTCTGTCAAATTGATGCGATATATAGGGTGAGATGGGCGGTTTCGAGGAAGCATATTCGGAGAATATTCCTCGATCGTCGCAAACCGCTGGAGCATATTCGGAGAATATTCCTCGAATATGCCTTCGGTTCGAATTCTTTAGTGGGCTTCATTCCTTAATGGGCTTCAGAAACTCCTTACGAATTTTCCCCAAAAAGAAATATACGCGCGCGGGCCTCTGGAGGCCCATTCCCATGACCCACGATTGCGTACATGCCGAAATGAAAAGGCGCGAGCGTGTGGTTCCCATTTTCTCATCCCATAGTCATTTAACCTCATGTATAAACATGACCATATATATACAACTTGAAAACACAACTTCCAAGCAATGTGGGATAATTTCCACATTTTACTTAAAATTTGAGGCTTTGCCACTTTAGGCCCATGCTCATTTCAATTCACTTTTACACAATTTATAGACCCAAAATGTCTTGGTAAATTGTGGCCCAACAATCCCCCACATGAATAGAAATGACTCTACATGTTTGAAACAAAAGGACTTAGACAGACTCGACTAGACTAGACACGACTCGACTAGACTAGACAGACTTTCGAGAGTATGCGAAGATGTAACTATATCTGAGAGGTAGCGTGTTTCAGCTTTGAACCAATCATTTTTAATATCTGTTGGGTTTACTTGGCTAGGAGGTGAACATGATGTCTTGAACCACTCAGACTTTGATGTAAACCTAGACAACAGGTATAGCATAACTACATTTTCTCGTAGAACTATGTTCTCTATTGTGTTCATTTTGGCCTTGAACTTTCCTGGTTTTTCATGAGTGAACTTAGAGAATATAGCCTTACTTTCATTCTCCTAGAAACGGCCCCATGTCATGAGTTTCCTTTCAGAAGTATCCTGTTATACTCCACTATGACGAAACTATGAAATCATTAAAAGCCCAATGCTTATCCTTATCACATACAGGTAGCACTGTTTATCATACTAGGAACTGGGCACATACAGTGCTCTTTCTGATTCAGCTTAATTTAGTTGTCCCTTTGAACCTACTTCTTGGGATCGCCAGTCATGTAGGTGGGGTTTCCATCAAACCTCCTCTTAATTTACAGGCTTTAAGCCCATTCCTCTTGATGACTTTACCACTTGATCACGTGACAATCCTTTAGTAAATGGATCCGCTAGATTGTCATTTGATTTTATGTAATCTATGGTGATTACTCCTGTTGAGATCAAGTGTATGACGGTTTTATGTCATCTTCTAATATGACGAGATTTACCATTATAGAGATTATTCAGTGCTCTAGCTATAGTCGACTGGCTATCACAGTGTACACGAAGAGCTTGCACTGGTTTCTCCCACATCGGTATATCTTCCAACCAGTTCCGAACCCATTCTGCTTCCTCTGTGGCTTTGTCTAGCGCTATAAACTCAGATTCCATGGTTTATCTGGCCAACAAAGTTTGTTTGGAAGATTTCCAGGACACAGCTGCACCTGCCAGCGTGAATACATAGCCACTAGTAGATTTTGAGTTTTTGGAGTCGGATATCCAATTTGCATCGCTATATCCTTCCAAAATTACCGGCTCTTTACCATAGTGCAGACCATAATTTTGTGTATAACGTAAGTAATTTAATACTCTTGTTATAGCTTTCCAATGAGTATGTCCTGGATTACTGGTGTAGTGACTAAGTACGCTATCGAAAGCGCTTAAATCGGGTCTAGTACAATTTGTTAAGTAGATCAGACTTCGATCACCTCTCGCGATATTCCACTTGTGACACCGTCCTGAATTTTTAGTCAGATGAAGTTGGGCGTCAACTGGAGTCTTTGCCGTCCCATTAGAATATGCTTTAAATCTTTCAAGTATCTTTGCAGCATAATGAGCTTGAGACAAGATAATTCCTTCAGAATTTCTAATAATCTTGATTCCTAGAATCACGTCCGCAAGTCCCATATCTTTCATGTCAAATTTTTAACTAAGCATGGTCTTAGTCTGATTGATCATGTCTTTATTACTCCCAATAATGAGCATGTCATCTACATACAAACATAGCAAGATATACCCATTTGGCGTACTTTTAGCATAGATACACTTGTCACATTCATTTATTGAGAATCCGTTTGACATCATTACATTGTCAAATTTCTCTTGCCATTGTTTTGGAGCTTGTTTAAGCCCGTATAATGACTTCACAAGTCTACAGACTTTGTGTTCTTGTCCTGGGATGACAAAACCTTCAGGTTGTTTCATGTAAATCTTCTCTTCTAAATCACCATTTAGAAAGACAGTTTTTACATCCATTTGATGGATTTCCAGGTCTCTTAATGCTGAAATTCCTATAAGCATTCTTATAGAGGTTATTGTCGTCACCGGAGAATAGGTGTCAAAGAAATTCAAACCTTCTTTTTGTCGAAAACCTTGCACCACCAACCTGGCCTTATATTTATCAATTACTCCATCAGTTTTTAGCTTACTTTTAAAAATCCATTTACACCCTAGTGCTTTAAACCCTTGGGGTAGATCAGTTATCTCCCATGTATGGTGTTGCATAATGGAGTCGATCTCACTATTGACGGCTTCCTTCCAGAAAGGTCCATCTGGTGTAGACATGGCTTCTGCAAATGTTCTTGGTTCGTTCTCTAAGAGAAAAACCATCATGAAATCATCGCCAAAAGATTTTTCCTTACGAGCTCTTTTACTGCGTCTAGGTTCATCTTCAGGATGTTCTTCGTCCTCTAGGACTGAAGTACCAGAGGTGCTTGCCTCATTTTCGTCTCTTTGATCACGTGTCCGTTTTGGATACGATGTATCCTTGCAAGGGAACACATTTTCAAAGAACGACGCATTGCGTGATTCCATTATTGTATTAACATGGATATCTGGTATTTCTGATTTATATACCAAGAACCGATAGGCAGTACTATTGTGTGCATATCCAATGAAAATACAATCCACAGTTTTTGGTCCTACTGTGACCTTTTTCGGAGGTGGTACAACTACTTTTGCTAGGCACCCCCACACTTTGAGGTATTTGTACGAAGGTACAACACCTTTCCAAAGTTCATAGGGTGTTTTACCCGTTACTTTGTGTGGAATTTTGTTAAGGATATAATTTGTGGTAAGCAACGCTTCCCCCCACATGTTCTGGGCTAACCCAGATTTTTGCAACATGGCATTCATCATTTCTTTTAGAGTTCAGTTTTTTCGTTCCGCAACTCCATTAGATTCTGGTGAATAAGGAGCAGTCATTTGGTGGATAATCCCATGTTCTAGACAAAAAGTATTAAACCTACCATCGTACTCTCCTCCTCTGTCGCTTCTGACTATTTTAATAGTATTACTCAGTTGATTCTCAACTTCTAATTTAAATTCCTTAAACTTTTTCAAAACTTCGTCTTTGCTTTTTAGCAAATAGACATAACAATACTTCGTGTGATCATCTATAAATGTCACAAAGTAATTTTTCCCACCTCTAGTTGGAACAGATTTTAAGTCACATAAATCTGTGTGTATTAAACTTAAAGGTGTGTTTGTTCTTTCGACATGGGGTGATGGTGTTTTAGTGAGTTTGGCCTGTACACACACTTCACATTTTTCTTTACTCATTTTGCATTTAGAGATTAGGTTCAAATTCATCAAACGATTTATTGATTTATAATTCACATGTCCTAATCTTTCATGCCAAATATTAAAAGACTCAAGCAAGTAAGCAACTGAATTCTTATTCATTTCATCATTGGTTACAACAGTTTCTGGATCAACATTTGCAACATTCTTATTCTTAGAGCTACTTGCTTCACCCTTGTCACCCTTGACAACCGCCTGGACGCACATCTTTACAAGTCCTTCCTTGACGTATCCCTTTCCAAGGTATATGCCAAACTTCTTCAGAATGAGGTTGTCAGTCTCAAAGATCACAGCAAATTTGGCCTTGCTTAGGAGGGTGCCGGAAATCAGGTTCTTCCGCATATCTGGGACATGTTTCACATTCTGGAGTGTGAGTTCTTGTCCCGAGGTCAAACGTAGAACCACCTTCCCCATTCCAGCAATCTTGGAGAACGCTGTGTTTCCCATGAAGAGCTGTGACTCTGCCTTGCTCTTCTGATAGGTGCTGAACATCGCCCTATCGTTGCAGATGTGAGTTGTGGCACCTGTGTCGTACCACCATTCACTTGGATTGTCTTCCACCATGTTGACCTCAGTCACCACAGCACAAAGGTCCCTTTCAGTGAGGTTGGCTTGGAGCTGCAAGGTCTTGGCTTTGCTGCGACAATCAGTGGCCTTGTGACCATTCTTACCGCAATAGTGGCATTTGCCCTTAAAGAACTTCTTCTCAGATGGTTCAGCGGTACCTTTCTTCTTGAAGTTCTTGGCCGTTGGCTTCAAAGGAGAAGTAGCAATGGCTTTGCCTTTGCCTTTGTCATTGGCCTTCCCTTTGTGAACAGCCACATTCATAGTGTGCTCACGGAACTGGATCCCGTTTGCACTCCGGTTTGCAGTCCGGTTTCTGTCCTCGGTGTTTAACCTCTGGATCAAATCTTCCAGACTCATCGCCTTCCTCTTGTGCTTGAGGTAGTTCTTGAAGTCGATCCAACCCGGAGGGAGCTTCTCGATGAAACTGTTCACCGTGAAGATTTCACAAATGGACATTCCCTCAGCAGTGACTTCTTGACAAATTTGTTGGAATACCTCCACTTGTTCCATGATGGGTTTGGTGTCCACCATCATGAAGTCATGAAATTTTGCGGTCGCAAACTTCTGACATCCAGCATCGTCAGCTTTGTATTTCTTCTCCAAAGCTAACCACAAGGCTTTGGAAGTCTTGGCTTCGCAGTAGATTCCGTAGAGATCCTTTACAAGCCGTCCTAAAATCCAGCCTTTGGTCATGAAATCTCCTTGATTCCATGCATCCACCGTTCCAGTGACATGCACATCCGTATTTCCCTCAGGAATGATGGGCTGATCCTCCGTCAGATACCTGGAGAGGTGCATCGCATGGAGAAAAAAGTGCATTTTTTTCTGCCATGTTTTGAAGTTTTTGCCATCAAACTTCTCAGGTTGCAGTCCTTGACAGGAGACTTGAGGCTGGGTGGACACCACAGGTGCCACCTTCACTTGTGTCGCCACTAGAGGCGGTCCAACAAACAAAGCCCTTCGAGTTGTCTCCTCTGTATTCGCGGTATATTGCTGCCATTTTCCTGATACAACACACAAAAGGTTTATCATGTAGATGCAATTAATAATTCGAAATATTTTTCAAAAAACGATTTGAATACACCAAAAATGTTTTTAATATTCGAATTAATTATCCAAACAGTGGAGATCAAAAAATATTTTTTTTTCAAATATTTTTAATATATATTTCTCTTTTAAAATATATAAATCCTTTCGCGGAAACGCCGTAAGCGAATCGCAAAAACCGAAAATATTTTTAATATATATTTCTTTTAAAATATATAAATCTTTTCGCGGAAACGCCCTAAGCGAATCGCAAAAACCCAAAATATTTTTAATATATATTTCTTTTAAAATATATAAATCTTTTTGCGGAAACGCCGTAAGCGAATCGCAAAAACCAAAAAATATTTTTTTTTTCCTTTTTGAAACTTAATTTCAAAAATGATCCGTGTAAACGCTATGAAGCGAATCGCAGATCCAGGAAAAAACATTTAAATCGAACTATTTGGCTTAAAATAACCGCGGTGAAGCGGGGCCAAAAAACGATTTGAAACGGTACTGGTGGCGTTTATAAACCACAAAAACAAATCCGATTAGAGCGATAGGCTAAAAGCGGATTTATTGAGTTAAGATTGTAAGCGCTCAAATTTCTGGAAATGAAATTGCGGACTAAATCTTATAAACACGACACCGACAAAGCAAAGGTGAGACTTGGTCTCTGTCCTTAACTCAATAAATCGCCGGTAGTGTGACTGTTTGATGCGACTTTTGAATCCCAGGATACAATTGCTAACGATCCTTTTTCGCAACACTCGAAAGAAGAATCCAGCGAACTATATATTCTACGATACTCTCGAGAAAATGACTTACGAATTCAAGGGGAGATCGAAGATCAAATTTTTTCTTGTTGGTTTCGCTTTTTTAGATCAGAGAACGAATGATTGATTGAATTATTTCTGTCGAATTGATGCGATATATATAAGGTGAGATGGGCAGTTTCGAGGAAGCATATTCGGAGAATATTCCTTGATCGTCGCAAACCGCTGGAGCATATTCGGAGAATATTCCTCGAATATGTCTTCGGTTCAAATTCTTTAGTGGGCTTCATTTCTTAATGGGCTTCAGAAACTCCTTACGAATTTTCCCCAAAAAGAAAGATACTCATGTGGGCCTCTAGAGGCCCATTGCGCGAGCGTGTGGTTCCCATTTTTTCATCCCATAGTCATTTAACCTCATGTATAAACATGACCATATATATACAACTTGAAAACACAACTTCCAAGCAATGTGGGACAATTTTCACATTTTACTTAAAATTTGAGGCTTTGCCACTTTAAGCTCATGCTCATTTCAATTCACTTTTACACAATTTATAAACTCAAAATGTCTTGGTAAATTGTGGCCCAACACAAAGTTCAAACTATTCCAAGTTACAAGGTTTCCATTGAATAAGGTTTGGCCTTGTTGCTATTTATATGTAGGTTACATCATTTCTGTCCCCCAAAACAAAAAAAAGTTTTGATTCTTCAAAAGTCAATGGAACCGTACAACATGTACATTTCCAGATAAAAGTCAAAGCAACCGTACAATACATTTCTAGATAAAAGTCAGAATAAGAGAGATCATTTTCAATATAGAACCAACTGCGATGCTAAATGGTATATATATATATATATCTACATGGGCGTGATCGGTTGCCATTAATAATAACTTTTCTGAGAATTAAAAAAGCTTTTTAACTAATTAAAAATAAGAATTTCGTGATAAACCATAGAATAGATTCTATTTAAATTATTAGATTAGAGATTTACTTTTAGAGTTATTCATTTATTGTGTACTAAATGTTTATTTTGCTTTCCAAGAACACCCCCAACGCAGGATCACTTAAGAAAACAACATACTCTTTTTACAAATTATAGGAGTCATCCAGCTTGTCCCACCACCTATTCAGCAACAAGACTATGAAATCAAGCCTCAATCTAAGAGGTGGATGGATTACTGATAGATGAAATCATAAAAACCAAATTAAATAAATGCATAAATATCAAAATAAGTAAGAGATCTTGTCTCCTAAAGCTACAAAAATATTAAGCAAAAGCAATTAAAAGACAAGGTGGGAATAATCTGGTTCGAGCAGCCTTATTTATATTAAAAAAAAATAAAAAATAAAACCTGATCAAATTAGAAAAAAGAAGAAACAGTGTGGGCTGCGGATCCGTCTCTCTCCACTTCCGCATCTATTTCATTTCCTCTTCATATTAACCTGTCTTCAGTAAAACAGTAATAACTCTTGAACCATCAATGCGAATGATCTGAGACAAGTGTCAAATCAAAGCTGACTGAAAAGGCTATCTTGTTTTCAAATATCATATTAATCCGAAATTTGGAAGACCTCTAACGAATGTAAAACGCCAGATGCTTCTGTATCTCCAAATCCACGCTTTCAACCCAAAACACCTAAAACCTGCAAAGATTTGATAGAGTACTAAAAAAACTGTAAGAAATTTTTTTGACTTAAGTTAGTGGAATTAAAGATAAAAAATCTATAAAATCATGACATATCACTATGCACTCAACATGGCTCTCTCAACGCCTCCTCGACCTAAATTCTATTGATTTGAACCTACGGTTCAACGTGCTTGGTGTTGTACCCGCAGCCTTAACTTACTGCTGGCCTATGAAAATTCCCGAAACTGCTCGTTACACCACTTTGGTGGCCAAGAACATCAAACAAACAACACAAGAAATGTCCAAGGTCTTACAAATGGAGCTTGCGGTGGAGAAAAAAAAGCAGAGGATATTATTAAAGACCCTAGACTAAACTATGCCTTGTTCTCCAAGGAATATGCCAAACGACTTGGTCTTCATCTTCTTGGAACTACCTCCACTTGGTTTTTGCTTGACATTGCCTTCAACAGCCAAACTTATTTTCGGGCATTGGATAGATCCCAAGGGCAGCCACCTACCCATGGGCAGATCTTATCTCACTCTGCAGTACTGTTCCAGGTTACTAGTTCATGGTCGCATTTATTGATATCATCGGAAAGTCTGCTATCCAGTTTATGGGATTTTTCATGATGACGATCTTAATGATCGACATTGTCTTCCCCTACAACCACTGGATTAAACCAGACAACCGTATCGGATTTGTGATTATGTACTCCCTCACCTTTTTCTTCACTAATTTTGGACCAAATGCAACCACTTTCATTTTCCTGGCTGAGATCTTTAATGCTTGGCTAAGGTCCACATGCCACATAATATCAGCCACGACAGATAAGGCTGGAGTTATTGTAGGAGCTTTTGGGTTTCTAGACACCGCTCAATCTCAGGATGTGACCAAGACGGATGCAGGATACCCACCGGACATTGGAGTCAAGAACTAACTGATTATGCTTGGTGTCATTAACTTCGTGGGAATGCTCTTCACCTTCCTTGTCCCTGAACCCAAGGGCTGAGGTTGAGAAATGATTACGCCGCAATAATTTCCAATTCTTAATTTGTTACAATTTACTCTTTTCCTTTTTTTGCGATGCGTGATGTGATATTTGTAATGGTGGTGGATCTCTATATTTATTTATTTTGTGTGACAAAATGTGATCAATCAATACTTGTTCACTTGTTATATTTGTTTGATTGCTATTAAATTTCTTATGATCGTTATTACATGTGTACCTCTCGGCTCTCGCAGAAGGGAAGTCGGTTAATTCATACTTAAACATATCTATTAAGTCAAAATCATACATAAACTATAGTAATAGACAAATTTATACCTGAATAGATCAATTTGACAAAATTCATACATGAACTATAAAAATTTTATCAATTCATACAAATAGGGGTGATTGTACAGACATATCATCCACATCATATGTTTTATTATGACGTGGATGACACGTCATCGATACATGATTTATTTATTTTTTACAAAATTTTGAAATGAAATTTAGGGATAGACATTATTCCCACCCCGTCTTGTCCCTTCTCGTATTGTCTCAATCTCAGTTTTGAAGTTATGTTTTAGATGGAAATGCATTCTCATATTACACACGCTTTTAATTTTCGTATGGAACCAAAAATTTCCAAAATCCTATTTAAGAAAAAATTATAATAAATAACACATATATATATATATATCATAATAATAGGAATTTGAACATATAGAATATTACATATAAATTTAATCTAAACAAAATTTCTAACTTTTCTAAGATGTATCGATTTATTATTATATTTCAGACCATTTAAAATTATAGTTTTTATCTTATATAAATTGAAAGATTATAATTTTATTTTAATTGAAAGCTTAGAAAAGGTTATAAATTTTCTAACATTATAATTGTTTGTATGTCTTAATATATCATTTAAAATTCTAGTTGTCTTATATAAATTAAAAGCTTAAAATTTTATTCTAATTGATAGCTTACTAAAGCTTATAAGCTTTCAATTTATAAAAACAAATACGAATTTTAAATGATATGAAATATAACAATAAATTTGTACATATGAAAAAATTTAGAAAATTTTAGATTAATTTAGTGTGTAATATTATATATTATATATGTCCAATTTCCTATCATTATAGTGTAATATATATATATATATATAAGTATTATTTAGTATTATTTTTTCTCAAATACTCAAATAGGATTTTGGGAATTCTCGGTTCCTAACGGGAATTGAAAATGTGTGTAATATGGAAATGTACTTCCATCTAAACCATGAATTCGAGACTGAATGAAACAAGACGAGAAAGGATGAGACGGGGCAGAATTGATTTCTATCCTTAATTTTCATTTCAACAGTTTATATATATATATATAATTATGTGTCGATAACGTGGACACGTCATCGACACATAATTTTTTTACAGTAAAATAGATGACGTGGATAATATATTATCAGTTTAAAATATGCAGTCACCCCCATTTGTATGAATTTATCAAATTTTTATAGTTCGTGTATGAATTTTACCAATTTAATATCTTTAAATATAAATTCATCTATTATTATAGTTCATTTATAATTTTGACTTAACCAATATGTTTGGGTATGAATCGGCTACTTCCCTCTCACGTCACAACTAACCATACTTCCCTCTCACGTCACAACTAACCATATAAACAGTTTGAAACATTAATTCGTACGTACGGAAGTCTCCATATAAAATTCTTTTCATACCAATTAACTAATTAAGTTTACAAGAGAAACTATATATACGTCATTTAAAATAAATATCCACACACTTATAGATATATATTTATTTGGTTCGGGCTGGATCGGTTGATAATAAAATAGTACTTTGTATATATTAATGGCAACTATGGCATGAACTTATCTAATAAATTGAATTTTTCTGATTATGTTCTCCCGAATATCCTATGTTTTTCGAATATGCTTTATTTAAAATATTAATTTTGACTTTTGCTAAATAATAATTAATCTTCATGACTATGTATCCAGATTGTCACTCCTCAAAGGTCAACTATTAGAGCTGAATAACTCGACTAAAAAGGAAGATGAAGAAATTTGAGACTTAGTTTGGCATTTAAATAACTTGTAGTTCAAATTTGCACGAAACGATCAATAAAAATAACTTGCAACACTCCTTATTTTAATTTTAGAAAATACATTTTTATATTAGGTATTGCAAAAACAATATAATTGCAAAGTTGGGATCAAACATTATATTATTGGTCAACGGTTACAAGAAATACAATTTATGTATGGAGTTTAATCCAACGGGACAAACTACAAACTGAATTCGTGTCTAATTTACTCTCTTTTTTTTGGGTGGGGGGAATTCACATGGGATGCACATTGTTAAGTATATGCTCCTATATTTCCTAATCATGCACGTTGTAAGCTACGTTGTACCGAAATTTTGTCTAAGGTTCGCTTACTGTTTTAGAATCATAACTATCAGAAAATTTTATAAACTCGTTTGAAAAACCGTTTCTGTTTAAAAGAAAAAAAAAAAAAAAACTCAAACTAATAAGTGATATTTTCGCATTGCGCATATTTTCGCATTGCGCATATTTTCGCATTGTGCATTGTCCACTATAGCGAGTTCGACAGATACTTGGTAAGAGAGAATTCTTTACCAAGTCATGGTTTTTTTTTCTAAATAGTCAATTATTTCATAGAGTAAATGAGATTTAAAATACTTATTAATTATCATAGTCATATATGCATGCATACATCTTAAATATATTTCGTCAATTTTTCTTCTAACATTTTTGCACTACCATTCTTTTCGTCATCAGTCCAGCCACACTCGCTCGCTTTCCGACATTTACAAACTTTTCATGTTGCTTTCGCTCACATGTAACAACTGGGCCGGGATTGTAGATTAATTCTCATCCCAAATCGGAAATATATTCTCATTTTCATCTTTCTACATTCTATTTCTCTTACCAGTTACACGATTTTTTTGCTGACTTGATCGTCAAAAAGTTTCAGGAGAGATACTCTAGTTGTGGTCATGAGGATTCTTTGACAATGTTATGGTGCATGTCAAATTTTCTTCTTAGAGATCTCATATTTATCTCTTGAGATGTTTTTAGATATCTTTGTTTTTCTTTTAGATATAAACTTTTTGACACTCACTTCGTCACTAAGTTTCAATGGTTCTATAATTTTTCATCATTTGGTCTTTCATTTTCTAATTTTTTTTAATATATATTTTCTTATCTTTATGTTCATCCTTTTCTATTTTTAGTTTTAAAACTTTCAATTATCTAAAATTTTATTTTTACCATAAATGCATAATGTATGCTCATTCGCGGCAGATAAATTTTTTTTGGAACCACAATGTGCTGGCCCGCTAGGATCGTGGACTGTATAGATATGTCCCAACCCGTCCTGCTATGTCTAGTGGTTTAGCATACCGGCATGCAGATTTAATATTTATATTTTTAAAATAACTAAAAATAGAAATATTTATGAAAAATAAAATTAACAATTTTTAAATGAAAATAATTTTTAATATACTATTTTCGTAAATATAATAATTTTTATACATTAAAATTCTTTATCACATATTTTACATATTATATTTTACCAACTATGTAAAAAATATTTACTTTAGTAGCCCGTGGACCGACACATTAACTCGCGAACAAAACCTGCTAAATCTGCAGTCCACTATAGACTTTTTAACGGACCTAAATTTTTATATCCAAATCTGCTCCGCGATGAATCAAATTAGCGTAACCTGCTGGCTTACACCCATTTTGATATCTCTAACTATCAACCAATATATTTCTGGATCATTAAAATATTATTTTCATTTTATAAATAATTCACTTAACTTTAAAAGTTTATGAAAATCAAAATCTAAAACTTTAAATATAAATATAAATTATTAACGTATCATAATTCAATAAAAAATTATGCATGACATAATTTGATTAAATTTTGTAAACGACATCTTTTATATTGCTATAAAATGCTTTCGATTTTATATAATAAGATAATAAGCAAAGACTTTTATTTTGCGGCTAACCAAAAAAAAATTAACATTGACTCGCAAAATACTGTAAATAATCAAGAAGAAGCTGGTGATCACGTTGCTTACATCTCTTTCCCTTTTTAGAAAACCCTTTTCTTTTTTATTTAATAATCAAGAGGAAGCTGGTGATCACGCTTCTTCTTCTTCTCTATAAATTGCTACCATATATGTTCAATTCTGATCATCACATATTTTAGTCTCTCCTCCAATTCTGCATAGAAGTTCATAATCTCCTTCAAAGCTGATTAAGGTAAATATCACTTGCCTTCGTTGACTTCTGATTTATATCATCTTGTTTTTTTTTCTTTGTTTTTTGTTTTGTTTTTTCTTACCAATTTACCATATCCATATGAATCTTTTTTAGCGTTTGTTCTTTTAGAAAATGTTGGCACACACAAAGGTCAAACGTTCTGCTCTGGATATTATAGAAGGAGAACGTACCATGATATTTCATAAGTTACAAATGAATATATATCCTCTATATATACGAGAATTGCTGAAATGAAATTTTGGATTCTTTGCCTTGTTTGATTATAGAGCTCAAGGAAATGGCCGATCAACAGCTAGGAGTGCTGAAGGCACTCGATGTTGCGAAGACGCAACTTTACCATTTCACGGCGATTGTCATCGCCGGTATGGGTTTCTTTACCGATGCTTACGATCTCTTTTGCGTGTCTTTGGTGACGAAGCTCCTTGGCCGCATCTACTACTTCCATCCGGCGTCAGCAAAGCCTGGCTCACTTCCCCCTAATGTTGCGGCTGCGGTCAACGGTGTGGCCCTCTGTGGAACCCTTGCTGGTCAGCTCTTCTTCGGATGGCTCGGTGACAAACTTGGACGGAAAAAAGTATATGGTGTTACTTTGATCATGATGATCTTGTGCTCTGTCGCTTCCGGTCTCTCCTTCGGACACGAAGCCAAGGGTGTCATGACCACTCTTTGCTTCTTCAGGTAAAATCATTTTCATAAAAACTATTATTTCCATTAACCTGACATCATTTACATGGTGGCTACAAACTCTTAAGATTATTCAAAATCTCGACCTAGATAAATATGTATTCATATATGGACTCTTATGAATAGGTTTTGGCTCGGATTTGGCATTGGAGGTGACTACCCTCTGTCTGCCACCATCATGTCTGAATACGCTAACAAGAAGACTCGTGGGGCTTTCATCGCGGCTGTGTTTGCTATGCAAGGTGTCGGTATCTTGGCTGGAGGTTTTGTGGCACTTATTGTTTCTTCAATCTTCGACAAAAAATTCCCATCACCGACCTATGCAGTCAACAGGGCTCTCTCAACGCCTCCTCAAGCTGATTATATATGGCGCATTATTGTCATGTTTGGCGCTTTACCTGCGGCTTTGACCTTCTATTGGCGTATGAAGATGCCCGAAACCGCCCGTTACACCGCTTTGGTGGCCAAGAACCTCAAACAGGCCACACAGGACATGTCCAAGGTCTTACAAGTGGAGCTTGAGATGGAGGAAAGAGCAGAAGATATCGTTAAAGACCCAAGACTTAACTATGGCTTGTTCTCCAAGGAATTTGCCAAACGCCATGGGCTTCATCTCCTTGGAACTACCACCACATGGTTTTTGCTTGATATTGCCTTCTACAGCCAAAACTTGTTCCAGAAGGATATTTTCTCGGCCATTGGATGGATCCCAAAGGCAGCCACTATGAACGGCATACATGAGGTATTCATGATTGGTAGGGCTCAGACTCTCATTGCGCTCTGCAGTACTGTCCCAGGTTACTGGTTCACGGTTGCATTTATTGATATAATGGGAAGGTTTAAGATCCAGCTAATGGGATTCTTCTTCATGACCGTCTTTATGTTCTCCATCGCCTTCCCATATACCCACTGGATCAAACCAGAAAATCGTATCGGATTCGTGGTTATGTACTCCCTCACCTTTTTCTTTGCTAACTTTGGACCAAATGCAACCACTTTCATTGTCCCGGCTGAGATTTTCCCAGCCAGGCTAAGGTCTACATGCCACGGTATATCAGCCGCTACAGGTAAGGCTGGAGCCATTGTTGGAGCCTTTGGTTTCTTATATGCGGCTCAATCACAGGATGCGGCCAAGACAGACGCAGGATACCCCCCAGGTATTGGAGTCAAGAACTCGTTGATCATGCTTGGTTGTGTTAACTTTGTCGGTATGCTCTTCACTTTCCTCGTCCCTGAGCCCAAGGGCAAGTCTCTTGAAGAACTTTCTGGTGAGACCGAGGCTAACCAGGACGAAAAATAGTCATTGATTTATGACGATGAAACTATTTTGTATTTTGTATTTTAAATTTTATTACTTTGAGTGCGATGTTTGGTTTTGTGTTCATTTTTGTTTGTATGTGACCTTGAAGTTATATGATGTTATAAGAATATTTATATTCTTCATATATATGGCTTAATTGAAATCTTTTTAAAATTTTCAAAATCGTCTAATCACTGTTCTGAATAAAGCTTTACTCGGGCCTCGTTTCATATTTGATTATTGGATCTTCTAGGAGCTTTTCCTCCTTTTCAGCCCACTTTTTAAACCTCTATAATTTATCACGTATTCATTATTGTATTAGAAAAAGAAAAACACACATAAATGAAGCAAAAGAATGGACATCTTGTTGGCATGAAGATGAACTCTACAAGAAACTCAACAGAGTTCTTCATGGTCAAGACCAAGACGAAGTTATATTAAATGCAATTACGATTGTAGATTTTTCAATGATGGATCTTCTTCCCGGTCATCCTGGATATTGATAGATGGAGATGGCTTTTATTTGGAAGCAGGACGGAGTAAAGGAATCGTTTGACAATCAGTTTTGGAAGCCGAACTTCAAAGTCTATTAACAGCAATGCAACACGTCTGGATTCGTGGTTATAAGAAGGTAATATTTGAAGGTGATAACTTCAATGGAACTTCAAGGAACTTCAATCTTCACAATTGGATAAGAGATATAAAGAAATGGCAAGGCAAGTTTGAATCAGTTGAATATCAATGGAGGCCCAGGAAAAGTAATCATGCAGCAGATTGCTTAGCTAAAATACCAATGCTTAAGAATGAAGATTTTGTATTTCATTACTATGTTTTTCCATGTCTTGTACACATCCTCCATGAGGATCACATTTCACATCATTAATGAAAGAAGCTGTTCAAAAAGAAAAAAGAAAAAAAAAACACAAATTGGATTATACCATATTTAGAGATAGGTTTTGGCATTCTGCTGGATTAACCAATGTTCACATGGACTGGAATTCTAAATTAGATTAATATTTGGACTTCATATCAAATTTTAATTAAAGAAATTTTTTTTTCTTATGTCCATATTTATCTGGAAGTAGTTACTTTTTTTCCAACTAGTTAAACGAGAGTTATTTTTATATATATGAATCATACATACAAATTATATTATTTTATTTAAACGATCATTAAAAGGGAATATTCTGAGTTACAATCTTTTACTATCGGATATAATCAAGAAAAGTTTCCCAATATTTATCAAAATCTATAGATTTTAAAAAATACAGATTGTTAGAATTAATCAAAAATAAAACATAATTAATTAAAAATTCTCGAATTATTCTGTTTAATTTTGACTCTTACGATAATTATATTCCTTTTCCCAAAAAGAATATGCTATTGTGCTCTCTCATCTCCATGTGTATATATACCAAAGCTATAAGCCCTAGCAATCAATTCTACAACAGTCGTCAGCTAATAGAAAACGAGTCTTTACGGATCTAATCACTTCTTGTTTGGTAATCACTTCATCTCCTTATATTTGATTATAGTTTCTAAGAATTATTTGTTTCAAACTATTATCAGATGTTTCAACACGTAAACTAATTTGTTCGATGGATCATGAATGTGGCATGAGAGAAACCATAGCATGATCTTTCTGTGTTGTATCTTTTTTATCGCAATTTTTTTCAGTTCAAGTCTCGAATCCCAAATTTTTTGGAATAGTTTGTTGATAAATCTTCTTTCCTAAAACGTACCCAAACAAAAAAATATCACTTCTAGTTTTAAATCCTCAACAAACTAGAATCGTGTTACGTTTTTTTTGCAACAACTTTTTCTATATATATTGTAACAATTTTTTCACTTGTTTGGTTTTCAGAGTAAAGAGAACAAAAAAAATCTTCGACATGGCTGACGAAGACCAAAGAAGCGTCTTGAAAGCTCTTGATGTCGCAAAGACTCAATGGTACCATGTCACGGCTGTTGTAGTCTCCGGTATGGGTTTCTTCACCGACTCATACGATCTTTTTGTGATATCTCTTATCACAAAGCTCCTTGGCCGTATCTACTATCATCAACCTGGCTCCTCTTCTCCCGGAAGTCTCCCTGATGGCATCTCTGCCGCCGTGAGCGGTGTGGCCTTTGCTGGAACGTTTCTCGGACAGATTTTCTTCGGGTGTCTTGGTGACAAGCTCGGACGTAAGAGAGTCTATGGTTTGACCCTTTTGATCATGACCATATGCTCCATTGGTTCTGGTCTTTCCCTTGGAAATGACCCCAAAACCGTCATGATAACTCTTTGCTTTTTCCGCTTCTGGCTTGGGTTTGGCATCGGTGGTGACTATCCTCTCTCGGCTACGATCATGTCCGAGTATGCCAACAAACGTACTCGAGGAGCGTTCATAGCCGCGGTTTTCGGTATGCAAGGTGTTGGTATCCTTGCCGCAGGGGCTGTTTCATTACTTGTCTCGTTTCTTTTCGAGAGTAAGTTTCCATCTCCGGCCTATATGGTAGACGGTGCAGCCTCAACCGTCCCACAAGCGGATTACGTGTGGAGGATCATCCTGATGTTTGGCGCTGTACCGGCTCTTTTGACTTACTACTGGCGGATGAAGATGCCTGAAACTGCTCGTTACACTGCTCTAGTCGCCAAGAACGCAGACAAAGCTGCTTCGGATATGGCTAAGGTTCTCAACGTAGACATCGAAGCCTCTGCCGCCAAGAACGACCAAGCTAGGGTTTCCTCAGATGAGTTTGGCTTGTTCTCCACGAAATTCCTTAAGCGTCATGGACTTCGGCTATTCGGAACCGCCAGCACATGGTTCCTCCTCGACATTGCTTTCTACAGCCAAAACTTGTTCCAAAAAGATATCTTCACAACCATTGGTTGGTTACCTCCGGCTAAAACCATGAACGCACTCCAAGAGCTCTACATCATAGCCAGGGCTCAAACCATTATCGCTTGTTGCAGTACCGTTCCTGGTTACATTGCCACTATAATATTCATCGATCGGATTGGAAGATTCAAGATTCAGATGATCGGATTCTTGATGATGACCATTTTCATGTTCAGTTTAGCCATACCGTACCACCATTGGACTTTACCGGCTAACCGGATTGGTTTCGTGGTTTTATACTCTTTCACCTTTTTCTTCTCCAATTTTGGACCTAACGCAACTACTTTCATTGTCCCGGCTGAGATTTTTCCGGCGAGGCTTAGGTCAACTTGTCACGGTATCTCGGCGGCGTCCGGTAAAGCCGGTGCAATGGTTGGCTCTTTTGGGTTTGCTGCTTTGGTGAAAGCTTTGGGGATGAGTAAGACGTTATACATTATGGGAGGAATCAATCTTGCTGGCTTGCTGCTCACGGGTCTTACAACTCCGGAACCTAATGGTAAATCGCTTGAGGAGCTTTCCGGTGAAGTGCCTGAGCCGGAGAAAACCCAAGAGAAGATTATTGTTTAGATTTTTTTTTTCTTAATTATCGTGTTTGGTTAGGATCTTTGTGTTTTGTCAGATTTCTAGATTTTTTTTTAAAGATTATATTGTTGCTCTCTAATTTTTTCTACTTATTTATTAATCAGATTTTTATCATTAATAAATCTGTTATAAAAAAATTATTATTAGAAACTGATATCGAAAGTATAAAAACAAAGTGACAAGTATATAATAATATTATATATATATATACATAGACACTTTGACACAACAATAAACAGTATTTATTTGATATTTTTGTTTTTTTTCAAATTATACATCTTTTGTTGAGGTTGTAATTTTATCGGAGGATGAATCTTGAATATCTTGCAAATTTTTCCCTTCACACATTAAAGAACAAGATTGTTGTGGTTGTGGTTGTGGTGTCGAGTAAAAGCTTATGTTCCTGTTCTGTCTCTTAACCGCGGCCGAGGAAGAAAAAAAGAAGACTCAGGTTTCAATCTCTTGGAACCGTTCTGATGAACCGCCAATGGAACTTGTTGATCATTAGAGGCAATGGTTTGGCAAAAGCCATTATCTTTTCCGTCATTCATCCCGAAAGCTTCAGAGCTACCAACAACAATCTCGTCAGGTGCAACCCCGATCATGATCTGAGCTTCCCGCATTCTAAATATCGCTTTAGTTAGAAGTTCCCGAGCTGTATCTAAGTCTACTATAGGTTTAACATAATTGCAACCTAATTCAACACCCGAGGCTCTTAGCACGGATACAGGAGCGTCCCACGGATGATGAATCCATTCTGTAGGTAATCTAGCTAGCTCGGGGATCCATTTTCGCACGTAATCGCCTTCCGGGTCAAATTTGGCGCCTTGTAACAATTTAAAATGAGTAACACCTTTTAAGGTTTAGTTTTCAAAACTAGTATAAAACAGCTTTAGTTACCTCGGGATTATCCAATCGATCGAGCTCGTGACCATCGGGTAAGCTACCAGAGATTTACTGCCAACCGAGAATGTCACATTCCAAATCAGCATCCATTAAAGTATCCCAAAAATACTTCATACCCCATTTCCATGGAAGCAAAAGGCAAAGCTCGAAACTATAACTCTTATTCGGTTATGTATCCATCCGGTAGCCCAAAGCTCTCTTATTCCAGCATCAACCAATGGATAGCCTGTCCTTCCTTGCCTCCACGCGTTGAAATTTTCCACATTAGTATCCCAAGGGAAAAACCGAAGATGATTTAATAAACACCATTCGTGAGTAAACAGGAAGTTGAAACATATGTAACGCGAGTATTCTCTTATTCCAAGGGATCTAAGATAAAGCTTAGCACTTTCTTCTCCTATAAGGTTTTTATCTCTAGCCCAAATGATCTGTTTCATCCGAACGCATTGGAAAACACGTCTTATGCTTATTTCTCCGAATTGAAGATATGGAGAAAGCAACGAGGTTGAGGTTCCAACAACTTTCTTGTTGTTTTTGGAGTAATGTATGAGATCTTTTTCCATGATCTCGTTTAGTATCTTATCATCATTGCTCCAACCTGGAGACCAAGATTTACTTAATAATGCATTGCTCGATTTCTCTGCTTTGTTTTCTAGCCCAAGCTCATCGATTGAACATGTCTCCACCATTTCAATCGTTCTTGCTAACAAAGAAACCAAGAAAGTTTTCAAGAATTTTTCTGATACAAACTTGAAGTGTTTAAAATTCTCTAATGTTTATACCTGAAGTTGCGGGAATCAATCGCCAAAGAGCTGGAAGAGAAACCGATTCAATCGACATATCTAAACATTTGTTCCAGTAGAAACTAAAGCTCGTATAAGGCTGGCCTTTCTCGCCGTAAATCTCCCATGGCTCATACAATAGATCTCCATTATAGATTTTCACAATAATCCCAAGGTCCACAAGTTTCTCCTTAACGGTATGATCTCGAACAAGCGAAACAGGATCTATATAAACAAAAAGAAAACCCAAAAATCAAGATTCAAGACTTCATAAATTCCATCAAAAACATTGAAACCATTTTCTAATCTGATGAACTATATTACCATAAAGGTGATTGAACACGAGTTTTGTAGCGCCCGTGGCACGGATACAGTCCAAGATTGCGGAAATAGTACAATGGGTTTTGATAAGAATGAGCTCAGCTCCAAGTGCTTTCAAGGATTGTGCTAAGTGACTAAGTGACTGTTTAAGCCACCATCTTGAAGTTTTTCCTAGATAAAACTGTCCTTCTTCTTCAGGACACCATATGAACAGAGGCAATACAGAGCCTTCATGTGCAGCAGAGGCTAATGCAGGGTTGTCTTCAATCCTTAAATCTCTCCTAAACCAAACTAAAGTCTTCTTCTTGCTCATCACCATTATTGTATTAGAGATAATCATACATCAAGAAGATGTATTTTTTTTTTCTGACAATGAAACAAAATCAACATTCCAGTGTTCCTTACAAAATCCATAAAATTAGACTTCAAGCTCCTTAAAGTTATAAAAAAGTTCTTTAAGCCACAAATAGATTTAATTTTAGGTGATATTTGAGGATTAAATCAAACCCTAGACCTTGCAAACCAATAAATCTATAAGATACCATCAAATGGACAATACATTAATGGAAAATATTTACTAATCCAACATTCCACTGTTCCTTCGAAATCCATAAAATTAGACTTCAAGCTCCTTTAAAGTTATAAAGTTCTTTATGCCATAAAGCGATTTAATTTTAGGTGAATTTTGAGGATTAAATCAAACCCTAGTTAGACCTTGCAAACCAAGAATCTATAAGAGACAATCAAATGGAAAATGCATCAATGTAAAAAGGTTGTCTATAAGGATTGTCTCTTATAGATTGTCTCTTTAATAAAAAGGTTGGACTTGGCCTAAAAAGAGAGAACTCTACAAATTCTACATCAAACATTAATTATCTTTCCCAAACCATATTTTACAAATTTATTTAAAATATAGCAATAAAATACCAATAAAAAAAACATGAAACATAAAATCAATACTAATAGATAATGTTGTTCTTTTGTTTTGTCGGGTAATAAATAATATTGTTACTTATTTAAGGATTGTCTATAAATAACTTAAAGAAAACCAAAACACTGCCACAAAAGTCTAAAATAATATACTCGGCTAGAAAAAATTGGATTGAATCATCATTTAATTCCAAAAACAAGCGTCACACAAAGATTAAAGTCAAAAAACACATAATAAAAAAGAAGAACATCGACGACCGTTAATTAAACCGGTTATTTTTTTTGTCTGAGAAGAACTCTTAGACCATCTCCAACCCCACTCCATTTTTCACTCTATATTCTATTTTGGAATAGAATTTGCTCCAACCCTACTCCATTTCCAACTCCATAATAGAGTAAAAATTTGGGACTACTCCAAATATGGAGTAATTTTATTCATCACTCTATTTTTTTTTACTCATTACTCTATTTTCAACTCCATTTTGAAAAAAGGTTGGACTACAATTCAACTCCATTTTGAAGAAAAAAATGGAGTAATACATTGAAAATGCTCTTAGTCGTCATAAACTTTGTGAACTAACAACTCAACATGTTTTGTTTTAGAGCTCCAAAATCTTTTTCTTCGAGAACCTGTAATAACAAAATGAAAAAATTAACATATCATATTAACACTTGGAAGCTTTCGCCTCCAAAAAAACACCACTAAAACTGATTAGGGTTTCTTTTGTTTATTCCCCTTTCTTTAACTTCTTTTGGTTAAATACAATAAAAATTTGATTCCCACTAAAACATTCACAATCAGAATCTAACCCACTCCTTTAACTTTGTAGAAAGAGAAAATGCAATTCTCTTGTTTTACTTTCCAGAGGATCATTTTCATAAAACTTTGAATCTTCGTACATGTAGTGCATACGTTTTCTGATCACAAGAAAAACAGCACCAAAAAATCAAAATAAGACTACAAATTCTATTTTAAGACATCTACTAAAGAATAAGGCTTATCAATGCAAATCTCTTTCTAACTTGTTTTTTTTTTGGTGGACTTCTTTTTTTCTAATTTCAAGTGAATATAAGGATACATACAAGTTTTCGTCCCATGATTTGCCAGAAAAGGATAAACTAAAACTTCATCAACCATAAATATCACCATCAAACTTTATTATTACTAAGAGTGGGATGGATATAGGTCTAATGTATGTGGAACAATCAAAATGTTTTCTTATAAGTTGAAAATGAGGAGAAATAGAAGATGCACTTTCGACAACCGTAGATAATTTCTTATATGAAGCTACTTTAGAAGCGTAGTTACATGGGTTAATATTATGGGTTTGTTTTCCTTATAGTGTTGAACTTGTGTGAGCAATTGTCTCAATTGCCATTTTCTCTATTCTCTTTTTCTCTCTACCTCAATTTATTCTCATATATCCATTCTTTTAATAACAATAGCATTGCTTAAAACCATTGTAAGTGTACTTTGAACACTAAAAACCATAAGTATACTGAATTAAAATTAATATAAAATAACTTTATACAAGGTAAAAGTATAACAATGTGCAATGGAAAACAACTTAAAAATGGGTATAATTGTTTAATAATACTTCTAATTTTAAAATTGAAATGACAACGCCATGTGTGTATGTGGTCATTTTTACGGCGCCACATATGCGTATGCTAATTTTGGCGGTGCCACATGCACTTTATAAAAAAAATAAACTTTTATTTAAAAAAAATCATTTAAATTTTATTTTTATTTATTAACAGTTGTACCAAATAGTTATACTTGTACTGAGCTGGTCTTAATGGTACATAATAGTTTCAATTGTACCTCAACGTTTCACCATACATTCTATGCAATCAATTGGGATTCAAATTACACAAATTAGATTGACAAAAATGAATTGGGGTTTATTGTACCAATTGAAATTTAAATTACATGAATTAGGATTGACAAAAGTGAATTTGGTTTTACAAGAACGAATTGGGTTTCAGTTGCACGAATTAGATTTTAATTGTTGTTTCATGTTTACCCAACTATTGAAACCTAAAAAGAAGTTATGGTATTTAACCTCTTATTAAAAGTTAATGAAACTTGTATTCATACATTTTTTTTTAATATTTGTGTTTATGTTCTCTCAGTTGTGCCTAGTTGTACAAAAAATAATAATTCACATATTATCATCCGTCTTCTCATCATATAAAATCTCATCATCTTCTTACTCATCCATCCTTTTCTTATCATCATTTTTTTCTTCTTATCAACATTCTTATTATTATTAACCTTAATAGTTCTTATTCTTATCATCCTTATTTTCTTTATTTGGTATAGTATCCACGACCTTATGTATAAAGCATTCCGTAGCTATTTTACATTAGTTCTAATATTCCATTCGAAATACATCTTCAAAAGTTGCATTTCTTTAGTTTTATCATCAGTATCATGCAATAAAAAAAGGCAAGTTACACCAGGTAATACCAAGTTATATTTTTCTGATTTATACTTATTAATTTTAGGCTTTGATCCGCGGGTCGATCCGATTACTATAGATAGGCGGATAAATGGCTGGTTAGGTATGTAATTCTTTTAAAATATTAAGGGTTGAAGGGTAACTATCTTAATTTTTGATTTAAATTAAATCTAACAAATATAAGTAAATGAGGAAGGGGCAATTGAGAAAACCTTTTATGGTTAAGGAAAATTGAGCCATTGATTCAACTTGTGTTAGGCGCCCTAATAATATAAACTTGTCATCAATATTCAATTTTCATTTAAGAAAAGATTAAGAGAATAAGCAGACAATAATCCAACTGCTAGTAGTATATCAATATCTAATCAGTGATTAGTAATCACTTAGGCCTGGGCAAAAGTAACCAGACCCGAATACCCGATCTGAACTGACCTGAAAATATTCAAACCGAACCCGATCCAAAATTTAGAAATACTCAAAAGATCCCTAAATTCCTATATCCAAAAAAACAAAACCCGAATCCGAACGGAACCGAGAACCGAATGGGTACTCAAAATACCCAAATATAATATATATATATATATATATATATAAATATTAATTATATTTAGATTTAATATAGTCCAATTATCTAATATTACAATTACAAAACTAGATATATCAGTTATTTTAAAACCAAAATAGCCAAAATATCAAAAATAACTAAATTATATAAGAATTTTTAAAATTATATTTGTAAAATTTTTATTCAAATTTAACCAAATTCTATTCAAATTTAATCATTTTCTTATTTTCCCCAATATTCCGGGTACCCGAACCCGAACCGAATCCGCATATCAACAATATTTGTAAAATTTTTATTCAAATATAACCAAATTCTATTTAAATTTAATCATTTTCTTATTTTTCCCAATATTTCGGATATCCGAACCCCGAACCGAACCCGCATAGACCCGAACCGAATCCAATCTAAAAAATAAAAATACCTCAACCCCTAAATCCGATCGTCCAGCCTAGTCACTTTAATTTTCAGGAAAGTTAATCCTTTTCTTTTTCTTTCATATGGGCCAAAAGATAAAATAAAGCCCAACGAAGATTTGGACCAAATCTGCAAAACTCTACCAATAAATTCGAGTTTTTTTTTCTCCCCGTTACGTAAGAAAAGCCGAAGATGAAACCGAATGAGAACAATGATCATAATGCTTGCCTATATGGACAGCAAATCAGCGCGACACATGAAAATTAAGAAAATTAAGAAAATTAAGCCTCGAAAGGTTTGTAACAACGCTCACTTTATTCCAAACAAAGCTCTTATGAGACGTCTCACTGATTAAACCGGTTCTTGTGAGACGTCTCAGTGATTAAACCGGTTTAAGAGAGACATGAGTAAGCAAGGTCCTTCTCTTCTTTCAACTCTTCTGCTGTCAAATCCATCTTCTTCCTCGATACTTCATCAATTGGTAAACCTGTGAACAACAACAACAAACACAAATCAGAACCAATCTCTTTAAAAGATTGTATTTTACTTATGGTTTCGAGAAAATATATTTACCTTGGACAATAGTCCACTCTCCGTTACGGCAGGTAACTGGGAAAGAGTAGATAAGTCCAGCTGGAACGTTGTATGATCCATCAGAGTATACTCCCATTGAAACAAATGTGCCCTGAGAAATTAAAACAACAAACCTATTAGTATTATTTGGTAAACAAAACAATCAACTGATTCGAAATCGAACAGTAGTATGACGAACCTCGGGGGTTCCAAGGACCCAATCACGGATATGGTCACAAGCAGAGCTAGCTGCAGAAAGTGCACTAGACAGCTTCCTGGCCTTGATAATGGCAGCTCCACGTTGTTGAACGGTAGTGATGAACTCTCCATTCAACCTACATCATTAGTCTCAAACCAATTTGAGAGTTGGGTAGACGAAAACTAGATTGAGATATTAAAAGGGGTTTAAAGGATTTATACCATTCGTCATTCTTGACTAGCTCGCGCACTGGCTTGTCTCCAGAAGAAGTCTTGACGGTAGCGTGGTTGACATCTGGGTATTGGGTTGATGAGTGGTTTCCCCAGATTATCACGTTCTTGACATCAGACACTGGTACGCTTAATCTCTCTGAGACCTGTCCCAATGCCCTGTTGTGGTCAAGCCTCGTCAAGCAAGTTATGTTCTTCTCTGGAATCGACGGTGCAAATTCCTTGAGGATCAATGCGTTGGTGTTTGCCGGGTTTGCAACAACAAGAACCTAAAAAATGTAGATATAGCAAAATATGAAGTACCACTTACAACAAAATAAGAGATTAACTTCCTTCATTTTTGGATACTGGCTAAAAGAAATGATCCGAAAAGACTAATCACCTTGCAGTTTGGTGCGGCATGCTTCTCCAAGGCAGCAGCTTGAGACTTGTAAATGGAAACGTTCTTGGACATAACATCTTTCCTTTCCATTCCTTCTTTCCTCGGGAAACCGCCAACCATGACAGCAACATTGACACCAGTACACCCTTCAACGGCATCAGTTGTAGCCACCACACCTGTAACCGGGAAAAAACGCCAACATCCAACATCATATTCAATCCAAGGGTGCAAAGATTCACAGTAAAATATGTCTAATACCGCTTCGATAACTCAAAATTTACCTTTCAGAAGAGGGAAAGCAGCATCGATCAACTCCATTTTCACACCGTTCAATGCTTCTGCTGCAGGAGGGATATCAAGCATGTGGAGGATGACAGGCTGGTCCGCACCAAGCATGATCCCTCTTGCAATCATTGGTACAAGAGCATATCCGATTTGTCCTGCACAATAGTACAAAAACACTTAAACAGGTACTACACACAAAACCACATAACAATCCCCATAATAAAGTTGTATCATGATAAAACCAACCCAAAATGACAAAACTCCTTCCGTAAATCTGAAAATCAGATAATTCTACAGATGATTCATTGTAAAAGAGAATTCCATAATAGTTGAATCACACTTAAAACATGATCTACACACTACACACAAAACTACATAATCTAAAGATGTAAAATCATGGTAAAACCAAAGATGTGTAACCCAAAATGACAAAAATCAATAAGATAATTATTTAAATGATTCATATAAAATGACAATATCAACACACAAAACTACATATATCAATCGCTTAAACTAAACTTGTAAAATTACAACAAAACATCCAAAAAACCTACCCAAAATGACAATAATTCTTCATATAATTCATCCACAATGACAATTAGATCTCACATGTAGCAGGATTCACTCAAACCAGAGCTAAAACTATACTTTTCTAAAACGTAATTTAGATCCAATAGATTTCTCACTCCAGATCTCACTATATTACACACACACAAAAAAACACTAGACTCTAATCTATGATTCGTCGATCAAGTAAGTTTGTTTGGATTAGCAAAACTTCGAGCTACGTAGAGCAATCTGATGAAGCGAATCAATAACAAGAGATTCAATAACCAGAGATAGGAGACACTAGATCGGAGAAATATGAAGATACCTGCAGCTCCGGTGACAAGAACACGAACTGGATCTTTCGTCATCTGATTAAGAACGGGAAATTATCGCCGGGAAAAAAGAGAAAAGAGATTGTGATTTGATCAGTGAGAGCTTTATTAGATCCATGGTGTATGTGTTTATTTATTGGTGGTTGTGAGAGCTTTATTAAGAATGCTTAAAGCAGTCCTGTGTATGTGTTTATTTATTGGTGGTTGTGAGAGCTTTATTAGATCCATGGTGTGATGCCCACGTCATCAAATCTTAATCGAATTATCAGGGACGGAGTTTTTAATGGGCCGAGATAAATCAAGAAATAAACGAAGCCCAACTAATTAAGCCCATATACAGTGTTTAGGCGAGTTTATCTTACCGAGCCCTAAATGTTTACTTTTTTCCTTGAATAATTTTTGTTTTCCAATCTAGTTTAATATTATATTTTTTAATTGGTGTCTGTATATTTTAAACCAAAATCATAGCTGTCTTTGTAGAAAATGCATGTCATTATATGTTTGACACTCTTATTGAAGAAAAGGTCTAAACAATTAAACAAATAAAGATAAAATAATTTAATCCTCAATAGAATTTGAGAAATCCAAAGAGGTAATATTTTTAAATTGTACCTGAGAACAAAAAAGAGAGAATAAAATTATATTGCGAGTTAGAATCAAATAAGCAAAAATTAACAATTCAGTAGCTATTACAGATTCCAGAAAACACTTTTAAATTTTATTTTTAGATGCTAAAAAAATAAAAATCTAACTAATTATAAAACCTAAAAATCCAACTAATGGTTTTATTAATATGGTGACGTTACTTGTATTTATTTAATAATAACTCCATAAAGAATAAAATAATATTTAACGTTTTTTAGCGAAAAGGAAACAAAAAAGGTAAAAAATTAGGGATAAGGAAAAGAAAATCTTTGAACGTTTGGTTTCGTCTGTAATTCGTTATCTTCCCTAGAAAAAATAAAAAAATCTGATTTTTTTTTCCCTGGAAAACAGATAAAAATACTGAATCAAGCTGTCTCATAGATCAGACGATAATCAAAAATCCAAAGACCTTTTTTTTTTGGTCTCTTTCATTTTCGTTCTTGTGCTCTCCGCGTTTTATTTTTTCGTTTTTGGAATCTTTGTAATTTCTGTGACCTGATCGGAAGCTTTTTGTCAGAAAATTGTCAATTTAGGGTAAAGCAGAATCTTAGCTTCTCGATTTGGGTCAAAACACTTTGATTTCGATTCAGCGATTTTGATGTGGGTTTGGTCTTGTTGGTTGATTTGATTGAGGGATAGTGCTCAGAAATTCCGGTGGGATTAGTAAATTAGGGATCTTTAGAATTTGATCTGGGGATTATCTAATTCGATCAGGCTAGAGAACAAGATTGAAGATCTGGGTCAACTTTGGTTTTCTTGGGATTATTAGAGTTTAAGAAATTCTGAAGAAAAGGAGAAAACTTATTATTGATTTGGAAACTATGGATCGTGTGGTTGGTGGAAAGTATAAGCTTGGACGCAAACTTGGAAGTGGATCATTTGGTGAACTTTTTCTAGGTAATTTGATTCAAGTTTCTTATTGTTTTACTTGGTAAATTTCAAGTTTTTGCTTTAGTTATATAACTCTTTTCGACTTGTCTTGTGTATAGGTGTGAATGTTCAAACTGGAGAAGAAGTGGCTGTGAAGCTTGTAAGTCACAACATTGAACATATTTTCATGATCAGGATTGTGTAAAGTCATTATTTATCACCTAAATTTTGTCTCTTTTTTTGTAGGAACCTGCGCGAGCTAGGCATCCTCAACTTCATTATGAGTCAAAGCTCTATATGCTTCTTCAAGGAGGAAGTAAGTTGTCGAATGAATTCATGTGTTCGTTCTTTTGGTTTTTAAATCTTTGGTTATTCATGTTTACACTTGTTTTCTTGTAGCTGGTATTCCGCATCTAAAATGGTATGGTGTTGAGGGTGAATACAACTGCATGGTGATTGACCTTTTGGGACCGAGTATGGAGGATTTATTTAATTATTGCAGTCGGAGGTTCAATCTAAAGACAGTTCTAATGCTCGCAGATCAGATGGTATGGATATTTATCCTCTCATTCCTCTGATATTTTTGAGTTATTGTATTGCTCATATTTTGTTTGCCCTTCAGATAAATAGAGTTGAGTATATGCATGTTCGTGGCTTTCTTCATCGTGACATTAAGCCGGATAACTTTTTGATGGGTCTTGGACGCAAAGCCAACCAGGTGAGTAATTATGGTATGCAACTTTTTTTGTGCGGTTGTTTGGGATTTCTTTCGCTGCTCTTTTTCTACTACCTCGTAAATTCTACTATTCTTGTGTAGGTGTATATCATTGACTACGGACTTGCGAAAAAGTACAGAGATCTTCAAACTCATAGGCACATTCCCTACAGGTACATATTTTTCGTCTTGTTGACAGAATATGCTCGAGTTAATAATTTTATAACTGTTCTAGAAATATTGGTGTATTATATCCCGTTAAGATTTGAGAGTTACTTCTTAGGGAAAACAAGAATCTTACTGGAACAGCTCGGTATGCAAGTGTTAACACTCATCTTGGAATTGGTGAGTATTTGTTTGCTTCTTATGTTCATACATTTCCCTAAAATTTCAAATTCTAAATTGAGATCTCTTACACAGAGCAAAGTAGGAGGGACGATCTGGAATCTCTTGGCTACGTGCTTATGTATTTTCTACGAGGAAGGTATAGACACATCCTGACTTCACCCAATATTTTAGACATTGTTTCTATTGGCCTCTTACCCTCAGTTTCTCTTGCTAGTCTTCCTTGGCAAGGCCTTCGTGCAGGTACCAAAAAGCAGAAATACGACAAGATCAGTGAAAAGAAAAGGCTTACACCTGTAGAGGTACTACTTCCTAGTCCTTTTTTTCAACTGTATCAGGAAATCAAAACTGCTATGGATGTTTTCTTAAAGCTACCAAAAGAGTCCTTCACTTACCAAAAATGTTTCATTCATTGATACAATTTAAATGTCCATTGGCAGGTTCTCTGTAAATCATTTCCACCTGAGTTCACATCATACTTCCTCTACGTACGATCATTGCGGTTTGAAGACAAACCAGATTATCCATACCTAAAGAGACTTTTCAGAGATCTATTTATTCGAGAAGGTTAATAAAAGTCTCGACTTTTCTTATTTTGTTGCTGGCTTGCTGCTTATGCCTAAAGATTTTCACATTGAAAATAACTCAAGAATTTGTTTTCTAATGTTAAAATATATTTGCAGGTTATCAGTTTGACTATGTATTTGATTGGACAATCTTGAAGTATCCACAATTTGGTTCCAGCTCCAGCTCTAGCTCCAAACCAAGAGTACGTAACATCTTATATTTGAAGTTTCTCATCATTTTAAATCCTTTAGAGCATATTACCAAATTCTCACGTTTGTCTCTGTGTCCCCAACAGTCAAGCCTGAGACCAGCTCTCAATCCTCCAGTGCCAACTGCCGAAAGACCAGATAAACCTTCAGGTAAGCCTTAAATTGTATAACCCGCATCTACAATGATCTTGGTATCTTTTAGTGGTTGCTTCTGCTTCGCTTCATCAAACAGTTTCACTATCTGGTTACTTGCAAAGTTAAGAAGTTATTCGCTAATCGGGTGCTTTGTGGCTACCTAGTAGGCGATTAGTTTCTGTCTTTCTTTCCTTCATTTTCGAAAAGCAATGTTCAGCATTATAATATGAATATATTAAGTGAGCATCTAGGCCTATTCGTCGGCTGATTTTCTGTTAACTGGTTTGGTCAGAAACACAGATCGATCTCTACTCATAGTTTTGATGTTTGAATAAAATTGGACATAGTAAACCAAACTTGTGTCTGTATACAGCTGGACAAGACGGTCGCGATAGATTCTCAGGTGCTTTAGAAGCATATGCTAGAAGAAATGGCTCAGGAAGCGGCGCGGTTCAACCTGATCGATCTAGGCCAAGAACCTCAGAGAATGTATTAGCATCATCCAAGGACACAACACCAGTGAGTAAAACCATAAAAATCTTCTTCTATTTGCTCTTGAAATCCTTTCTTAAACCAATAAAAATGGTTCTTGATTGAAACAGCAAAACTACGAGAGAGTCGAAAGACCAATCTCTTCAACAAGACACGCAAGTTCTTCAAGAAAAGCCGTAGTCTCGAGCGTTCGAGCCACTTCTTCAGCTGATTTCACAGAGAACCGTTCGAGCAGAGTCGTGCCAAGCAATGGTCGTTCCTCAACCGCTCAAAGGACTCAGCTGGTTCCTGAACCGACCACTAGACCATCGTCTTCTTCTTTCGCCCGAGCTGCTCCATCGAGGACTTCTCGTGACATCACGCTCCAGAGCTTTGAGTTACTCACCATAGGGAATGGGAAGAGAAAGTGAGAGGCTTTACAGTGAGTGAGTGGAGGAAACTGTGACATTTTTATGGGATACCTTGTTTTTATTTCGTGAAATTATCGGTTTCCTAATTTGAAGGAATAAAACGAACATCATTTAATTAAAAATCATATGTGACAAAATATGGTTTTAACACGTTAAGCTCTCCAATAAGTTCCAATATGTGACAAAATATTTTGTAATCATGATTCGTACGTCGTATAGCAAAAAGAAATTACTCTAACTGAAAAATATTTAGTATTACACACCTAGTATAATTTATTTACATGGCTATACAAAATTTTGAGGTAAAACTTAAATTTATTTTGAAGTCTCTTGTTCCATTTGTACATGTTGCCCCTATTGGGCTTATCAAATGAAAGAAAGAGTTGCCGAGAAAAAAAAAACTGAAATTTCTTTTTGTGGACATTTATTTTATGGAAAAATAGTATTTTTAACTAGTCAAAATACTTTAAATTTTGAAGGCATTATTACATTAGCACTTTAAATTTTCAAACAGTTTTTACTAATATTTTAAATCTTCAAACTATTTTACTAACACTTTAAACCTTTAAGCTGTTTTTACTAACACTTTAAACTTTGAATTACCTCCCGCGTTTTGTCTGAATAAAATTCTCAACATAGTAGTTACATGAAAACTAACAGAATTTTCGATGGTAATAAGACGAAAAATTATAATGGTAATCCAACTGATTTTTGACAAAATAGTTTTGTCGAAATTTTCAAAAGTCAAACGACTATATCAACGTACATATTTTCAAACAGATTTTCGATGGTTATTCGAAAATCCGTCGGTAATTGTCCAACGGGTTATCGACAAAATAGTTGTCGGAAATCCTGTTAAATATCATATGGGTTTAGGTCGTGGTTTTCGAGTTTTTAAATTTTTGGGTTTAGAGACTTAAAACCTATAAGGAAATTTATATTTTTAAGTTTGGGTTTGGTTTGGTTCTATCTTGCTGTATTCGAGTCACGTTCGGATACCCAAAATTTGGTTAAATTTGAATAAAGTTAGGTTAATTTTTTTTGATATTTCAGTTATTTTGGGTATTTTGATTATTTTGGTTTAAATAATTGATATCTTCAGGTTTATAATTGTATTTTCGGGTAATTAGATTATATCAAATATTAATATAATTAATATTTTAAATATATAATTGTATTTCAATAATCTTTGGTACCCATTCGGTTCACGGTTTTGTTCGGGCTTGGTTATTCAGATATAGGAATTTATGATCAATTCAGATATTTTCTCGATTCGGATTCGAGTTTGGTACTTTTTTTGGGTCGGGTTCGATTTGGTTCTGGATACATTGTCCTGGCCTAACTTGAATGACAAAAAAATTAAATCTCCAACTCCAACTAGGGGTGGGCATTCGGGTACCAGTTCGGGTTCGGGTTGGACGTTTCTGATTTTTTGGATGTTCGGGTTTAGAGATACATCACCCGTTTGAGTATTTCATAACTTCGGGCGGGTTTAGAACGGGTATCTTCGGGTTCAGATCGGGTTCGGGTACCCAAAGTATTAGAGAAGAATAAAAAATTGGTTAAATTTAAATAAAGTTGGTTATATTTTTACAAATATAAGTAAAAAAATTCGAATATTTTAGTTATTTTGGTTATTTTTTTGTCTTAAAATATTTAAACTACTCAAAAATACCCTAAAACCCTGATATATTTACATAAATCTATCCAAAAATAAATATAATATCCAAAATATCTAAAATATCCAAATATTTTAATCATTCGGATTATTATAAGTATATATATTACCAATATATTATTATTATATCCTTATACTTTGAGTATGTTCGGGTATCTATTCGGGTTTGGGTTCGGATTGAGTTCGGGTTCGAGTTTTCGGGTTTAGAAATCTAGAACCCGTTCGGGTATTTTAAAACTTCGGATCGGGTTCGAATCGGGTTTTTTCGACTTGGGTTCGGGTTCAGTTTTTGGGTGCGGATTTTTTGCCCAGCCCTAACTCCAATTAAAAATGAAAAAGATAGAAAGAGAAAACTTGGGAATTCATTTCATGGTTTAAAATCGGGTTTTCTGCTAAAAAACCATCGAACTTATTAAATTTTACAAGAATGACATTCAACTTTAAACTGTGCAAATTAACCTAGTAAAGTTGATGTGATACCGCTATATAACCACAACGTATATCGTCGACATGTCTACTGTTAAAAAACTAACAGAACCATCAAAACCTGGTTTTGATGGGATAAACTACACCATGTTTGCTATACATGTTGTTTTTCACTTACCAAAATAGCATGATTTTTATCTTTTTATTTCATATGAAACTAGATTCAGATTTGGAGGAATTAAATTTGGGGATAATAAAAATTAGGGTTTATCTCAACCTAATTTGATAATCATCAAGTGACTACAGATTCTCGTCAGCCACAAAGCTTACCCTTGAAAAATTGAATGATTCCGATTTGGGGTTTTTTAGAAAGTGGCGATTTTGGCATAGATGGTCCGCATAAGCCATTGGTGAAGATGAAGATTCACAAAAGTTGTTTCCTTTTTTTCTGAATCTGAAATCCTCTGACACCGCCATGACTGAAGTCCTTCACTTTCCTTCACTTCCAAGCACTTCTCATTCTTCACCTTCTTCTTCTCCTTCACCATCTTCCTTATCCTACACCTCTCGCTCCAATGCGACTCTCTTGATTAACCCTGTTCTTGGATTCTCGCAAGATGTTGACTTTCAAGGCTCAATCGATGAACAAGATTTGAGACGACCGAGCACTGATGGAGAAGACGACGGCGGAAGTAGCGGTGGGGAAGATCAGCTCTCGCTGTTGGCTCTTTTTGCTGCCATTTTCAGGAGATAAGACAGATTTTGGCTTTGTTACAAAACATCAATTTGAATTTGAATCTGTATTGGGCAATTTTAAAAAATAGCAGGAAATGACAAAAATAAGACACATTTTAATTTAGGACAAAAATAATATTTTTATTAAAGGTAAATGAATCACTGAATCGTGTGACTCCAATAAAACTGTGAAACAATATGGACAAACACGGAAATGTATTATTAGAGGAATAAGATGTGTATTTTACTAAGTAAATATTGTGGACCATCAAAATTCACTTTATGGAAGAATATTACAGAATCCTATTATGATAAGTATTAAGGTTATTTATATCAACTTTATTTTTACTTGAGATATGTTTAACTCTTATATATATATAGTTATATGCCATTCATTAATCAATAACACTACACAAAACCATGATCTAAACTTAACATAGTAGCAAAGCTTACGATCATAAACCTAACAGTCGGAGTTCAAAATTTCTGCATTAAAAATTTCTTATGATCTTCACTTCAAAAGAAATCATAAGAATTTTAGTCACAAGAGGTGACAATGAAGAAGAGTCTGGAGATGCGGATGATGAAGACGATGATCACGTTAGCTTTTCATTGTTTTGAAAAGAACAAAAAAAAGATTTTGGTAATCGTTGGTTTTCTCTTTTAAATTCAATAAGTTCTCCTGTTTGGTTTTGGGTACGTGTCTTTAATTTAGGTCAAAATTTTCTTGTTTTTAGTTCAAGTTCTTAATTAAAGTTTGTGTTAATTCAAGTTCACGTGTCTTCCTAGTTCTCAAGTAAAAGGTTTATATTGGATATAGAGCAAGAGATAAGATTTTTCCAAACAAAGAAAGAAAAAAAAACGATTTATAAAAAAACACTTTGGTTTTCACCGGTATTCATTCAAAAAATATATATATATATATATATATATTGAGATTTATTCTTAAGTTAAGAATTTCTCAAAAATAAAAACAATTTATTTTAACACCAGTTAAATATATATATTTAGTTATATATATAGAGTATTGCATATTTTACTATATTAATTCCAAACACACACAACAAGTGGGACATCACCTAGTTATTATATATAGGATTGTTAGACCAATTTTCATTTGTTTTTGATTACCACTTTTGTACATAAAACTTTTTTGTTGAGCAAAAAATGGTAAAAAGAAATTTAAGAAAAGAAAATTTGGATTTTATTTTGGTACGAACTCCATTAATTAGTTAGTGTCGGAATAAAGTTTAGTACTGTTGTTAAGTCGAGTATGTTGTCATGATATGAAATCCTTATAAGACATTAATACAAAACAAAATCAAACAAAAATGGTGGAGAGAAGAAGATTAATACAGACACATTATTCTTTATTTAGATGATAATTGATAAGAAGTAGAAGGTTCTATTACTAAATTAATCTCATTCTCCTTAATTCAATAAATGATACAATCGGGGTTTATATATAGACACCTAAACCGATACTAATAACGCTATATACACTAATAGGCCCCCTCAAGATGGGACGAAGATATTACGAAGACCCATCTTGCCAACTAACTGATGGAAATGAGTAGGATATAAAGTTTTGGTGAACGGATCAGCAACTTGAAATGCAGAGCGAACATGAAGTAATTGAAACAGACCTGCAACAAGTCGCTCACGCACACTATGACAATCATTCTCAATATGCTTTGTGCATTCGTGAAAAACAGCATTCTTGGCTATATGTATTGCAGCAGTGTTATCACAGAAAAGCAGAGTAGGTTTAGAGAGAGGAACCTTTAATTCCTTGAGGAAACTAGTAACCCACATCAACTCATCTGTTGCCAAGGAGAGGCTGTGATATTCAGATTCAGCAGAACTCTTCGAAACCACATCTTGCTTTTTGGACTTCCAGGAGATAAGAGAAGTACCTAGAAACAAGCAGTAACCAGTAGTAGACTGCCGTGAATCCAGACAAGAAGACCAATCAGCATCAGCAAACATTTGTAGTTGGAGTTCTGCTTTGGATGAGTAGTATAATCCTTGTCCCAGTGTGCCTTTAATATACTTGAGTACTTTATAAACTGCCTCTTGATGTGCTTCACGAGGAGCCTGAGAAAATTGACTCAACTTGTTCACAGCAAAGGCAATATCTGGTCTAGTGATCTGCAAGTATATCAAACGGCCAATAAGACATCTATAAGCCTTAGCATCAACAAAAGCACCTCCAGTGGTCTTAGAAAACTTCACATGCGGATACATTGGTATAGTTGAGGGTTTACAGCCAAGTATACCAGTTTCATCCAAAAGATCAAGTGCATACTTGCGCTGACAGATGTGAATACCCTCTGGTGATCTGGCAATCTCCAAGCAGAGAAAATACTTCAATGGACCAAGATCACGCAGCTTGAAGTACCAATGCAACTGGGATTTCAAAATATCAACTTCTGAATCATTATTACTTACAATAATGATGTCATCAACATATACTAATACACACATGAATAGAGTATCAGTAATCTTTAAGAAACAAGTGTGATCAGCATATGATTGAGTAAACCCCAAAGTAACCAAAGTAGTCAAAAATTTCAGAAACCATTGTCGAGAAGCTTGCTTGAGACCATACAATGATTTCTGCAACTTACACACAGCATTAGGAGGAAGATTCTTGCCATTTCTATCAACATATCCAGGAGGAAGCTTCATGTATATTTCCTCATCAATATCACCATTGAGAAAAGCATTAGAGATATCCAACTGTGTAAGAGAGAAACCATGTATTGCAGACAAAGCAAGAACCAGTTTAATGGAGGTTAATTTGACTACTGGTGAAAAAGTTTCAATGTAATCAATGCCTTCCCATTGAGTATACCTTTTAGCTACTAAACGAGCTTTGCATCTCTCAATAGTCCCATCTGAATTGAATTTAACCTTGAAAACCCATTTGCAACCGATGGGAGTCTTATCAGGAGGCAAAGTACAAATAGTCCAAGTATCAGTCTCTTCTAACGCATCCACTTCATCATCCATGGCTCCACACCAAATCAAAATTTCCTTTGCCTCATCTTAGGTTGAGGGTTCTTTTTCTTTGTCTATGGAAACCAAGAAAGAAAGATAAATAGGAGAAATTCTATCATAGGAAAGATAATCGGAGATTTGATGGATGGTTGAAGATTCCACTGCATTACAGTAGTAATCCTGAAGATAAGCAGGCTGTTTAGATTTCTTGTGGGATGTTTGAACAGAAGGTTCAGGAACATCTTTTATAGGATCAACAGTGGGTTGAATCTCTACAGAAGATGAAGATACAAAAGTATCTACATCAAGAATATTATGTTCCACAGGAATTCGTTGAATCTGATCAAGAAAGTAATGTGAAGAATCTTGTGAAATCTCAGATCTAACAAAAGGAAAGAGCTCTTCATGGAATATCACATGTCGAGAAACAATGATAGTATTAGACTCAATGTCAAGAAGCTTATAACCTTTAACACCACTAGGATAACCTAGGAAGGCACAAGCACGAGCTCTAGGATCAAATTTATGTCTGTTTGTGGGTGATGTGAAAGTATAACAAAGACAGCCAAAGACTTTTAATTCTGAATAATCTGGTAGTTTCTTTGTAAAAGCTTCAAAAGGACTTTTATTTTTGAGATTAAGATCAGGTGTGCGATTAATAAGATGAACTGCAGTAAGGATGCAGTCACCCCAATAAGGAAGAGGAATTTGTGACTAGAAAAAGAGAGATCTAGAAACATTTAGAATATGTTGATGTTTTCTTTCTACCACAAAATTTTGTTGTGGAGTCTCAGGGCAAGAATGATAAGATATAATGCCTTTTGAGTGGTAGAAAGAAGTGAAATTAAGTTATGGAGCATTGTCAGACCTAACCCCTTTAATCCTAGTTTGGAACTGAGTTTCTACCATATTGACAAAGGCTGGGAATACTTGTAAGACATCCGACTTATTCCTAAGAAGGTATACCCATGTGGCTCTAGAACAGTCATCAACAATGGTTAGAAAGTATTTAAAACCATCATGAGTTGGAATAGCAAAAGGTCCCCAAGTATCAATATGAACCAAGTCAAATGGAGTTTTACTCATTGTATTTTTTGATATAAAAGGAAGATGTTTTTGTTTTGATAGATGAAAAACCTTACAATGATGATCTGTATCTAATTTTATTTTATCTAAAGATAATACAAACTGCATTGACTGAAGTTTGGACATAGAAAGATGACCTAGACGTTTGTGCCATAAGACAGGACTAGAAACAGATGCAACAATGGCAGAAAGAGAAGTATCTTGACAAGACACTGATTCTATGTCCAAGTAATAGAGATTAGCCACCTGTCTACCCATTCCAATCAGAAATTCCTGAGAAGGATCCTGTATGCCACATGAGAGTTTATCAAACCAGATACGACAACCTAAGACATTGGTTAAGGCACTAACACTAAGAAGGTTGAATTTGAATTGAGGAATGTATAAGACATCATGAAGAATCAAATTACTACCCAAGTGTATTGTACCTATCCCAACAATGCTCACAGTAATCCCATTAGGAAGATTAACAAGGTTATTAATAGGTTTGAAAGAAAGAAAATAAGTTTTTTCATGAGAAATATGATTTATGGCTCCATAATCTATCACCCAAGCATGAATGGGAGGAAGGTTAGCATTCATTGAACAGACATAAGGTCTATCAACTCCGGCAAAAGAACAAAAGATAGAGGGATGAATTTTATCGGAGATTGGACCATTGGCTAAAGAAGAAGAAGGCAAAGAAGATGTTGAGACAGAGTGAACTTCTGGGGTAGGTGCAGAGCTAGGAGGCTGAAGCTTACTGGTGAGAAAAGACATCAACTATTGAATCTGAGCAGGAGATAAATCACTAGCAGTATTGCCAACATCAGGAGCAGACTCATCAATAGTAACATTGGCTACCATAAGAGGAGAAGGCTTATCTGATCTCTGATTTGGTTTGAAACTGGTAGGATATCCATGTTTCTTATAGCACCTATCCACCACATGTCCTGATTTCCCACAAAAGGTACAATATGGTCTTTCTTTTCGTGGATAAGAAGAAACTTGGAATGCTGCAGATGCAATATCAGTTGTAATAGACCCCACTGTCCTCTGACTATCTTCTTGATCAAGGAGGTTATAGATTTCAGAAAGAGAGGGCAGTGTTTTCTTCATCAGAATACGGCTTCGAATATTAGCATAGCTCTCATTAAGTCCCATCAAGAAGTCAATAACTTTGTTCGTTTCCTTTTCTGCAAGGAGATCCTCAACAGTGTGTGGAGTAACTTGAATGTTGGAGAGTTCCTCCCACAATGTCTGAGTTTGAGTGTGATAAGATGACAGATCCAAGCTGCCTTGATGGAGAGAATGGAGCTGATGTCGTAACTTGTAGAGATGAGGTAGGTTTGACTTATGAAAGCGATTGTGAAGATCTTTCCAAATATCAGCAGAATGCTTGATGTAGAGAATACTCGAATAGATCTTCTTAGAAACGCTATTCAACAACCATGCTTTGATCATATTATTGCAATGACACCAGATTTTGTGATATGGATCAGATTCATCAGGTTTCACAATAGATCCATCAAGAAATTCAAGCTTATTCTTAGCTTCGAGACTCGTAACCATAGCAACATACCAAACACTGTAGTTGTTACCATCTAAGAGCTCAGAAACTAAAACTAAACCATGATGATCGGAGCTATGCAAATGATACGGAGAGTGAATATTGTCTGTTGAATCTGATACCTCAAAAGGAATAGAAAGAGATCGGCGAACATTCACTCGATCGGAGCTTCCCTGAGCTCGATTCACCAATCCCGAAGCTAGATGACCTTCGCCGTGGCTTCGAGGTGACAACTCAGTGCCGGATTCTGGTGAATCAGGAGCTATGGAGCGATACTTCGATTTGCAGTTGCGCTTTCCCATTGATATCAAGATCAGCTTCAAATCAGAGATAAAAGAAACCAAAATTGCACAAGAGAGCGAAGAGAGAGCAGATCGGAGCTTAGACAAGGTGAAATCGGAAGAGAAAGCCGGTAAAAATTCTGGTGAGATTCCGATGAGAAATGCGGAAGTCTGTTAGAGAGAGAGTGAGATTATTAGAGAGAGTGAGATTATTAGTGTATGTAGCGTTATTATTGTGAATTGGTATACATATAAACCAATGTAAATAGAATTGGTTAGTATCGGCTTAGGTGTCTATATATAAACCCCGATTGTATCATTTATCGAATTAAGGAGAATGAGATTAATTTAGTAATATGGTATCAGAGCAGGCCCAATTTCTCGATTATGGGGACCACCCGTGGATGTCCAGTCCCACAAACTTCACGCTTCAGATGTCCAATCCTGAGCGTGAGGGGGGTGTGTTAAAATAAATCGTCCCACATCGAGACTTTGAATGATTTGTGGACTAATATATAAGTGTTGTGGCAATCCTCCTCTCATGAGCTAGCTTTTGGGTGTGAGTTAGGCCCACACTTACTAATATGGTATCAGAATAGGTTCTATGACACATACACAACAAACTGGAAAAGAACTTATTAAAAATGCTAGCACGAGAGTCAAGCATATTTGTCACATACATGACAGTTTTTTTCTTTATTACACAACAATTATTGAAAACATATAAAAATTAAACAACCCCTTCAGCCAGATGAACGTGGTATCTTCATTGATATTCTTGTTTAGGCAGTTTCAACTGCAGTCATAGAGCCCTTTGTGCAGAGAGTATAACATGCCTTGGCACATTGTTCAACCGCTCCATTCACAATTTCACTTGCACCTAGTCACCGAAACGAAATTAGAACGAATTATTACAGAAAAAGAAAAAATGATAATGAGCTTGGGGAGTTTGCTTACCGGAGTCCTGGAGAGTGATTAAGGAACCACACACAGAGGATGCACACCCAACCTTGCAGTATTCATTGACAGCATCACCTTGAGACAAAAATCAAAACACATCAAAAAATGTAAACTTGATTCATCTTGTAGCAAATAACGTAAAAAAAGAAGCATGATATTATACTATTAATCAATTTACCTGTGTTTCCGAGAATGTCATTCTTATATCATTATGAGCACACTTAAAATCACAGTTTTGCCTTCCATCTTTTGATTGATTAGTTGTTTGATCACAGAATTTACGTGGAGAAAAGACTAAGCTTGAATTGATGAAATGGTGATGAAACAAGGCTCTCTTAAATAGAACATATCGGATAAGATCTTTTTTTTTTGGCTTGATTCCAGAAGAAGCGATTGTAATGATTGAAAAGGAAAAGACGATGACAAAAGATGAAACAACAATTAATGTAGTTTCTTCGTTTCAACCAACTCTCTTGTGGTTGTGGGAGTTTTGAGTCTCAGTTTAACTGTGTTGTGGGATCAAATGGAGTTGTCTTATTAATTATTACGAATTATGCTTATTACACGGAAAATTGTATGTGCTCTCTACTATAGTATATATATATTATATAATCTGCTACAATTAATGATAATTGAGGTATTCTTAACTGTTTTTTTTTTTTTTTTTTTAAAAAAAAAAATCTCTTTAGAGATGAACTCATCCCTTGGGATGTTGATAATGGAAATTTAAAGCAAAGGAAGTACATTGTTGGTCTGTAATAGAGGAACTTGGGTTTTTGAAATTTTACCAGTGATGGTGAATCATATGAAAAAATGGTGCAGTTGCTTTAAAGTGAGTTATAGGTTTGGCTTGATTCCAGAAGAAGCGATTGTAATGATTGAAGAGGAAAAGATGAAGCAGCAGTTAATGTAGTTTATTACAACCTGTTTCCAGTTTCTTCGTTCTAACCAACTCTTTGTCGTTATAGGAGTTTGGAGTTTCAGCTTCGTTGTCTTATTTACATGGAATTTCAAAATTGTATGTGTTCTCTACTATAATATATATATATATATATATATATATATCTTCTATAATCTGCTAAAATGATAATTGAGCTACTCTTAAGTTATTAGATCTTTAAAGCTCTAAAATGAACTGATCCTTTGGGATGTTGATAATGGAAATTTAGAGCAAAGGAAGAACATTATTGCTCTGTAATAGGGATTTTTGGGTTTTCGAAATTTTTGGTGAATCATCTGAAACATTGGTGCAAATTCTTTAAAATACTTGTTGGTACATTTGCTTTAAAGTAAGTTCTGGGTTTGAAAGGATCATAGATGGGATAAGATAACGTAGCAATTAATGCATAATTAATGTAGAATATAAAACAAAGATGAAACAGCAACTAAGGGCTTGATTGGTTCACAATCATCAATAACGCCGTTTATGGTGATTCTGATTGCAAGCATTTCATGCCAATTAAGTAAATCGCAACATACCGTTCCGAACCGCTTGAAATCTCTCTATTTCAAAAGCACATTCCAGCTAGCGTTTGCGGCTGCGGGCGGTTGCGGTTTGATTAAAAATTAGTTATTTTTTAATTTTTAATTTATAATAATAATAAAATTTTACAAAAAAAATCAAAACAATTTTTTTGAAAAATATAAATTTATTATAATAAATTCTTAAATTCTTTATATATCTACTAACTAAACTAAAATATATTTATAAGTATAAAAATATTTTCTAAATAAAAAAAAATGTTTCAAACCTCTTAAAATAAATAATTTTCATTAGTTATTATAAAATTTGTTTAAAACTTCACTTTTAAATTTTGATTATGGTAATACAATTTTTTTTATAAAAAATTATATATTTTAAATATGTTAAACAGCATCCGTAACCGCTGTCAACCAGTCAGTAATTTTCTGCAAATGCATCCGTTTCTATTTATTAAACCAGTCATACAAACCGCTAAATAACGTTTATAACCACAACTGCCCGCTTCCGCAAACTCCTGCACCCGCAAACGCAACCGCCGCGTTTAAACCAGTCGAGCCCTAACTCTCTTGTAGTTTATAAATGTGTTTGGACAAAATGGACGTTAAATTATGGGTTTTCTGTAAAAAAACTATCAATTTTTATTTTTTTCAAAATAAACCCTCACGTCAAAAGTGTGCGGGTCAACCCCCTCACCTTCAAATTCATCCGCTAAACAGCCCTTGGCCATATCGTCGATGTGGCACCGTCAGCTGGTGTTAAAAAACTAACAGAACCAGTAAAACGACGTAGTATTAGGGGAAAAAAACAACATGATTTTTTTCAAAAACGTTGTCGTTTTACACTTACAATCGAATTAGGTTTTTATCGGGGTCAAATCTGATTTGGGGCTAAAATTAGGGTTCTTCACTATCTTCTTTCTCAATTGCGATTTAGGGATTTCTGGGTAGAAGCTTTGCATCGCCGAATTAGGTAATTAATTTGGTGTCTCATCTCAATTCGTGGGTCGATTTAGTCAATCTTCTTCTTTTCTTCACCCATTATCCTCATCTCGTCTCTGTCTCATCTCTATCGTGTTAGCTTGAGCCTTGAATACTGAAGACATAATGGCTTCTTCCGCGAGTTCTGGTGAGTAATAGAATTTTTTGGTTTCGAGAATTGTGTGGTAATGAGATTAAAAATTGCATTTGGGTAAAGGAGTAAGTGAGAGCTTAAGGAGTTCGAAAACTGGAATACCAAGGAAATGCAGATGTGGACAAAAGGCTATGATGCGAACCGCATATACATTGAAGAATCCGGGTCGTCTATTCCACTGTTGTCTGTATGGTTCAAGAGAGGTAAGTTCTAGTAAAATGCGGAAATTTTGTGAAGTTTTGTTAAATATGTGTTAATTGTGTGACAATTGGTTAATTAGTGTTAATTTTGTTATAGGATAACACACATTTGTTTAAATGGACCGATATATCCATGGTTGAAGAGATGGCAAATGTTGAAAATTGTGTTGTCCAAATAGAAGGGAATGTGGGAAACTTAGGCATGCGTTTAACTGATGGGGAAGATCAGATGGATGCTCTAGCATTAGAGACACGGACATGTGAAGCCGTAGCAAATAGCTTTGCAAAAATGATTGAAGCAAACAAAGAAGGTCTCGAAAATTTGGAAAAGGAGATGGGAGATCTCAAATTGAAGCTCAGTTCTTATGAGAAAGAGGTTTGGTCCATTGAAAACATGATGGTATGTGCTTTGGTTATGTTTATGGTTTATTGGTTTATGTTTGCTTGAAAATGTATAATTTTGTTTTTGTCAACTTGTGTTTCACTTGTTATGTCTCTAGACTACAAATTAGCAAATATTTTGTTTCACTTTTTTTGACTTGAGACCACAATTTTAGTACAAAACTAGCAAACATTTTCAAGGTTAATCTACATAAACAAGCATAGTCACAACCATTGTCAAGGCACAAAACAAACATTGTAAATGCAACATAATCCATTGTCAAGGCACAAAAACAAACATTATCATGGCAACATAAGCTATTGTCAAAAGGCAATATAATTAAAATATTTCAAGGTTGAGATAGAGATAAATTCCGATTGCTCACCACGTCTGCAAGTTCAGATAGAGATAAAACACGAGACTGAGATGTCCCAGCTCCACGAGTAACAGCTCCATGCGTTCCAACTCCACGATTCCCTGCTCCACAAGCCACAGCTCCACGTTTTAGGATCTTGCTCAAAATTTTTCTCAAGCCTTAGTGCTGAACATATGTGAGAGCAAGGGATTCTACTAACTAGGTAATGTCTACATGAACAACTAACTTCATTCCTAAGATGCACCACATAACGATCAACACCCTTGTATGTAACTTCATACTTACCAAGCCCACAAGATAGAGACATACAGTGTTTCGCTTGGTCAATCTGATGATCAAACAATGCAATAGCCCTAGGAGTATAGTTTGTCTTCACCTTATCAGCTTCTAACCATTTCTTGTCATTGCCAGTCATGACTCTTCTTCGGATTTCTTCGAGCATCTCAACAATTGGCTTGGTTCTAGCAATCCGAATTGCTGCATTAAATGAGTCCCCTAAGTTATTTTCCACTGCATCACACTTTGAATATCCTGAGAAGAAAGCTCTACACAAGAATAAATAGTATATAAGATGATTTGCAGAATTTATGTACACTACACAAGAATTTATGTAAATATTACTGAATCATTACCTAGACCATGGAGCGAATACATTGATCTTTAAGTCAGCATTTGCAACAGGATCATACTGTTGAAGCTCTTTCATCTTCCTATCAAATGTTAGGGGATAGTATGCATCTGCTGCTGCCCAAAACATGTCTTGAAGCGCACTACCTGCGTGTCGCTTTTTCTAACAACTATGAACATGTCTTGCATATATTCTGTGTTCAGTATATGGTAACACTACTTTGACCGCTGCAATCAATCCTTTCTGTTCATCACTCGCTATAGTCAATCCATTCCCAGACTATAAACCTAAATCCTCAACTAAATGTTCAAAAAACCAGACCCAGTTGTTTTTGCTCTCCACATCAAGTATGCCCCATGCCAAAGGGAACATTTGATCATTCGGATCCCTACCACAAGCGACTAACAACATCCCAATCATTCTCCATTTGAGAAATGTACCATCTATATGTAATATTCTTCTACAAGCCTCTCTCCAATCTTCTCGCAAGCCAGCAAAACATACATAAAATCTATGAAACTTCGACTATCTAACCTCACATTCAACAGTTGAGTTTGGATTTGATCATCTCAACTCATAGACAGAGTCATGCAGTCTTGCAAATCGCTCAGCTTGTTCTCTGTCAAATGTCTGCAAACATCTCAGCCTTGTCCTCTCGCAGATTGTCCATGAGACATTGACGTTGTGTTTAAGTAACTTTGCTTGGAGTTGTCCTGCTGATATATTAGGATTCTCTCTGAACTCTTCAATGTACATCTCAACTATTCTAGCATTGGTAAGAAGAGAAACCTTACCATGCCAAGTACAGTTGTGCTCATCATGTAGAGACCTTACAAATACCCTCGTCGAGCTGCTGTTAATTGAGGCAAAGATTCTCCATTGACACTTGTTTTCAGTACAAATAGCAAGAGCACGCATCGAATCTGTCTTTTTATACTTGATGTTCTTCCTCTTCTTCACAGCATACTTGGTGATAGCTTTCTTAAAGCTATCTATCGTCTTATACTCTTGACCTACGGGAAACGCCTTGTACTTGGTATCATCCAACTCAGTTCTCCCTTCATCTTCACTATCACTATCACTATAGAAATGTTCCATTTCCGCGTAAACATTTTTCTCCTTATCAGATGCTTCAATACCTTCCTCAGCGTCATCACCAATATTACCAGGATCATCATCATCAGCCGCAGCAGTATCATCATCATCTTCATCAGATAATCTTCTACCTCCTAACATTCGCATATCAATGTAAGGATCGTCACTCCTAACAACATACAATGTTAACCCCCTGAAGCAACCCCATAATGAACAGCTGAAAATAACTTCTCATCATCTTCAATATCTTCCATCTTACTACTACCAGATGGAAACCAACTAATCTTGTTCATATTATCTTCATACCCTAAGATATCTTGGAGCAGCATTAATACCTTCCCAAATTCAAAGTCTTCAGCTATGTGACTTCCACATGCGTCAACTTGTCCTCCTAGATACTCTCCGTCTCGACCCCAGTAACCACCAGCTTGGAAAAATAAATCAAAACTCATCCTCACTATTAAACTATGCAAAGTGACTAAGCACAGTTGAACATCTGCTTTAAACCTTGAAAGAGAACACAATATATATAAGTTAACAACATGATTCTCCTCAAACCCAGATATTCGACCAAAACACAAATGTGAAAATAGCCATATATTCGACAAACACACACATTCATCCATCAATACCCAGCCATTACTTCAAATTTCACAGTGAAAATTACGAATTTAAACAGTTTATAAGCTCTAATCAAGATAAACAAGGCTCAAGCTAACACGATAGAGATGAGACAGAGACGAGACAGAGACGAGATGAGGATAATGGGTGAAGAAAAGAAGAAGATTGACTAAATCGACCCACGAAATGAGATGAGACACCAAATTAATTACCTAATTCGGCGATGCGAAGCTTCTACCCAGAAATCCCCAAATCGCAATTGAGAGAGAAGATAGTGTAGAACCCTAATTTTAGCCCCATATCAGATTTGGCCCCGATAAAAACCTAATTCGAGTGTAAAACGACAACGTTTTTGATTAACAAAAATGACACACATTTTTGAAAAAAATCATGTTATTTTTTTCCCTAATACTACGTCGTTTTACTGGTTCTGTTAGTTTTTTAACACCAGTTGACGGTGTGACGCCGACGATATGGCCAAGGACTGTTTAGCGGGTGACTTTGAAGGTGAGGGGTTGACCCACACACTTTTGACGTGAGGGTTTATCTTGCAAAAAAAAAAAAGATTGATGGTTTTTTTTGCAGAAAACCCTTAAATTATCTTATCTATTACGAATTATGCTGATTACATGAAAAAATGTATGTGTCCTCTACTATAGTTATATATACTCTATTATTCTGCTGAACGATAATTGAGATGCTCTTAAGTTATTAGATATTTTACACCAAAAAAATATATTTATTAGATCTTTAATATAATAATACATACTAGGGAATGTCCCATGCGTTGCATGAGTTTGAATTTAATATTTTGAAATATATAATCTTTTTATAAATAAATATATTTATAAATATGTTTTGTTTTAATTTTTATTTTTATTTAAAACTCAAAATTTTATAGTAAATAATTTATATAATTTCAAAGATTAAACAATTTTTTGAGTTGTAATATGGATGATAGTGTTTATTAGTATATAGAATTAATCATGAATTTGAGAAAATAAATTTATTATTCTTTGTAACATAAATTTTAATCTTATTAATGCAAAGTAGATATATCAATACTTTATCTTTTACAATGTTAGTAGCTTATCAATAAATGTTTTTACGGGTTTTTAAATTCAATGAATTTATTTTTTTGAATATATTGTAAATTATTATTGAAGAGATAATATATTATTAATTAGTTGCAATTTTGCTATCACAACTAAAAATATATTAGTAAATTCTGAAATTTTTTGTTTGCTTTTAGAAGTTAAAAAGTTAGCAAATATATTGTTTTTGTTTGTTTGCTTTTTGATTTATTGTAAAAATATTTGTATATATCCATCTTTTGTCCTTTCTCTCTTTATTTCTCTTTCTATCTCTCAAGAAAATATTTGACAATAATTTGAAGAAAATATTTGAGAATATCTATTATAATGCTTTTGTAATTCAAACTTTAAATCTTATATCATATTCAAAGCTTCCATTTTTAGCTTGTTGTGTGGATGTTGAAACTTGATAGTTTTTTAAGCTCAATTGGTAATAAGTAAAAAAATTTAGTAGCCATCAAACTATTTGTTATATATAATTTTTAATTAGAAAACAACTTATGAAGAACAAAAGGAAACTAAATTGAATGATATGAGATTTGACTATTTATAGCATTTACCCAAAATTAAAAATGCAATCATACTCCCATTCAAGGCTGTAGTAATTGAAAATAGAGTTTTTCATTCTAATTTGTATGAAAATAGTATCGTAGATTTGTGTGAAGTATCAAACAAAAAACAATTTTTTTAAAAGAATTTTTTTGTATTTATTAAGAAATTTTATCTCTATCTGAATTAATATAATTAAACTAAACATAAAATAATTATGGGGTAATAATTTACCTTCACTCATTAAGAAAAATGTGGTGCTCACAATAATTTTTTTTTTAAAATCTCAATGGGGATGCTTAGCAACCTGTAGGATTAAAATTAAATATATTTTGTTTTGTTTAATAATATGCAAAGTAAATAAAAAAAAATTACAAATTTTTTTTTCCATTAGATTAGTAATTTTAAAGAAAACCTGAACATAAAAAAAACTGCAACACATGTTGATTGAGATGCTATATTTTTAATGATCATTTTGTTTTCTTTTTCTCTGCATTTGGACATTAAATTATTGTGAGAATTAGAATATAAATCATGCATTACCAAAAAAAACATAAATGATTAAAAACAAATTAAAAATATGTTTGCAGAGCTACACAAATAATGTATATTAGGAATTAATAGTTGAGCGTGGCCAAAGAAATGGGGGGGGGGTTTATTATTATTATTATTATATAGAAGTAGATTTAGTTTTTTTTTTTAATTGGATTTAATTTAATATTTGTTTACTTAATGCACAAATCAAGTAGATGTTTGAATCAATTCAATGTTTCAATGGTGGGTTTCATTGGGAAGCTACTATACTAACATAAAAATGATGCTGATGATAATAGTTCTATCATTACATATTTTTGAATAATGTTACATATGTTTGAATCGATTTAATGATGAGTTTTAATTGGGTAGCTAGTATCAAATAATATATATATATATATATATATATATAGTTTTTAGTATGTAAAGATATATATTAAAAGAAAAATGACAAAGAATTAGACTTTTTTTAGATAAGAAATAATATCATCTTCCAAAAAATCTTTTAGTTTGACCTTGGTCAACATATTCTCCTTCTTCTTTGTTTTTATTGTGTAGACAACAAAAATCCGAGAGAAAACAAATGACGATACAACAATCAAGGATAATATGAGTAGGTACTTACGGTGAAGCTGCTGTTATTTGTTTGTAGTATTTGGTCGTTTGAAAAAGAAATTGTGTAGTTGACTTTGTTTTCTCCACGTAGAGGTCTTGTGATTTTGAGTTGGAAATGATTCATGTTTCCGGGTGGTGATGGGATCCTTTGATAGTAATTTGGGTATTCGATATTATCCCTTGTTTTTCTTGTTTGTTATTTTTTTTTTAGGTTTTTATGCATTGGTCTTGTTTGTGTGGTTTGTATCTTTATATATTAGTGTATTTTTTTTGTTGATTTCAGTTTCTTTCGCTAATTTATTGTTCTCATTTAATTGGTTTGAATTTTTTGGTTAATTTTCCATCATTATTAGTCTTGATTGTATTTTATTTTTTGCATCTGATTAGTTTTTTTATTTGTTACCGTTGAATTTTTAACTATTAAGTATGGAGATTATGGTGACATAATGTTTTTGTTAATTATTTGCTTTTTGTTTTATATTGACCCATTTATTTTTTAAATATTTTTGATGCACTAATTATGGTTTGAGTTGTGTTGTTCTGATTTTTATTATATGTTTTGTTTTATTTGTTTTTTCTTTTTATTCTGAAGTAATTTTCAGTTAATATTGTAGAAGATTAATAGTTAGAAAGGAAAACATATATAAAAAAGAAATTATAAAAAGGATTAGATACCTACTATATTTATAGAAATATAGTATAAAAATATATACATAGTAGAAATATATAAATATACCTACTATGTACTTTGATTTTTCGAAAGCATTTTTAAAAAGAATATCATATTTTTAATTTATATTAGATTCATTGTGGTAGTTGGTTTTTTTGGAGTATATGTTTCTAGGAAATTAAAATAATTTGATTTGAAACTTTATTTTAAAAATTTGTGTAGAAATAGATTAAAAGTTTGAATCAATGTTGTTTTATTTTTTGGAAAGCAAATTAGAATGAACAAAAATGAACAAAAAGAGAAAACCCAAAAATTTTAAAAAAATGAACAAAAGTATCATTTTAGAAGTGTGCATGTGGTAGCATCTCAGATCTCTACACAAAAGGTAACCTTACATTATTATAATTTATTTATACAAATCTACTTCTAAAAACTGTAAACATTCAAGGCCTTAGTTGAATTGTCAACAAAATAATGAAAAAGTTAGTTGGTACAATTGTTTAATTAAAATATATTATAAGTAAATGTATTGCATTTTGTCTTTTGTCTTTGACCCAGAATTGATGCATATTATCATATAAATAAATAATAAAATCTATATACAATATTATTGTTAAAATATAGTATATAGAAACCGAAGATTTGTTTACTTGACTGAACTATGGGCCAACATAACAAAACAATTAAAGAAAACAGGGAAACAACAATGGAGTCACGTAGAGGTTTGAACTTTGGTTGGGGTGTCAAAAGCTAAGTTTCAACCAAAATGTGCCATAATCTAATGACATGTAACAAAACTAATAAAATATAAATTTAATCAGGGTCATGTGATCCTCTTATTCAAAACGTGCATCCGCCACTGGGTTCTGGAGCTCAAGTTTTTCGATTTTTTGAATTTTTGGGTTTAGAGACTTAAAACCTATTTGGAAATTATATATTTGTAGTGTGGGTTTGGTTCGGTTTTATCTTGTTGGATTCAGGTCATGTTCGGAGACCCAAAATATCAGAAAAAAAAACTAAAACAAAATGGTTAAATTTGAATAAAGTTAGGTTAAATTTTCACAAATATTATTAAAGCTTTTTGGATATATTTCATTTATTTTGGGTGTTTTGATTATTTTGGTATAAATAATTGATATCTTCAGGTTTATAATTGTAGTTTCGGATAATTGGGTTATATCAAGTATAAATATAATTAATATTTTGGATATATAATTGTATTTCAAGAATTTTGGGTACCCATTAAGTTCCCGGTTTTATTCAGGTTCGGTTATTCGGATATAAGAATTTAGGATCAATTCAGATATTTTGTCGATTCGGATTCGAGTTTGATGTTTTTTTTGGCTTGGGTTCAATTCAGTTAAGGGTACACTCCCGAGGCCTAACTTGAATGACAAAAATTTTAAATCTCCAACTCCAACGAAAAATGAAAAAAAAAAGATAAAAAGATAGAACTTGAGAATTCTTGGGAATTCATTTCATGGTTTAAAATCCAATGAGATTGTTTGTGGGTTATGGCTGAAGATGCAATTCCACTTCTTCTCATTTAACATTTTGTTTCCAAATGTTAGATGTTTTTAAAATGTTGATGTAACACACACACACAAAAAAAATTGCTTTAAATGGATTGGTTTTATCATTGAAATGAGGTGTCAGCTCTTAACAACACAAAAAAAAACTGATGTGGCAAGCTGGAGATACTTCATTTTAGTTTTATTATATTGACATATATTTTGACCTTGATAAATGTAGAGTTCGGGTCCTTTTGGATGTGCTACTGGTATAGATACAAGCTTTGTATTTCAGACTTATTTTGTTCTTGAATCGGGTTTACGTGTCGTCGATATACAAGCTCAAACATTTGAATGATATTTTATATATTACTCCATAGACCTTTCAAGTCTCGATGTGAGACATTATAATACATCATTCTCATGCTCAAGATGAACATCCGAAGTGTCATGAACTTTGTAGGATTGGACATCCACGTGTGAGCCTCACAATCAAGAATTTGGGCCTAATCTGATAACATAATAGTATGTGTGGACCTAACTTACACCTAAAATGTAGCTTAAAAGTGGAGAATTGTCACATATTTATATATTGGTCCATAGACATTTTCAAGTGTTTATGTGGGACATTCTAATATACCATCCTCACATTTAGGATGGATATCTGAAACATAAAATTTATGGGACAAATATATAAGTGTTGCCAATTGCCAATTAGTTTTTGGAGGTCCATAATCTAATATAATATCAGAGTCCGATCACACATTATCCAATCCGATCCTCTGTCAACTCAACCCAAAATTGGCCTGCCGATCCATGCTCAAAAATACCGAAATAATAGGCTAGAAGAGTCATCATCTTGAAAGACCATATTAAAAATAATATTTCACATCAAAAGTTAGCCAAAAATCTTAAATAGTATATAAAAATATGGGTTAGTCGATTTATTACTAATTGGTTTTGAATTGGATGTTCATATATAATTTAATAGACATGGAGGTGCGAATACGAACACAAAAAAATTGAATGGTATTTTATAAATTTGTGTTAGGACTATAATTTTAGATTTTTTTATTTGATTAATTGTTAGGATTATTAAAGATTTAGGATATATAGTTAATTTAGAATATAGACACGTAGAAACAAAAGATTCTTCGGCACATCCATTTAATTTGTTAGTCTCCGAATACTAAAGTTTAGTAGGCTATTTTTTCTGCTGTCAGCCTTAACACTGCTGTCGTGATATGAAATTCTTATAAGACATTAATACCAAAAATAAATCAAACGAAAATGTTCGGAAGAAGAAGATTAATAAAGACACATTATTCTTTATATAGATGATAGGAAATAGAAGGCATATACAATCTAGGGATCGACAACCTTCTACGACACATACATATAAGACATTATTTGTTTGATCACAAAATTTTACGTGGAGAAAACACTTATAGTTCTAAGCTTGAATTGGTGAAATGGTGATGAAACAAAGGCTCCCTTAAATACTAGTTGGTCAAGTTGCTTTAAAGAGAGTTATGTGTTTGGCTTGATTCAAGACGATACAAATGTGAAGATTGAATTGGAAAAGGCGACAAAAGATGAGATTACATGCAATCAGACAAATGTAAAATGACGACAACAAAGCATACATGCAATCATACATATGTAAGATTGACGACAACCAAGCATTTTAAAATCATACATATTTTCAAAATCCCAATATGAGGATGTTGTCTTTGATGTTCTGTCTTAAGTTTATTAGGTAGTGAATCACTGAATCATATGACTCCAATAAAACTGTGAAACAATATGGACACGCACGAAAATGTACTATTAGAGGCGCAAAATGTGTATTTTATGGAGAAAGTATCGTGGACCGTCAAAATTCACTTTATGAAGTGAAATCTATATCGAAGAGTCTTATTATATAAAACTTGGTTACTCCCACGAGAGCTCGACATGTGTCAAAATTATAATTCATAAGATCACAGTACATGTCCGTTGATTGATAAGATTTTGACACGTGTAAAACTTTTGTGTTATTTTTTATTTTCTTTAATCAAAAAGAAAATTCAACAAAAAAATAATAATAATAAATAAATAATTTTTACTTAATGAAAGTGTAATATATATATATATATATATATTGTAAAACGATATCATTTATCAATAATTGTTAATTGTATATTTTAGATGAAACGACGTAGTTTCATATGTGATATCCACATCGTCATGATTTTACGTTATTTTTAACACAGTGACGAAAAATGTCTAATTTAACAATTGTTTTAGATACAGTAATATTTTGTTATAAGGATTAAATTACTAGAATTTTTTTTGTTTATTGACAAGATTTACGGTGTAAATAGAAACAAAAGAAGAGTATGAGAATTTCAGAAAATTTATTAAAATATATATTATTTGAAAAACTGTATGTAGGCATAAATTTACAAAACTTAATTCTAATTAAAAATTGAGAGAAATATAGAAGACTTTTTAAAAATCACCCTGATGTGACATCCATGTCATCGGAATTATGATATGGCATCTACGTCGTATCACAAGTGGAATCCACGTAAGCAACAATTCAGGTGAAGTACTGATTTCACACAAAAAAAAATATAAATTGGATGTTTAAAATTCAAATTAATAACTAGTTAATGTATGTTTTTGCCTATTTTAAAATTGAAGATATAAATTCAATATAGTTATATTATGCGGGTATATAAAAGTTGACTTCCCAGACAAGTCTAACTTTATTCAAATAAATAACTTGATGGGTATGACCACTTTCTATACAAACTCTTTGGCACTATGTAAGATTATAACAATCTTTGGTACTCTAAAAATGACGATTCTTACATTTTAATCACTCACACATGCTCCCATATTGCATTTTGATTTGATCATATGATTTATTTTTGTCATCTGAAATATTATAAGGAGAGTTTCCAATAAGAAGGATTACAAACACTGAAGAAACTTTGAAAACAAAACAAACAAAGCCTAAAAAACCGAATGAGATAGCTCGGGACCTTAAGAGCCAAAAGTTCTAGAAACATACAGAGGCTAAGAGAGAAAGACTATAGTAGGCGCTAAACTGTATAAAAGTAGATAATAACCCTCCAATCTTAAAAATTAGATTAAACTCAAGATCTTAAACTGCTTCGACGAAGAATTAAAATGGTCAAACCCACGACTTCTGATCTTCTTGTCGAGAAAATGATCAATTTCAATGTCAACTATTTTTACGATGCATTTTCATACAAAAATTTATATTCAATGTGTTTTTTATCTGCAACTTAGTAAATCTTATATGTGTGATGAAATTAACTTTGACCGAATCAGTGTTAGTCAAACCGCTGAGTCAAATGGTATGTGACATATTCCAGCTGAGTCATATGTCACGTGGTATATTTTCTGCTGAATCATATGCCACATAGACTTTTCAGAAGAAGAAAAAATATATTTTAAAGTTTTATGCAATGTTCTGGGTCTATACTTATAATATTTGTTCCATATTTCAATTCATTATATTTGATTTTTTTTGTCAATTAGCCGACACAGACCATTCTACCCAATATATTAAATCCAAAACGAATATTCTCTATTTTTTATAAAGTTTGCTGCTTTAAAATAAAGGAAATATTTGCAATATAAGATATTTGTTTGAACTTGATAGGAAATATGGACCGGGTACCATTCAATTGGTGAATAGAGACACACTATATAAATTAGAAGCAACTTGCTGTGTAATACAACAAATATCAAAAATCCTTGTCTTATTTATCAAGGTTCTAAAATACTGTCATATCATGTACATTGCATGTATAATATGTCTCGTACACCATTATGTCATGTATATTTTCATGTCATGTATGCCACCATATCCATAATTTCTCGTATAATACTACTTTCCACACACCGCCATATCATGTACACCCTATATTTTCATATTCATGTATACCACCATGTTCATGTTATGTACACTCTTTCTCGTACACCAGTATATAATATACACCACCATGTCTGTTATTTCTCGTACACAAGTATTTTTACGGTGTACAGAGTGAAATAATGTACACCGTGGTGTAAGATATGCTAGTCATAAACGTGCACGAGACGGTGATCATAACAATGTATAAGACGATGGTCATAACGGTGTACGAGGCAGTGTTTTTTTTTGTACAACCTTACAAAATAGATATTGTTAGATTCGTAAAAAAAAAAATTTTAAAAATATTTATAACTTTTTTTGATAAGTATACCACCATGTCAAAATGAAAAGAAAATGGAAAGTGAAAAATCAAATAAAAGGAGAGCAAGAGAAAGAGAAAAAAAACGAACAAAATATTAAAAAAATGAAGAGTTGACATTCACGTAAATTACTAGTATATGCAGGTGCATAATAGCCAATAAACAGTACCTCAAAACAACTTTTCCTATTTCTCCTAATTTTGAATAGTAAAAGTGTGCATTAGACTGAATATTTGGAGAGATTTGTGTTTTAATAAGTTTTGAGATGATTTGGTAAAATTTTGGTGAATTAGGAATTTTGTTATTAAATTATATGAAATCTCACCTATATAACCATAAGATTTTGGTTTTTGTATTTTTAACTAAGAAATCCCCTCAAATCTCACCTGAAACTGTTAAATCAAATTCTAATAATGTTTTCAATAACACTGGATTTGAGTGTATAATTTAAAATCATTAATCCAACAACACTGAATTTTAAAAGATATTTTAAAATTCATGCTTCAATAACACATGATTTATCATTTAAACTCAAATTTTTCCAAATACTAAGTCCAATACACCCCTTAACAGTCATTTCACTCCTATTAAGTTTCAAAAACGTCCCAATTGATAAATTCACCCTTCAATAAAATGATATTACAAACAATTAAAAATGGATACCGGTTTAGGGACGGTTTGATTAAACCAAATTACAAAATTACCGATGAAGATGTAAAGAAATATGGTGAGATTAAACTGGAAAAAGACAAAATCGTAGCTATAGTGAAAGTATCCCCTCTTTGAACCCAACTCATTTTCAATGGTTTTGAACTCAACCACAGTCAATAATCCAAGATCAGAGCCAAACCCGTAAACCAGAGGAACAGTCTCCCGCCACATAAGAAAACCCGTTAAATGCTCGTTTTTTGTCACAAAGAAAAATAGAGCCTCAAACCTCATCCAGATTAAACTCTTTCACTAGGCACCGTCCTTAAAATGCTCAGAAACAACATGAGAAACAAACTTGGACCACCGTGGAGCCTAGCCACATGTCCGACCCAATAGGGGTGGGCAAAGGGGCAATGGTTCATGGTCCATTTGTTTTTTCACAATTTTCTTAAAGAAAAAGACTCATATTTACTTAAAAAAAACTAGAAAGTGGCCCAAAAATAACATGTTATAAATTTTATTTTCATTTTCTAATTTAAAATAAAAAAATTTAACCTATTTTTATCAAAATAAATACTAAAAAGGGCAAAAACAATTTTTTGTATAAAAAAGAGTCAAAAACTTTTTTTGTCCTAAGACCCTTAACTTTGGTTGGGCCGGACCTGCCTAGCCACCTCTACCTCAACCCGGATAAAAAACCCATGACACTTTGCTCGTCACCTCAACCAAAAGAGATGCCACATGAAAACTTTTCAGAAAATTATATATCCTAATTCTATTTTCGAATAAACATATTTAACCGGGGAGTTCTGATAGGATCTGATATGTGATTGTGTTATCGCACACCGACCACATCCCTTAACAAACTTTTTGATAAGAACAAATCCTTTGACCGTTTCACTGTATGTAACATTTAAAAAAAATAAAAAAATTTCATAAACATTTTTGGTTTTAGCAAACACTTAACAAAAAAAAAATTATTAGTCGTTTTCCCTGAAAACATTACCGTTGTTTATTATAATAAAATTATACAACCAATATTACCGTTGAGAACCGAGAGATAAAGCCATGAATGTGACTATCGAAGCACACAAGAGATATATATGTTTTGTCGTGTAGTGAAACACCCAAGTAGATGCTACTCACACGGTCACACCAGTGATTACATACAAATTTCCTATTTTGCCCCCAAACTATTCCCGATTTTACTTTTTCGTCCACACACTCCCTCGGAAAATTCGCTCTCACTCTTCCAGCTGGAATCCAAAGCAGAAAATGAAGACAAAGCTTCTCTCTCTGATTTAATCTCTCCACTACTAATTTGGATTTTCTGGAATTTGTGCGTGTTCTTCAGGTTGATATGTTAAATCTGAAATAAGTTTGAAGATCTTTGATTATTAAGCGATGAAATCTTCTACTCGGCTTGATTCAGTTGCTTTTCAGCTCACTCCTACTCGAACCCGGTAAATTAATTTCGTTTAAACTCTTGTTTTTGATTCAAAGTGTTGAATTTTGTGAGAAATTTTTCAATGGAATTCGAAAGATTGCATTTTTATGTTCTTTGTTAGATCAGAAGTCGTTAAAATGTTACTTTTTTCTGAGAAATTGTTCAATAGAAATCGAAAGATTGCATTTTTATGTTCCTTGATTAAGATCAAAAGTCGTAAAAATGTTAAAATTTGTGTTGCTTTTGAGAGAAATTGTTCTATGGAAGTGAAAAGATTGCATTTTTGTGTTCCTTAATAGCATTAAGAGTCGTTGAATTTTGTAGGTCAGTTACCAAAATTACAACGAAAAATTCAGTCTTTTTCTTTGCATTAATTAGCTTGGTAACATCTAATGTAAAGTTATCTCTCTTTTTAGTTGTATAAAATCTTGTTTTTGTGAGCTTTACAGAAGTGTTTCAACTTTGTGTTTGTGAAGAATTGTTCTGTGAAAGTCGAAAGAACGCCTTTTTTGGTTCTTTGATAGACCAATAGGTTTGGTTTTACCAAATTACATCGGAAAAGTTAAAGTCTTTTCCTTTGCGTATTGTTTCAGGTGTGATCTGTTAGTAACAGCTAATGGAAAGACTGAGAAAATAGCTACAGGGTTGCTTGATCCTTTTCTTGCTCACTTAAAGACTGCAAAAGATCAATTAGCAAAAGGTGGTTACTCGATTATTCTCAAGCCTGAAGCTAGTGACAATGCAGCTTGGTTCACTAAAGGAACCATTGAAAGGTCTTTATCATATAAATTTATTCTCTTTATATGGAACTTATTGTGTTGATATTGGACACTTTTGAGATGAGAGTGTTTATTCTTTTGTTCTCTCGTTTAGGTTTGTTCGATTTGTGAGTACTCCGGAAGTCATTGAACGTGTTTACACTTTAGAAACTGAGATCATACAGATCAAGGAAGCAATTGGTATTCAGAACAATTGTGAAGTTGCATTAACTGTAGTAAGTATAGTTGGGATTTTCTTGAATACTTTGTATGGTATATGGTTAGAAGTATTTAATGTTATATTGCATAAACAGGTGGGAGGCGATCAACGAGCCAAAAAAGCAGATAGTACGGAAGGTATGCTATAATTATTCAATTTTGTAATTTATGAGTCTCTATGTTAAAGCTTTAGCAGAGAAATGTCTTTGAAAACAATAATTTTGTGTAAGGATTTATGGAAAAAATAATTTTCTTAAAATAGAAAATGTTATGCCTCTTAGCTCTTGATCTTTCGGTTTAACCAATATATGAAAATGTGAATCAGGTAGCAGGACTTTGCTACAGCTCAACGAAGAGAAAGCTATTGTCCTTTACGAGGTTACTTAAAACTTAAAAGGGTTTTCTTCTCATCTTTTTATCCTTGGAGCAAACAAATAATTTCATCTTCTTGTATCTTTAACAGCCTGATTCACATCCAAAGCAAGCAAATTTAACTTCTGCATCAGACGAAAACTCTAAGTATATCCCTTTGCGTGAGAGATATTTGTTTTCATTGTGTTTAGGAAAGAGACTAGTTAAGTCATAAGTATCTGATTTGGTAATATGTGGAATTGTTATCAGAGCTCAAGTTTTGAAAGTTCTGGAGACACGGAAGACAGTGTTGCAGAAAGAACAAGGAATGGCCTTTGCACGTGCTGTAGCAGCTGGTTTTGAGGCTGATGATATGATTCCTCTAATATCTTTCGCTAAAACTTTTGGAGCCTCACGTTTGATGTGAGAAGATTATATTTTTCATCTTTACCTTTCATTGTTTCAGAAACCAACCTGCTCATATCCATTAAACTGTTTGAGGTTGAAAGAATCTTTGCGTACACTTGGTTCTCATGTTTGCCTTCATCAATGTTATAGGGATGCCTGTTTGAGATTCATGGACTTGTGGAAGAAGAAGCACGAAACCGGCCAGTGGGTTGAAATTGAAGCAACGGAAGTAATGGCAACACATCCAAACATCTCTGCAATGAACGACTCAGGGATTATGTTCGCTAATGCTCCTCATATGCCTAGGGACTCATTGCCTGGGACACCTGCAAATAGTGGTGAGATGATCCATAGATGGATTATGCGTTATTGCGACATAGTTGCTGAAAGTTGAATACCTTTTCTTGCATTGTTTGGCATTGCTTTTGCACAAGCGATACTTATTTCAATTAACTTCTTGTATCCAGATGCGAAGTCTCCTCCAGATAATAAACCAAATGGAAATCAAGAATATGTGCAAGGGCAGCATCCACAGCCGATGTATGCACCTTGGCCAGTTCACTCTCCACCAGGTACCTTTCCTGTATTTCAAGGATATACAATGCAAGGCATGCCGTACTACCCGAACTATCCAGGGGCTAGTCCGTATCCATCTCCCTATCCGTCTACCGATGATTCTAGACGTAGCTCTGGCCAAAGAAAAGCTCGGAAACATCATTCATCTTGTAGTGAGGACTCTGAAACAGAAGATCAGGAAAAAGAGAAAGGAAAATCAGGTAGAAGAAGGAAATCAGGGAAGGTGGTGATTAGGAATATAAATTACATTGATTCAAAGAAACAAGATCATTCAGGAACAGAATCTGATGCTGATGACAATAATGAAGAAGGGGCAAGAGAAGAATGTTACAATGGTAAAAAGAGAGCAACAGTTGGAGCAGAAGCTGACACTGGTGATTGGCAGGCTTTTCAGACCTTTTTATTGCAAGATGCCAATAGAAATGAACGTACCATTGACCATATGATGGAAAAGGAGACTGCAGGGAAGAAGAGGCAAGGTACTGGGAAATATGATCCCTTGGCTTCTGATGAACGTCAAGGAGAAAATTATCAAGGAAGAGATACAGCCGACATTCGAAATGGGAGTGTGACTAGTAGAATCAGGGGATCTAGTGACTCTTTTATGGTTCAACAGAGAGAAAATGGTAATGAGAATTCTTCTGATCCTCTCAACTTGAATGGATTTGATAATCCAAGGAATGGTCTGGACAAGAGATCATCATTTAACATGGATGGTGACTCTTATATTGTTACTCGGGGATCTGATGAAATGGGAAGAAATAAGAGAAATGCTATAGACATTGGATCAGAGATATCTTCGTACCATGAAACTGATGGAAATGAAAGAAAGCAGGTCAATTATGAGCCTCATGATCTGAGCCTGATGCCACAACGGGAAACAGAGAAGTTATCAGCTGGATATGATCCTACGCTAGATTTTGGATCCAAAGGTTTGAAGAAGAATAACCAGGCAGCTGGAGGTGCTAAGAAGTCGGTGAAAGATCCAAAAGCGAGACTTTCTAAAGATGCTGCAGATAAGAGGAAGACTTCGGGGCCAATATGGAAAGGAAGACCCACAAAGATGAGTCCTTTAGATGAAGCAAGAGCACGTGCTGATAAGCTTAGAAATTTCAAAGCTGATCTCCAGAAAATGAAAAAGGAGAAGGTAAAAATCTAGACTTAAAACAATTTGAGGATATAATTGCTCTTTTACAAATCATTCAAAGGATATAAGCCAACTTCTTGTTGTAACTTTGCATCATTAACTCTTATTACCATCCTTTCTTGTTTTAGGAAGAAGAAGAGAGGAAGCGCATCGAAGCACTGAAAATAGAAAGGCAAAAGCGTATTGCTTCTAAAAGCAACTCAGCCGTTGGTCAGTCACAGCTGCCTGCACAACAAGCAAGAAAACAGATACTAAATAAGTTTTCTCCCGGCGCTCTTAGAGGGTCTAAGTTTAGTGACACAGAACCAGGATCATTATCAGCTCTTCAACGTCTTCCCAGAAGAACTGCTTCTTTAGGGTCAAGTGACTTTCAGAAATTCCCCAAGAATAGTAAAGTGAGTACAGTAAGTAAGTCAACAGGAAATATGCTAACAAGGTCGCTATCACCGTTACTTCAATCTAAGAGAGAAAGCATAGCAACAGGAAATAGACTAACCAGGTCGATTTCACCATTACCTCTGTCTAAGAGAGAAACCAGAGTTAGTCTAGATACTCAGAACAAGTCGGTTTCAAGGACAAGACGGTTATCAGAATCCAAAATGGGTAAGAATAGTGCACCAAGTTCTTCAGTAAGGTCACGAGGCACCATAGCATCAAAAAAAGTATCTGATGCTCCTGAGATAAAGAAAATATCTGCCATTGTTAACTATGATATAGCGAAAATTGCATCTCTTCCGGAACTGAAGATCAAACCAGTCAAAGGTTCTACTAATGTTCTGGTAAAGGGGGTCGAGAAATTTAAATCTTCAGCTTCTGAGATTGAACCAAGTGGTAACAAGAGCAAACCTTTGTCCCAAAATGATGTTGATGAAACTCCAGTGGTTGAGAAGACAGTGGTGATGGTGTTGCCAAGTTCAGCTCGAAGTATATGTACAGATCAGGTGAAAGTGTCTGAAAACTCCACCATCCGTGAAGGAGTTGATAAGGATGCCATTGGAACAGTCCATGAGAGTGGCAATGATCTAGTCTTAGTAAGCACTCTTATTCTAGCTTCGATCAATTTTATTTTCTGTTTAAACGGTTTTGCTGACCAAATGGTTATTTTGATTTCAGGTTAGATTGGAGACTCTGAGTGATTTAGTAACAGAAACACCAAAGTTTCTGACAAGTCAAAGTGTTGTTGAGAAACCATATGAAGCTCCATATGCTCGGGTTTCTTCGTTAGAAGATCCATGTACTGTGTACTCAGCGTATTCCCAACCACCTGCACCAAGCATTCATTCAAATGAGACAGTGAAAGAAACTGTCAAAGTCCTTTTACCAGAGAAGAAGATAAGTGAGGCCTCAGAGAAATCTCAAGCAAAGGAGTCGACGTCAAAAGGGCTAAGAAAACTGTTGAAATTTGGTAAAAAGAGTCAGTCTTCGTCTACAAGTGAACACCATTCCGAGTCTAATAACGCAGCTTCCAATAGCAACGAGGATCATGAACCAGCTGTAACCTCTGCCACGCCAAGTGAAGGTAAAAACTTGATACATCCTTTTATCTTTTTCAGTAATTACTGCCGAAGCAAATGTGTCCCATTGAAGTATTTGCTCTAGGATTAAACTTAACATAGTCCCATGAGAGCATATGATAATCAAGACTTATGTACGGTAGCTAGAAGGCAGTAGAAAGTCCTGTTATATAACTCTGGAGGTGTTTAAGTTTCTGTTTTGTTATCCAGCTTTTACACTGAAGAATCTCATATCTCAAGATGAAACACCTACAGCAGCAGCCGCTTCGCAGAAATGTAAGTAAACAACCTTTTTTGTTTTCTTTATAAACTTTCTAGCTAAATAATATGATGAGAATCTAAAGAAAGTTTGCTCACTTTTGTTCATTTCTTCTGCGTTTATTTGTCAGCTTCTCGTCATTTTTCATTACTGTCTCCCTTCAAGAACAAGAAGGTAGCTTCCTGAGGACAAGGAATAGATCAAAGATCATCTCCATTATACAGCTTTGAAATCTTGTAGTGACTACTTATTTATGATGTATCCAATATTGAGCCTCTTCTGCAACAATGTCTGAAAAAAACCTAACATTGATGCAAACATTTGGTTCCAAATGCAATGAAATATGTTTTTGTTATTGCTCGTTTTCTTTTTCCACTATGAGATGGATGTAGTTGACAAATAATAAATGTTAGGGTTATTAACACAAAACTCGATAAGCTTGGGCGTATGACACAATTATTGACTTTTTAATCTCTAGAAGAACGGTAATTGTTTAAAGAGAAAAAGAGAATTTCTTAATTCCAAAGAGCAATCTCACTGTTAGAATCTGTTCTCACTTTTTTTGTTCTCTATTATTTTGTATCAAATCAACTACATGTAACTTACATTTACAGATCAACAATATTTATGGTGGATTAGGAAAGTTGTTATGATTTATATTTTAAAAAATTTACAATCTCACATAAAATTATGAGATTATATTATTTATATTTGTAACTAAAAAAACTCTATTGATCACTTAAAATCCTTTATTTAAATATTTCTAATACATTTAATTTGATTGTACATTATCAAAAAAACTAATCTACTAATAATTGATTTAAGAAGATTTTTTTTTTAAATCAAGTTTGAATAGCACAAGATTTGTCATCTTATTTCAATTCATTTCGAATTCTTGATTAAATACATTAAAATTCATTCTGAATCCTTAATTTTTTTTTACGGTTTCTGAATCCTTAATTAAATTATAAAAGTAACACATTTCGTTCATTTCTAGTATATGATTTCTTTAATTTAAAATTAGTGTTAAACCTAAAAATTAATCCTGTAAATGTAAAAAAAATCTAAAAGTTAATCATGTATATGTAAAAATAATCTAAAAGTGAATCTTATAAATGTAAAAAAAATCTAAAAATTAATCCTGAAACCTAAAAAAGAGAAGTTACCTAAATTTAACTCAGTAAATCCCCACAAAGGTTATTTTTATTCAAGTGTGTCTATCTATCTACTTGTCTAAATTAAACCATCTCCATCTGTCTTATAAATAGAAAGAGCCAAATAGAATCATCCAGAAAAAGACACAAAATAAATAAATCCAAATGCAAAGAGAACAAATTTTCATCGAATAAATCAAGAAATGTTATTTTAGTAGCAAGGAAAAAAAAAAAAAAAAAAAGCTTGAAGATATTTGCGAATGGAGTATTCCATTCGATCTCTAGTGCCTTCTTTTGTATCGAATGGAATATTATCTTGTCTTTCTATGGAGATTCCCTCTGCTTCTTCAATGCACCATCACTGCTTCTATAAACTTAATCCCATTTCTTAATTAGTTTAAAGCTTTGTTCTGCAAGAAACTAAACCATGTCTCTTGATACTTTATCTTCTGCCAAGTTTTCATCAGGTAATAATTATCAAATGGGTTCATGAAAGTTCTCATTTTTTTTTGAGTCGTTATTGATTATGATTTGTTTTGTGTGTTGATCAAAGTTGTTGAAGATGATAAGAAGCAGGAGGCATTTGTTTTCCCTAAATTTGTTGTGATGGGTCATAGAGGATTTGGGATGAACATGCTTCAATCTCCCGACGAGAAAATGAAATTAATCAAAGAAAATTCTATTCTTTCTTTTAATGTTGCTGTAGATTTCCCTATTGACTTCATTGAGTTTGATGTCCAGGTTTGCTTTCTTTTTTTAACCCCATATTCTCATCATATTTTTGTTTGTATCAAGAAGAAAAACCACAAATCAGATTGGTGATTTGGCTTAAATTATTTGTTGGGCTTTAATTGTCTGATAGCCAAAATTTTGGATAAATTTTGCGAAAAACAAACGGTGCAAAAGCATTAATAGGAAATGTATTTTCGCGTGTGATTTAAGCGAATAGTGTGATATCATAAAAAAATACCATGCTGTTTGATTAAAAAAAATATATGTTAAATATTAAAACTCGTCGAAATCTATGTTATTAAAAAAATCACACAGCCATAAATGAACCAACTTATTTACCATTTTGGGGTTGTTGTTATTTACTAATATGATATACCATTAATATGGATGTTTAAAAATGTAGATGCGGAAATTTGCGTTTGAAACGGCAGCCTAAATAAAGAATGTAACTATTTTGTAGGTGACAAAAGATGGTTGTCCTGTGACTTTCCATGATATCTTCATGTATACTCAAGAACAGGTTAGGTTTTTTTCTTTTATTCACACAAATAATCTTATTGCTGATATCTTCGTGCATGCGCAAGAACTTGTTAGGTTAAATTCAATTTTTCAGGAAGTGATTACTGAGAAAAGAGTAACGGAAATGGCTTTACATGAATTTCTCTCATATGGACCACAAATGGATGGTTCAAATGTGAAGCCTATGTTAAGGAAAACTAAAGATGGACGAATTTTTGAGTGGAAAGTCGAAAAAGACTATCCTTTGTGTGCCTTTGAAGATGCCTTTGTAAATGTTAAACAGTCAATAGGATTCAATATCGAGCTCAAATTCGATGATACTAGAGTGTATGGAGAAGAAGAGTTACTTCAAACACTTGACAACATCTTGAAGGTTGTACATGACCATGCCAAGAACCGGCCTATAATCTTCTCGAGCTTTCATCCTGACGCGGCTCGACTCATTAGGACTATGCAAAGGAGTCATCCTGTAATTTTGCTTCTTTGCTCCATCTTTAAAATGAGGATTAATTGTTATACTTGGAAATGCTTATATACGTTTTCAGGTATTCTTCTTAACAAATGGAGGAAGTGAAATCTATAAGGATGTGAGAAGGAACTCATTAGACGAGGCCATCAAGCTTTGCAAAGAAAGCGGTTTGCAAGGGATTGTCTCTGAGGTTAAGGCCATATTAAGAACCCCAAACGCAATCACACGAATCAAAGATTCAAACCTTTCACTTATATCCTATGGCCAGCTAAAGTAAAGTCCTCCCGAGTTTCATATCGTTGTCCTTTCTCTCTAGCTTCCTCTGGTTTTTTTTTCTCTGAAACAACTCATCTTTGATTATTTTCAGTAATGTTGTGGAGGTGATTTACTTACAATATCTGATGGGTGTGGAGGGAGTGATCGTTGATATGGTCAAGGAGATCACTGAAGCCATCGCTAATATCAAGGTTAGGAACGAGGAAGATTGTGGAGAAGACGATGCAAGAAAGTGTCAGGTTGTGTTTGGAGAGGAGAGAAAAAAGGTGAATATTTCTAAGGATGAGATCTCTTTCTTAACTAAGTTGGTACCAAAACTGCTTCAACAATGAAGATTTTTCTTCATTTAACCGTTTTGCTTACTTGTAAATAGACTTAGGCCGCTTTACATATAAGTATAGTTTTTGTGTGTATACCAATCAAGGCCTGTATACCTTTTGTGCGATTACTTAATCAGCTACACATGATACAGTAAAACTTCTACAAATTAATAATGTTGGGATCAGAAAATTTTATTAATTTAGAGAGGTTATTAATTTATCGATTTATAGAGAGATTTGCATAATTATAAAATACAATTCATATTTAAAGTAAAACTCGTTAATAGATTCGGAATCCCAATACATATTCTATGAGGAAGGGGAAGTTAATGGTCTATCTCTACCATTTTTTTCTAATGGTGTTTGATTCCAGCAAGTCGTGTTACCTCGCGTTATTTGGGTGTAGGTCGTCGAGTTATGTCAATCCAAATGATTAAAAAAACAAATCTTTTGAGTGACGAAATTAGTAATGATCTACAGTAAAACCTCTTTAAATTAATAATATTAGGACAATAATATTTTATTAATTTATAGTGGTATTAATTTATGTATAAATTAATATTTATTAATTTATAGAGAGCTTTGTTAAAAATTAAAAATATATATATTAAAACAATTTGATCTAAAGAAAATTAATGTTTTAGATGTTATAAATTTTAATATTTTTGGACTTGAAAGTTTAAAATTTAAAAGAATATCAAATTTTTTTGATAACAAATAACAAATTTTATAGATGAATTAACTTATATAAACGATTAACATAAATTTAAATTTATGATTAGTAACCTAAACTGCTGTATTTAAGTAGTCTATACGACTATTGAAATAAAAATTATGCATATTTAGAATTTAATTTAAAGAAAATTTTGTTTATTTTTATGAAAATTTATATACGTTATAACAATAAGATAGTTTAAAATACAACATAATACTTTCTTATACAGAAAAAATAGTGATGAGTTCTAACAGAAATTCATTAAAAATACTGAAAGTATATTATCTTTTTATATATCTTATTATATAAAATTTTGACATGTGTCGAGCTTTTGTGAGTTTAACCCAACTTTATATAATAAGATTCTCTATAGAAGAGAAATAGTGTATAAATGATATTTTCCTAAGGGATGAATTAAGAACTTTTATTTCCAAAAAGAATAAGTAAAAAAAAAGTAGAGATCAATGTAGAGAGAGTTGTTTCACATTTACTAATTTAGATCCAAAGGAGGGGCTACGTGTTGAGACTTTTGCTGACGTTTAAAGATGATGGTGGATGACAATCCAACGACTATAAAAGAAAAGAAACATGTGATCCCAAGATATGAATAAATTTGAGAGATGGGGGCGGAAAGACTGAGATAGAAAATGTTTTTTTTTAAACACCAAGAGATTATAAATTGTGAAGGTGCAAGAAGGAAAATATATTCAGTTAGAAACTGATATAAGATTTTGCTAGAATAATACTTCGCTTATATATGTGTGAGAGCATAGCCGCCGGTTACAATATTCGTTTTTCCAAATCTTACACTAGACATTCGAGTTTGGTTCATATGTTTTGGCTTTTCGGGTTTAGAGGCATGTGGCACATTCAGATACTATAATTTTTGGTTTGTTCAGTTTAATTCTATTTGAATTCGAGTCAGATTTGGGTACACGAAATATCAGAGCAAATGCATATAAATATTTTGTTAGTATTTGGTTAAACTTTCATAAATATAACTAAGAGTTTTCAGTTATTTTGATATAAAAACAATTAACATTTTTGGGTTTATAATTGTTGGGTAAATGTATTATATTTATTCAAACTATCATTAATATATTTGGGTATGTAATTGTATTTCAAATATTTAAAATATATCATATATTTAATTTAATTAAACTAAATTTATATTTTACAAACCCGCCCATCGGGCGGGTCCTAATCTAGTGTATATATATATATGGAAATTTACATGATTATTAATTTATGTTATTAATGGGACCATATATTTACATAGAAATTCTAAAAAATATACTATCTTATTATCTTATCGAATTTTATTTATTTTTATACCGGCCTGACTTGGGACCAGTAAATTTTATTAATTTATAGTGCTTATTAATTTATCGAGTATTAATTTATAGAAGTTTGACTGTAATATATTGTCATATAACTAAAATTAGGCCTGCGGTTTTGGTTAACTGAAATCCAACTGAGTTGGTTAATTCAGTTTACAGGTTATTTTGGTTCAGTTCAGTTTTGGTCTCGGTTTATTTTGGTTACTGAAATTCTACCGAATTTAACTGAAATTTTAGTTTTTTCTGTTGAAATTGGTTAATTTGGTTCTTCTTGGTTAAAATCAGTTTATTCGGTTAATTTGGTTTGATTTTTTCAATTAATGGACTGTCGAAACGAAAGAAAATAAAAAAAAAAAAGTTGGGCAAAGCCCAGTAAAAAATTTTAAAAACAAAAAAAAAAACAAAAAGACAAACTTATCGTTTTACTCTTCGTCAACCTTTGTTACAAACCCTAAAACATATGAAGCTTGATAATGGCCCGAAACCATATGAAGCATGACGGCGGATGATATGAATAGCAAATCCGATGAAAAAATAAGACGAAAAAAAGAAGATCTCGGTTAACCGTTCAGTTCTCTTGAACCGAACCAAAAATTTCAGGTAACAGAACACAATTTACAAAGCTTCAGATCGGTTCATAATCACACCAAAAAACAAACATCTCGGTTTGGTCGGTTTCAAAATTCTCGGTTTTCGCATGCCCAACTAAATAATGTGGACAAAGATTAGTTGTTGTTTTGTGTATGTGCTTAAATCATTGGGTTTCGAATACTCATGATGGGCCGAGACAAGTCGTGGGCTTGAGCTGGAGAAAACATTGTCTCGTGTATGCAACAACTCTGGTTTTTTTTTGGGATAATTATTTTTTGAACCTCTTTGGAATTTTAATTTCAAATGGAGCCTCTGTTTGTTTGTCTATGTGGTCATATTCATGTGGTCACTTTGATTGGTCTTATGTCCATATGTTTACCAAATATTGATACTTTCGACCTCCCACTCCTTTCCAAAGTAAATAATAAATAATGAGAATAATATAGTTGTATATTATCAAACGGAATAATGAATAATGAGAATAATATAGTTGTCCATGAGCAAAAAAGACCAATGGACTTGTTCACATAGACGTGACCACAAGGACAACCAAACAAACATGAGCTCCATTTGGAATTAAAATTTTAAAGGAACTACTTTTGGTAGAGTTTTTTTTTTTTTTTTTTTGATAAGATGCTCAGTTTAAAACCGTTGCAAGTTACTGTTTTTTTTTGTTTTTTATAAGTTTGCAAGTTGTTTTAACTGCTTCAGTTTCAAGGCTGCTGCTACCCGCTAGTCCATGTCCGTTTTGCTATTTCGTCTTGGTACGGGAGCAGGGGCGGATCTATATAGGCCAAGAGGGGGGGCAGTTGCCCCAGGTAAATTTTGGAAATTGCATGTAAATTTTTGATATTTTAATAATGTCCCCCTTGTTATTGCAATTCTTGCCCTATTTTCTTAAGCAATTTTAATTGTGCCCCCTGTACAGGATTATCTATGTTCATGTTGCTATTTTGACCTCTTGATTACATATACATAATCATAAGAATGTAAATATATCTCTGTACTCCTATTGCCAAACACTTCCTCAAGAGTACTTAAATGAGATATTTTAAGCTCTGCATCCAAACACTATTAAATATCTATCTACTATTGACATCATCTCAAGGGTGTTTCCAAACACTTTTACAAGAAAATTTCCAAACATTTTTACAAGAAGATATGAGTATGAGTATGTCTATATCCAAACAATCTACACTATCTATATATCCAAACACCTAATTCCTAATTGTTAATCATTCAGATAAGTGATTAAATCAAAGACAATCTATGCATTAAATATTAAATATTGAATGACATAAAAAAACAATTAAATATTAAATATTCACCTTTAAAAATATTGTTCACGTTTTTAATTTATTTAAATATTATAGATAACATAGAAATTTTCTTAATAAGCTAAAAATATATTCTTCTCTAAAAATCTCTAAATTAAGATCGTTCGTCCCATTTTTACAAATTTTACTCGCGTCCGCTTCTACAAAGTCAAAGAGACTAAAACTCAAATGTTAAATTAATATTAATATTCAAAATTAAAATATTAACACCATCTATGTTGGGAAAATAAAATAAAAAGAGTGATTGGGAAGATCATATAAGATATACTCGTGTGAAACATTAATGAAGGAGATGGTTTGGTTTGTGCATATAATTTTTCTTAAATATTCTAATCCGGATTAGAAAAAGTCATATTAGTGATTAAATATAATCCGGATTTAATGTCATTCAAATTAATGATTCAAACAAACAAAATATGTGCATTAAATATTAAATGATGTCAAAAATAATTAAATATTAAATATTCACTTTTAAAAAACTGTTCATGTTTTTAATTTATTTAAATATTATAAATAACACAGAAACTTTCGTAATAAGATCAGAAAAATATTATTCTCTAAAAATCTCTAAATTGACATCGTTCGTCCCTGTTTTACAAAATTTACTTGGATCCGTTTCGAGAAAGTCAAAGAGACTAAAACCTAACTGTTAAATTTACATTTATATTCAAAATTAAAAATTGAAACCTTAAGGATCCGAAAGAGGCTACATTTCTTATAGAAGGTAAAAAGATCATAAAGTCAAGTTATATGTTTTTTTCAGTTTCTATGTAGAGGAAACAATTTGTATAGTACATTTATCTATCACAATTCTAAACAAGTGGGTTAATAAAGTATAAAATTTATCACAATTATGTGTATTTTTTTTTGTTATCTCATTTTCAAAAAACTGCGGGTTAATCGGCAAAACTCGTGGTTATACTGCGGACCGGATTAGAGTTATCAGTTTACAACCAGCGGGTCTTGGCGGGGTCAACCTGCTAAAAAACTGCAACTAACTTCAACCTGCCGTGAGACAGATTAAATAGAGTGGGCTAACCCGTTTTGACACCCTTACAAATTTGGTTTTGGCTTTGCTTTAAAATTAAATCATAATCCTCTATGTAGAAAGTTAATTAACATAAATTAAGATAAAATTATATACTTTAAAATATTAAAGTATTTGGAATTTGATGCTAAACAACATTAAATATATAAAAAACTGAAAAGCAACAAAAAACAAAAAATTATTTAAGAAAACAACCAAAATTGAAAGTAAAATTAAAAGTAAAGAATCACAATTTTTTGCAGAAAAATATTAAATTTTATTAATTATATGTATTGTATAATAATTCAAAATAATTTGAAAATAAGATCAAACAAAGATGATATGAGAATCATAATATTAGAAAATAAATAATTGTGTTTAGTTGTAGGGATGATAAAAAATCTCTATACTATTAAAAAAGAGGTACTCGTAGATCTACTACCAAACAAATTTTCAAAAGTACTTAAATGAAATATTTTCATCTCTGCATCCAAACACTATTATATCTCTATTAAATCAAATCAAATTAAAGTTATAGTACAAATACGTTATCCATCTATCCAAACAACCTCTAATTAATTCTTTACAATCGTTACAACCAAACACAATTATTTCATTATCTAATATTGTGATTAATTAATAGTATAAATTATGATTCTCCTATCACATTTTTTTATTCTTATCTTTAAATAACTTTGGATGATTGTATAACACATATATTAATAAAATTTTAGATTTGTTTTTTGCATATCTCGTGATTTAAATTTTTTTAATGACCATATACTACTTAATCGATGAAGAAAAAAGTGTGTGTTCAATGTGCCATTGGCTATAAAAATAGGACAATGGTTCATAGTCATATTATAAAAAAATAAATTTAATGAAAAATCACCTCAACTTTTGCCACATCCATTTTTAACCCTCAACTATTTTCTTAGTAAAAAAATCTCCGTTAACAGATTTGATCCTCCTTAAAAAGTTTTCGTCTAAGGTGATAGAAAATTGTTTTGAATAACATAAAACGTAGAAACCTTTGTATTTATCATATAAACAACAAGATTTTTATAAATACAACAAGATCTTTCACATAAACATTCAAACAATAATATTTGCATACTTGTAGAAACTATCAACAAATTGGACACAATAAATGCTAGTGGAAGCGTGAAGTGGTACCTAAGCTAACCAAAGAACATCAAAGAAGACCAATAAAAAAAAGAAGACTGTGCCTACCACTTAAACCATGCCTAAAATTGTAGAAGACTAAGACGGAAAAAAATTTAAACTATTTATATATTTTCACGATAAAATAAATATGTGTTTTAATTAGAACTTAACATATTGTTTTACAATAAATGAGAAATAATTAAAATTATACTATTTTCTTAAGTTATACAAATATAATTTATACTATTTTGTAATTTAGTTTCTTAGTTAACACTATATTTAATCTATAAAATACTAATACTTACAATATTTGTTTTGTAAAGTATTAAAAATAATTAACACTATATTTTTAATATGTGAAATAGAATTGTAAACTCAATAAATAACACTTAAAAACATATTTTACCTATATTAAATAAAAAATTTTAAAGTATATGGCTTTAATATTTTGTTAATAATATGGGGCCCTAGGCAAATGTCTTCTTTTTTTTGCACATAGGCACGTCTCTACACTTAGCTAACACAAAGTATTTTGTTAATAATATGGGGCCCTAGACTCTGTCAAACTATTGCTCATTTTGACTGTTTGAACTTTTAAAATTCTTTTTATTTGATTATTCATTTATTTAATTATAGTATTTCTTTTCTTATTTTGTATTTCATTTGTTAGTTTTTATTTATTTTAGTTTACTTAGTTTTGGCTTTGCTTTAAAATAAAATCATAATCCTCAATGTTGGAATTTTATTTTAAAAATAAAGATAAAATTATATACTTTCAATAATTATAATATTTGCAATTCGATAATAAAACAATGTTAAATTAATTATAAACTGTAAAACAATAAAAATAACAAAAAAAATTAAGAAAATAACCAAAATTAAAAGTAAATAGACACAAAATAGCAACTTAAAATTTGACACAAAAACTAAAAAGATTTATAAATAAATAAATAAAAATACAGATTTATATAAAAACAGTTGACCCACGGTTTTTATTATTATTTATTTAGAAAGAAGAGAAATGTTGTTTGGATGTAATGATAAAACTATCTCATTTAAATTTTTTTGAAATAATGTTTGGCTATATAGATTATAGTACTTCTTTTTAAATAGTATAGAGATTGAGATAGAGATATAGAATATAATAATTCAAAATAATTTGAAAATAATATCAAACAAAGATGATAGGAGAATCATAATTCATACTATTAAAATCGTAATATTAAAAAGAAAATAATTATGTTTGGTTGTAAGGATAGTAAAAAATTAATTTATTATTTATTTAGAAAGAAGAGAAATGTTGTTTGGATATAATGATAAAACTATCTCATTTAAAGTTTATGGAAATATTGTGTGACATTTTCCAATTGTGATTGCACAAATTTATACATATTTTTTCTATAGTCATTTTTTACCAATGAAAAAATAAATACTCGGATCCAAAAAAGGAAAACACACACACTATTTCATCCAACTTTTACTATTAATTCGTTCCATTCCCGGAGTAAACCATGCATGAAAAACAGACCAACACTATACTTTTTTCGAAGTTTTAATGATGAAAAAAACTCCGGATTTATCTGACTTTGGTCCGGTTCGGTCCACTCCACACTCCACAACTGACGTACAGATCTATTTTAATAGACAAACACCAAACGGTTGACTTTTATAAATTATTTGAGAAGAAAAATCCATTCCAAGCCATTAATAACATCCATAATCAATCTATGACAGAGACAACAAAACCTAAGCCCACTATGTCAACCCAAACCTTTTTCTATCCACTCTCTAGTCACGCTGTGTTTTTGTCTTTATATCACAATGTCAAAGCCACATAACAACAACAACAACAACAACAACAAAAAAGAAAGATTTTATCAATGTCATGGGCCATCAACAACCATCTTTCTTATAAACCAAGCACAATTATTGCAAGAATCAATCTAAGTTATTTAACTAATTCACCCCATATTCTGATATCGTTCTTGAATGAATCGAAAACATATTATTCTCTCTATATACATGTTACGTTAACTATTAGTGCAAATAAAAAAACATTAAGGTCAAACCTAAAGGTCACATGTTCGAATGACAATTAGGAAGAAAAACATAGTAGATGTTCTGGTTGTAAGCTCGAGAGGATGCACGAGTTTATATTCTATACCTTAAGAAATGTTTTATAACTTAAAAATTTTCTACTTTCTTATATTCTTCATAAAATATCTACATAATTTCTAAAAAATTATATTTTTCATAAAAAATAGGATTTATTATCTCTACTTTATTATAAAAAATATGTTAAAGTTTAGTTATGATATATATTTTATCGTAAAAAAATAATATATATATATAATGATATTTTTTCTGCTTTAGGTCTCTCAAACCTTTGGCACGGCTCTGCTAGTAGCCACCTTCTGTTTTTGCATATTATGGTTATACTCACTCAACCTAAACCCACTAAGTCAACCCAAACCTTTTCGTCCACCAGCTAGCCACACACTGTTTTTGTCTTTATGTTCGAAAGTCAAAGGCACAAAGTAACAAAAAAAATCGATATTATCAATGTTATGGGTCCTAAAATATAAGCTTACCAAGTTATCCACGACGGTTGATTGATGAAATAAGTGGACATTAGAACCAAACCCATTTGAAGACAAGAAAAAAAATTATTTTAAGACTACCCATTTAAATTTAATAGTAATGTTTGGCTGTCGCAAGTTCAATACACGACAATATATGCATTATTGCCTTATTATCATTCTAAAATAAAAGATTTATGACGGGATATTTAGTCTAATTTTTTTATTGTTGTTATCCTTGTATATTTGAAGAATTCGGTCTTGTTCTGAGGATATTTCCCATTGTTATTCCTCATGCCTGTTGAAATGAACGACCGTAGTAGCTTTGTTCGATTTTTCTTGTTGTGTTCATGTTGAATAGAACATTTAGCATGCTTCTTATTATACTTTCTCAATTTATTTATTATAAGAGAGTAACTTAATCATATCAAGACTCAACGTAACCTTAATGTATGTATTAGAAATAAACAAAACAAATAACTAAAACAAGCATGCATTTTGGCCTCGGATTCTCCCAATTATAAAAGAAAGAAAAAAATGACATGTTGATCAAATAAAACAAATAAATCCACATGACTCATTTTGGTATTATAAATAATTAGTATTAGACCCCATCCTCAACAAAAGAAAAAGTTTGAATATAAATTCAACACACTTTATTCTTAAAACAACAAAGACTCCCTCTACCCTCTCTATCTCTATCTCTACTCTCCACCTGCTCGTATACTCATATGGCAGAAGAAGAACTTTCTGAGTGGACTAGAAGGTATGGAAACGACACCGTTGACAAGTTTTTTGTTAATGAGCCACCTCTCTTCTTTTTGCCTCAAGAACAACATCATAGGCTCATGCCAAATGAAGATTTCATCACCAACAATTTAGTCTCATCAACGCTTTACTCTTGTCCAAGAATCCAAGATATCGCAAACGCTCTTGCCGTGGTTGAACCTCTAACCCATCCAGTCCAAAAAATACTCAAATCAACGTAAATAAAATAATAATAAAGAACTTTTTCAATTACTTTTTTTTCGTTTTAAGTATCAACGTTGAATAGATTTTTATTCATGAGTCGCTATTGTTTATTAATATTAAAAAGGGTCCCAATATTGGAAAGGAGTACTTTGAGGAGCAAGGTGGATAGGTACACATTAAAGGTGAAGAACAATTGCAATGGAATGAGTGATGATGGCTACAAATGGAGAAAGTATGGTCAAAAATCCATCAAAAATAGCCCTAACCCAAGGTAAATATATATACATGCTAAGTTTCAGAATTCATATATGCATATCGAACTTCTTTTGTTCACCAAACCAATATTAAAATCGTCATGTCTACTTTGTATATACTATGTAGTTTGAATTTGTATAAAGTACATACTACATACTTCGTTTTTGGTCAAAAACCTAATGTCACTACTATTTTGTGATTTACATGTAGGAGTTATTACAAGTGCACAAACTCAATATGTAACGCAAAGAAGCAAGTTGAGAGATCAATTGATGAGGTTAACACATATATCATCACCTACGAGGGTTTCCACTTCCACTACAATTATATATCCTTTTTTCTACCAAATAAGATGCATTGGCCCAATAAAAAACCCAAAATACTCAAACAAGATGCGCAATACAAACACCAATACAAAATCAACAAAAAATCTCAAACCCAAGAAGAAAGCGAACAAGCCCAAGTAGCCGAAACTATCCACCAAAATCATCCGACCCATGAAGCCCAAGAAAACTCACCGGTAAGCCTTGAATATGAATTGTTTTTCCCGGTTGATCAATGCCGGCAGCAACAAGGGTTTCTAGAAGATGTGGTGGCTCCGGCAATGAAAACTATTCCAGCTAGAGACAGTGTTTTGGGAGCTTCTTGGTCTTCATCATCATCTTATACTTCCTCGCCGTGCTCTTCTTTTCGTACAAGTTCACCACCCTTTTCTCCACCTTTTATATCTTGGTCTCACGATTTTAATATCGGATTTAGTGATGAAATTCTTGAATTAATCGGATCATAGAATATTTAAGCATTTATGATTCATGATATTTATATATGTTTGTATACGGAAAAATTACTCATTATATATATTTGTACGTAATAAAACTTTAAGCAAATAACTATGAGAAAAATGTTTGCCATTTGTATGCTTTACAATACCAACAACATTAACAAGAACAAATGAAGAATACTTCTCATCGAAAACTCCAAACGGTGAGAGAATGTGCAAAGATTTGTTACGAGATAATTAAGATATCTTGCATCCACTGGTCAAGCTCAAACTCAAACTTAAGCTTAGAGACTAAATCAGTTTGTTAGTGCAGGTGAAGTTAAACTTTTCTTTACTCGAAGATATCAGAGATAATTTGGACTTCTCCAAGCTGGCTTAAAGAGGAATCCATTATCATCCTGCAAAATAATATTTATATAATTTTGTCAACGAGCTTCATTGCCAAAATTATTTTCACCAGAAAAGTGTTACAAAGACAATAATGTGAGATAAAAGGACAAAGAAAAGGAAAAAAGTAGCATATTTCAACCAACGGCCGGAGGCTTCCACATCTCCATCATCGGGTGAATTAAGGTTGATTTGTTTCATTTTAAAGTCATATAGGTGGATGTATCCGTTAGAGAGATACATGTATCATCAAAGAAAAAAAAAGCACGTATTGCTGGTTCAGTTATTGCACAATGTTTGAATGAGGAGATTTCAAATGCATCTGCCCATTATTTTGGATATCCAGAAGTTATAGATGAAGTTTCCGTTACTGGAGATATTCGATTTATATATTTATATCCAGATATACCAAGCTTGTTCTACCATGAAGATCAAGTTAGTGAGAGACCAACAAATGGATGGTTTTCAGATGATGATTACCCCGTGTTTTAGGCGTTTATGTTATTTAATTGTGACAAATTTGCACCCTATGAAAGGTAGTAGTTTCAATTATAAAAAACATATTTAATTAAGTGATAATCATTGTTATTATTATGTGAGTAAATAACTTCATAACTTGAAAACCCATACAAACGATGTTTGAAGAGTATATGATGGAGCGTATCCTAGAAATTACAAGTAATGAACTGCAAATATCGAAAGACCAACACTTTTGCAGAATGGTGTAAAGACTATGTGAGTTTAATTAAGTGATGATCATTGTTATTATTATACAAGTTCTAATAACTAATTAGAAATTACTTTCTATGATACTTCATTTGCAGTTCCAACAAATCATATGAACTTCCTTTGTGGATGTTGGATTTCGTACAAGGTCCGAGACGTAATTATACATCTTGGCATATATTCTTCTCACAAGGATACTGCTTCCACACATATATAACTATTAGACTATGGACTTCCAACTCAAAACCAATTGGCAATGAGTGGAGAGACTCATACCCTTTATATACCACTTAATATCCTAACCTACATCTGATGTGGGATATTTATCCCTAATACGCCCTCTCGATCGAGATGATGGTTCTTTTTTTAACCATAGATCTCGATATGCTTGGGCAAGGATCGGCGGACCAACTATTGGGTCGGGCCGATTATGGATTAGATTGGACTTGTGTGGATCGGGCTCTGATACCATATTAGACTATGGGCTTCCAAGTCAAAACCAATTGGCAATGAGTGGAGAGGTTCATATCCTTTATATACCACTTAATATCCCAACCTACATCCGATGTGGAACATTTATCCCTAATAATAACCATGACCAAGATAAGAAAATCTATGTTCGTGGAACCACCGACGCAAATTACTAGGGGCTCATAGAGAAGATTATTATGAATCCAGTACCATGGTGTTGTTGGCCTAAAAGCCATGATTTTCAAATGCAAGTGGTTTGACACAAGAGAAGGTCGTGGAATGCACAAACATCCATCAGGTCTTGTTGATGTGTCACCGCACGGGGAATACAAGACATATGATCCCTTTATATTATCTGGTCATTAATTACGATCAAATATGTTTCATTAATCCTTATCCGTTTGTGCGTCAAACCTTAGCAAATGATTGGTGGGCTTGTACGAACGCTTTGCAGGTATTGCGGAACTTGTTTGTCTCTGTATTTTATTTGGTGTTTTCTTGATGTTGTTTGTTTTTTAGTCTTTAAACTGACCAAACGAGTAGTCATATGTTTTTTATGTTACTCGTGTGAGTCAAAATGTTTCTTATAATAGATTGAATTGGAGATTAGAGGTTTTGTATTGTTGCTTCAGACTGATGTTGCTTCAGTGTTTATGTGGTTCTATCCAGATTCTATGTGTTAGAGTTAGGTCAGTAGGTGCTAAGTAATCCCAGGTTTTATCATGATCCAAATTTTGGCTCTGAGAATCTAACTTCTTCTTAAACTGTATACTAACAGTTTATCGAGTTCAAACAGTTTCATCACTTAATATTTTTCTGTTTTTTAGTTTGTTTATGTTCTGCTCAATGAGTTTTGATTTATCTGGTCCCTTTGTTGGAAATTAGTAATTTAAACTGTTATGTTTTCAGTGATGCAACAAAAAATGCCACCAAGGACTTCAGTTGCAGGTCCTGCCATGCCACCAGGTGCTACTGGATCTAGAAGCGCAACATCTTCTGCTACAAGCCTACAAACAACTACACTCAGATGACCCTCAAAGCATTACTGAATGCTCCCTCTAGAGAATCCCTACCACACCTCCATCCAAGGAAACTCAACGTCGCTTGTGGTAAGCTTTCAAATGAATGTATAGTCTTCTCTGCTTATACATCTATAAGTTGAATGTATAGTCTTTTCTCTTTCTGTGATTTTGCTTGTTTTTATCTCAGGTTCTCTGATTTTGCTTGTTTTTTATCTCAGGTTCAGTGTGGACCACAAATTCATCCAAACAGAGTAGAAATCCTACTAAATGGGACTATGGTGTAGCTGGAATAAAGTTCATAAGAGCATCCTCATTGCAAGCCTTTCAAAAAGTCTCTCAAAAAATATAAAATAAGATATTATAAATAAAATAATAAGAGTCTCTAAAAAATGGTGAGAATTCCATGGATGAGTCTCTTATGACCCACAATATTTTATCCATCTTCAATGACTCCATTGATCGTGGTGAGGCTACAAAGCCTATCAAACTCGTCTAAGTGGTCGAGTGGATCTTCCATAGGCAGTCCATGGAACTTGTTGCTTCAAACCATCAAAATCAGACCACTCTTGATATCAAAATTGTTATTTTGGATAGCAAGAGGTACAATCCCTTGCTTCTAAATGTGATTGCGAGGGGCATCTTTTGCTCCAATGTATCTTGGCATCCTTTGTTGAGGTGCTTGTTCATCATGTGCATGTGCACAGGGCCGGCGGAGAGGGAATGCGAGGGGAGCATTTGCCAGGTCAATTTTAGGGGAGAAAAAAAAATTTAGGACCCAAAATAAAAAAAAAATTTAGTATAACAAAAAGGCCCAAAAAATTTGAATGGTACAAGATCTCTAAAATTATTGAGCCGCTCCTGCCTGTGCACCAGGTGGTTGTAAACCAGGTCCTTGTGGAACAGGTCTTGGTGGGTCTGCCATTTCTTATGGATCCTGTTAATTAACTCTGATTTTCTCCCTTTGCTCTCTCAAATATGAGATTTTAGACTCTATATTTATCAATTTCCGATCAGTTCCATAAACTTCGTCCCTAGAGTTTTAAACGAGAAATATCTTTGGTTACTTCTTGAAATTCATAGTTTTTTTTTGCCACACATAGAGCTGTTGCGGTGGGCTAAAAAAACCCGGCCCTGAACTCATTTTGATCCTTCCCGTTTTGGATTCGTTTTAAAAATAACCCGCAAAACCTAAAACCCGAATAGGATAAGCCAAACAAAATATTTCAGATTTTGGGTGTACCCACATGTACTCGAATTGATTTTCGTGTTTTTTTTTTAAATAGCTATATCACAAATAATTTATAAAATTTAAACATTAAATTTGTTAAAAAAAAATTATTGATATAATTATATATACAAAATTATTTTAACGATTATTGATATAATTTTTTATAAACTTTATAAACATAGTAGACTCACACCTAACATAATCATCATAGGTTACATAAATCCATATAAATGTAAGAAACTGATTTAAAATAAAATATGGATTTTTTATAAAGGAGGGAACATTAAGTGTGGAAATATGAAAGATGATTTTCATTATCCGATATTTGGATAACTAATAAATGATCTAAATCCCTTTTTGTATTTTACTAATAAGTGATACTTAGTTTCACGAAAAAAAAAAAAAAAAAAAAACTAATAGTTTCCTTTTCTCTGTTTTCCTTTTCTATATTTCCTTTTCTTGTTCACAACAAAATCTATTTCGTAATGTAATAGGAAATTTAAACTACTGTATATATACAAGTTTCCATAAAATTGACCAACATTTGAAAGCCCTAGCCTCTCTCAATCATTCTTCGTGTCAATTTCTGTATGATCGAACGCGAAGACGTTGTGTTCTAACTGGGTTTTTGTGTCGGGATTTTGTAAGAATGGGTACAGCAACAAAATTTGGTTCTGAAGCCAATGAATGGAGGAAGAAGCGTGTAGCTAAAGATGTTGATAAAGTAAAGACGACGATGAAGAAGCAAAAGCTGCATCATGATTTGTTTGAAGAACAGAGCCGACCTGAAACATCAGAAGCATCTTCTTCCTCTGGGAGTTTCTACAAGGATCATGAGAGCAACTCATATCAAGATTCAAAAGGGTTTTTCATGACAATGCCCTTATCTCCTAAGACGGCTCTTCGTGCGGCAAAAATCAGGATTCGATTTGTAGATACTATCGTGAAAGCCAAAGATAAAAAACAACTTGACAAGAGTAGCAACAGGGCTGATGCGATGATGAGAATACAGAAAGAAACGCAACTTTTAGTAACAAGGCAATGCGAAGAGATAGCTAGAATAGAAGCTGAGACTAAAGCCGCCAGGTTGAACTTGCGACGCAAAGAACGACTTGCATTAGACAAGTATGAAGAAGAAGCCAAATCCAATATCGAAGATAACTTGGCATCTGAGAAGGAGATGGTCAAACTCTGTGGTGGATCCTCTCTAGCAAGAATTCGATGTCTTAAAAAGTTTGGTCTTTCTTTAAGAATGGAGGAGCCGGAACTGGAAGAGATCTAATCTAATGGAGTATCCAACAGAAACGCCTCGTATAATTTTTTTCCTGGTTTGCTTTGGTATAGTTTTTTTTGTATTAACTGAGATCAATAACAGTGTTTTTATCGGTTTTAGGTTTGGTATAGTTTTTTTGTATTAACTGAGACCAATAACAATGTGTTTTTATCGGTTTTAGCTTTTATGTAACGCAGAACCGGAATACAGAGAGAAGCTAAATCAGTCTGGGTTACATCACCTAAACCGGAATTCTGTGCTTAAAGTAACAAGAGATGTAAAACATTGCAGTCTCTCACAATTACGAATCCTTGTGGAGTTTGCCATTTCTTCCCAGCAATCTCATGGCTTTTGAATTACTTCTATCTGTCGCAAGAGGAGGAAGACAAAAAACTGAAATTATATAGACAGAGATGGTGGAAATTTGCCTGTCACCAAGTGAGATAAAGAAAGATATGGTTTTGTTTAACATTTAGATGTATCAAAGAATGTAAAAATCACATATAATTGCCAATGCTCAGGGTTAACTTTTTACTGCAAGATCATCGGAATAAGCCACCCGTTTTCAAAGTCAGATCAGCCCACACGGTGATAAGCAGATAGAGATATTGGTTTTACTGTGCTTGTCATCTCTGCGAGCTACCTGAATCATAATCCTCATGCCGCTTTGCTTTATCTGTGTTGGTTGTATTATCCATTGGATATTCAATATCTGCACCGTTGTCTCCTTTCCGTTGCTTATAGAATCTTGATGATGCGTCTGTTAATGTTGATCCAAAGTCACTTTCTTTCTGATCGTTGCCTATAGGAGACGGGGATTCCTTTTTCAAGACATCCAATACCTCCTGCTAGCTTAATTTCTTCTGTATATTCATTCGTCTATTATATCCCGCAACACCTACAAGACAACAAAAGATGGAGAAAACTCACTGAAAGAAGAGAATAATGTAAGTCTAATGCTAACTCAACTACTATGGTCGTATGATAATAGCAGCGTCCACTTTTCTCACACAATCTGCAAAATGCCTCAACAGGACATAGTACATTCTACACTTTTGCCGAAATGTTTTGAATGCACATTGACCATTCTGTAGCAAAACTTTCACAACACTGATTATCATGGGCGAGAAAAAGAAAACGGTTCCTTACCTATCGAGGTGTTGGTTTCACCTTCTTACCACGGTAAGACATTCTTGGACGCTTGTAATCTCTCTCTTCAGCTAAAAGCTCTTCTCTTGTCTTCATTTTGTTCATATCCTACACATTATAGACAATGAAGTTTATATCAGGTTCCTTCAATAAAATGTAATATTTGTTTCCTTGATGTTATATAATAGTAACAGTTAGCTTAGTATTAACCTGATTTGATGATCGTTTTCTCGCAAGTCCATCATGACCAATAATAGGTCGGTAGCTAGAACGTCTTTTCCGTTCCTCATCAGCTTTAGCTGTCACCCTACAGACAGACAGAGACATCATGAGTAATCAAACTCTGATCCAAACATGATATGATGAGATACTAGAGAAAAGAAAATGTAAGATTCAAGTTGGAAAATAGAATATTCCGCTTGATATCGTATTGCCCTTATTTTCCCTTCAAGCATGGATCTTTCATACAAAGTTGCTGCAACACACCTGATCACTTTCCAAATTTTTGCCACCTGAACTATTCTCAAAGGTCTTCACATCCTCATTACTTAAGTTTTTATCCTCCAGAGAATTTATAGGTCTAGTTCTTGATAACCGAAACAACATCATTTGAGAGGCAGATTCTACAATGCAGTGCTTAAACATGTCTAGAGCAAAAAAACTTCCCATTTCCTTCTTTTCCGTACAAGATAGCAAGCTGAGAAGCTAACCAAGACTGGATACTCAAATGTTCTAAATTTTCAGCTCATCAGCACCAGACTCCATCATAAACCCACAAGCTTCTTTCACAACAATATATGATCCCTCATATCTGTATCGATTATCTCGTGGAATTAACCAGAATCCATCCCTCCATTGATCAATCTCACTTTTCATCAGACGGCAAAACCCCTAAACCATTTCTCCAACATACTCTTTTTTCTCCTCCTCCTCAGAACCAACAAAATCGCTACATTCCACAGATAGAACATTAGCAAGTGTTACCATCGAGCTCAGAGAAGTTAACAGCTTCTGGACAATCTTTCTTTGTAGACGAAATTACTCCCAAAATCATCTAAAGAGACACATGTCACCACTCAACATCACCGTTATTATTCAACTGTAGCTCACGAGAGCGTTCCGGTAACTACTAAACGATCCAAGAGAATGAGTGAAGTCAATAGGCTTTGGGCAACCAAGTGAATGGAGAAAGAGAGCTTCAGGTCGCATCAAGTGATTTTAATCAAAAGGGCCATTTTCGTCCTTTTTGAGAAGACAAGAGTGGCCTAGAGATATTTTGCGAGAGTGAATCTAAGGTTCTCTGATAACGGGGATTGTAAAGAAGAGAGTGTACCGGAGAGCTCACGAATCGGCGGCGGAGATGGAGCAATTAAGTAAGTGTTAGGGTCGATCCATGAGTTCCGGTACTTCACAGAAACCGTTGTGAATTGTGTGATTCGAAACGAAACGTTTTCAACTTACATATTTAATGTTTCAGATTAAAGCCCATATATCAAGGCCCATTTATCTCTCTATACGGTCCATATTTTATTTTAGGGCAATTCTCTCAAATACCACTATATTTTGTTTTTCTTACATAAATACCACTAAAATTTAAGAACTTCCATTTATACCACAAATGATCACAAATCCCCTAACTAAAAATATAGGATTTAGGGTTTAGGATTTAAAAACCCTGAACCCTAAACCCCTACCCCTAAAAACTATACCTTACATCTAAAATAGTTAATCCAAATTAAAAAATTTAATTATAAATTTTATAAAATCAATTTTTGTGTTTGTGGTATTTTTGTACATTTAATTAATGGTGGTATTTTTGACAACAAAAGTTGAAAGTATAGTATTTTGAGGAATTTCTCTTTATTTTATTATTCTTCAAAATCGATTTAAAAGGGGAACTTATTCATTAATTATTTAGAAAATAGTATATCATCTCTTGTTCGTTTGATTTGTTTCACGCTTTCACATGTTTTTATAGTTTTACATATTTATTTTTGTATACTTTTTTTTTTGGATAAAGTATTTTTGTATACTTCATCACCATCTATTAGATATTAGAGTGTTCAATCAAAATTAGATATTGGTTTTGATGTAAACCCGATTCAATGTTTGTAACCGGTTATTTCTCACTCTATATAAAAGAAATCAACATGTAAATCGTTGACTAAGTTAAATGAGAAATGTATTCATTAACTCTGTTTGTTGACTCTAACAAACTTCATATTTTTCTTTCTCGATTCTTCTAACATGGTATCAGAGCAGTGAAGTTAACTTCACCATCTTCAATTTAAGCTTATGATTCTTCAATTCTTTTCGGTTTTTAACCTAATTGATTGGGATCTTCAAATGATTGATCAATTTCTTTAGTTCCTATCTCAAAATCAAGTTAAAAAATGGTGACTCTTCATCGAACATCGAAATGTGTGGCTTGTGGTACTAATTCAGGTTCCACGAAAAAATCTGTACCTCGATCAAAGACTAATCGACCTATTCCAGCGATACTTGAGCCTAGTCCGGCGTTTGAGCCTGTTCTGGCAATTCATACTCAAAATTCACCAAGTCGTGTGATAGATGCAGCTAATCTTTCTCATTTCACGGTACTGGTTCATTCTTTTGGTAATCCAGCCTTAGGTTTTCAGAATTCATCACAAGAACAGTTTAATTTTTATGGAATTCAATATTCACCGTATTTCTTGAGTAGTAGTGATAATCCTGGAGTTTCTATCATTTCTGAAGTCTTTGATGGAATGAACTATAATACTTGGAGTATAACTATTACTGTTGCTTTAGATGCCAAGAATAAGCTTGCGTTCATCGATGGATCTCTTCCTAGATGCATCCATATTATCATATTTGGTCACAATGCAATAGCATGATCAACTCTTGATTCTAAATTCAATGAAAAAGCAAGTATTCTGAGGTTCAATGATGTTTGTGAAATTTGGAAATATCCCATATCACGATTCCATATCACAAATATGCCAAGATCCTATCAACTCACAAAACAAATCTGGTTTCTCCAACTAGGTTCCACAGATTTATCAACATACAACACGAATTTGAAGACACTATGGGATGATCTTGAAGGATCAGATTGTGTGAAGACTTGCAAGAACTGCAATTGTTGCAAAGCTAATGCTTTGAACACAACAAAATCATTAAGTTTTTGGCTGGTTTGAATGATTCCTACTTTGGTATTCGAAGTCAAATTATCATGAAGAAGAATGTTCCAGATCTTGCTCCGATATATAATCTTCTTGATCAAGACTTTAGTCAGAGGAATATCAAACCGGTTCAAAATGTGTCTGTGTTTCACGTGGATACACCATAATCTATTCCAATCTCTCTCAATGCTACTTTCAATACTCAGATGACTAACATGCCTATATGCTCACACTGTGGTTACAATAGACACACTATATACAAATGTTACAAAATTCATGGTTATACAGTTGGTTTCAAGCATAAGACAAAGGCTGCTTCAACTTCAACTAAACCTGTTGTGGCTTAATTGGCTCTGAATCCTGAGACAAAACAAGGAAATGTTCAACTTACTCAAGATCAAATGCAGAATATCAGTGCTTTCACTCAAGACCAGATTCAAAGTGTCGTTGCCTACTTCAACACACAATTGACTACACCACTTGATCAATCTTTATTGCCATCTCCTTATGGCACTATCACTGCATTGCTTGGTATGGCTTTCTCGTCCTCTACTTTACATTTTGTTGGGTTCTTGAGAGCTACAGGTAATACACTGTCGTCTATGTCGTTGATTATTGATAGTGGTGCTACTCATCATGTTTCACATGATAGAAGTCTCTTTGTGAATATGTCAGAAAATTATTCAGCTAAGTCAGTTACATTACCTTCTGGACCTGATATTAAAATAGCAGAATTGGTCAGATTAGGCTGAATGATTACTTAGCGTTGAATAATGTTCTCTACATTCCAGATTTTTGACTGAATCTCCTTAGTGTAAGTCAGTTAACAAAAGATTTGGGATGTCGTGTGATGTTTGACCAAGAATCTTGTATGATACAGGATCCTATCAATGGATTGATGATTGGTCATGGTGACAGATTGCTAATCTCTAAGTCTTGGGCAAAGCTTATATTATTGCTTCAAATACTCAAGAATTATCTTTTTCTGTTAATGATGTTGTTGATAAGACATTGTAGCATAATAGACTAAGGCATACATATTATTCTAAGATAGATTCTATTGTTGATGTACTTGGGATTAAACAGATTAATAATAAAGGTTTTCATTGTTCCATTAGTCCACTTGCTAAGTAGAAACATCTTTCTTATATATCTCATAATCATATATGTGAAAATGTTTTTAACTTATTGCATATTAGAACATTTAGCACGATTTTAGGAAGGAATTTTTGAGTTGGACACTTTCATAGGTCAAAAACTATAATTTTTATTTAATAGAGATTCCTACTGACCTAGGAGGGGGTGTATTGAAAAAAAAAGATTTTGGTGAGGTTTTAGTGAATTTCAGATGTTTTCAGAAATAAAAATATAAAAATCTATTGATTCTTTAATGAGATTTAATTTTATGAAATTTAAAGAGTTTTTTTTTTTTGGGTGAAAATTATGATAAGAATATTGGTTTAAATTTTATAACAACAAGAAACGTTTATCTTGGAAACCTCTAGAGGGAGGTCTCCTTGGGGCAGCGGCAACACCAGACTGGGAAGACACCCTCACACATCTTATTTCGGCTCGGCAGAACAAAATGGACTCTATTCTTGTGGGCCTTAAATTTATTTTTAAACCAGATATATCACATCTGGAGGGAAAGGGAACATGAAGTGAAATAACCGCACTTTTTTTTTTTACATACAAATACTTAATAAATAAATGCCCATACATTTAAATATTCTCTAAGTACTTACAACAACAACAACAACAAAGACCACGCATCGTCAACAGTTCTACCGGTTCTACCAATCCTACGAAAGCTACAAAACCTAAAACTACCGGTCTTAATCATCCTCCCCCTCCTCCCCTCGATTCTACGGCCACACCTTATCTTTATCTGCATCGACAAAAGTGATGCATCAACATTTGGTAAACCAAATGCTGAGTGAGATTGATCGTCCCAACAATGGGTTATATGAAAGCCACAAGCAAATTCACACAACCACAACAACAAGAAATTAAGCGCACCAGACATTAATTTCTACACGATTAAATTCACGCATGAAATTAATCCACAAGATATAACCCTATCGATTCCTAATCAAAACACCAAGTAAAAGCAATCAATAGAAACCATGAATAACCATGTATTAATTCACAACCTAATGAAAAGCTATAACGACAAGCCACAGAACAACCGGGATCGATCGATCCAACCCGGATTGATCGATCCAAACAAACTCGGATCAACACTTGATCACACCGATCGATCGATCCTACCTAGATTAATTGATCCATAAACAATGCGCAAAAACTGCAAGAACTGGATCGATCGATCCGACCTGGATTGATCGATCCCCACAGAATGCACCAAGGTCAACACAACCCGGATCGATCACCAATCGATCCACAACCTAAGCGCAAAAACTGTAAGAACCAGATTGATTGATCCCACCTGGATCAATCGATCCACAAACATAACACATAGACTTCACAGAACTGGATCGATCGATCCCCTTACGAATCCAAGCATCCCAAATGCTAAAACCTTTGCCAAACCAAGGCAACAACTCAACACTCAAAGCCACAACACAAGAGCAAAAAAAACACACAATAAAAACAAGGGAAACACTTCCCACAAACCATGGAATCAACAAGAAACCACAACAATCACAAAGCATAAATCAAGCGTAGAACACAATCAAGCTCAATAAGGCACAATAAACACAAATCCATGGTTCACAAACCATCACTAGCTTAGCAAACACAAGCTAAAGCTTCACACAAGACCAACAAGGCTCCTAAGTATTCTAACAACCCCCAAATGCTTATCCAAACACCACAAGCCCCCATAAGGCTTAATATTAACTTTTGGTCCTAATCTCACCTTAGCCAAGGATGGATCTATGCTTAGATGGACCTCCCAAGCTCAAAAAAGATATCCTCTCTTCCTCTAAAGCTCATGTCTCACCTAAACTCCAACTCACTCTCTTTTCCAAGCTCCCCAAGCTTCACAACCTCTTGATCTCGCAAGATGCAAGCTTCTCCAAGCTTCACTAAGCCTTCTTTCTTCTTCTCTCTTCTCATTCTCTCCAACTTTCAAGCTCAAACACTCTCTCTCAAAAATGGCGAGCTCAACAAGAGAAGAAAGAATAAGAAGCAAAATTTGATTTTGCCTCTTAATTGAGAAAATCCCACAGTTTTCGAATCGATTTATGACACCCCTTGAACAAAGCTAAATTGATTATTTTCACCCATAATCAATTTTTCGAGACTTGTCTAAGGTTCATAAACTCGAAAGAACTTCCAAATTAATTAACTTAATTAATTTCCGGAGCACATGTGTTACAATTCTCCCCCACTAACATAGATTCGTCCTCGAATCTTACGTTATTGTTTATCTCTAATGAACCTTAATCGTCACAACGATTACTCAAACCTTGGCCAACCCCGCCAATACACCCTTCCTTGTGATCTTTCCGTCATTAGTTTGCTTCCAAGAACTTTATCAAAGCAACTAAACTAGGCATACCTGGCCACTTAACTGAAACACGCACACAAACAGGTACACGCATGTACACATGAGGTTCACCACCAACCTCTGAGGTTTTCCACTCAGTCACTATGCTTATGACCCACAACATCATATGTACTTTATTTCTCACCCCAGCCCTCAAGACACTGCAGCATCTCCGAGCTCTGGGCATCCACCATACCCTGCAGGATATCTGCCATACTTCGCAAGGTATATATCATACCTCAGTACCCAAGACACCGTATCGTCTCTGAGTTTTGGGTATCTGCCGTACCACTATACTCGGGGCAATATAACCTACATGAGTCCTCAATATCACATACCTCTCAATTCTAGGCCATATAACCTTCCTGAGTCTCCGATATACTCTTACCACTCAATTCTGGGTAATATAACCAACGTCTAGGTCATACACCTTACGAATCCATGGTATCGTATATTCCTCTCGGTTATATACCTTACGAATCCACAGTATCACATATCACTCTAGGCTATACTCTATACGAGTCTGGATACAATGCCAGTTACACTCTCAGGCCCACAGTTCTTTGAGCTAACGGCACTAGAGGAACTAGTCCTCTCAGTGACCAATAAGTAATACATCTAAGCATCTTGACTGAACTACCTCCTGTGATCTGTGTAAAACCTCGCAAGGTAACACCGATATCACCTATATTCCGCACCCGGAATAACTGCTGCGCATAACCAATACCCAGACTATCGTACTAACTACTAGACCAAGCCTTGATCTTTCTAAGTTCACTCATAAACTGGCTACACCAGCCAACCAACTTATCCAATAGATAAAACCACCATCGATCTCATTGATTTCAACTCACAGTCATACCCCACAGTATATCTACCATACCTCGCAAGGTATACAACTATACCACATCACCCAAGACACTGCAGCATCTCTGAGTTCTGGGTATCAAACTAATACCCTACAGGATATCTATCATACCTCGCAAGGTATTCAAGTATACCACATCACCCAAGACACCGCAACATCTTTGAGTTCTGGGTATAAAACTTATACCCCGCAGGATATCTATCATACCTCGCAAGGTATTCAACTATACCACAACACTCAAGACACCGCAGCATCTCCGAGTTATGGGTATCTGCCATAAGAAAATAATAACTCGCGTATTAAATTCTAACATGATTAAATTCATTCCTTATAAAAATAATCGGCACCTATGCGGACCTTCCAGCGTTGGCTCGCTTTAGAAAAACTCCTCAAGACAACAAATCAAGGATAACTTTTTCCACTCAACTGTCCATCATAGCGAACCGTCAATACAAACGTAATAAAACAAAGAAGTACCATATGCCCGTACCTTCCGATCCACCACATTGAACAGCTCCATGGATCGCCCGGTCATGTCACTAGGCTCGTTTCCCTGAACAAGCCTAACTGGATCCGTATTATACAACAAATATGAGGTCAACACTAACAACCTTTGAGGTCTACTCTCAGTCCCTATGCTCATACTCCTGTCTTATACATACATCTATAAGCATATCTGAACGAAATTACCTCCTGTGATCTGTATACGACATCGCAATGTCCACAAACCACACTTCATGCCACCACAGAACATCCCAATTACTCTGGGTGTATGTTAATCTGCCTATGACATCGCAATGTCCGCGAACCACTCAAGCTTTTAATCCCATAAAAACTTTTCTATGACACTCGTGCCAACAACAATAAGAATCACCCATCTTATTACTCACATGCATACTCGCTTTTTAACACCAAAATAAAATGCATAACCATGAATCGCAAGTCTTTAATAATAAGAAACACTCATCTTATTACATCGTTATACACAACAGAAATACAAAATAAAAACTTGTAGCACTCTGTTACCATCCTAAAACTCGAACCCACTGATGGAACTCAAGCCGCAGCTTGCTTCTAGAACCACTCTCGGAACCTCATTTCCATCTTAGTCTCTGGCTCCCAAGTTTCTGTTAGATCAGAAATAAAGGGAAGAGAAGACGAGAAGATAAGACGAGAAATGATATTAGATGAGGACCTAAATGGCTGCCGAAAGCATAGAGAAAGGAGATTACTGCTCAATTGCATAAGCTAAGGATAACCCTAATGAATGGGGTCCCTTTAAATACAACTTAGTTTAGGTTTCATGATATAAAACGACAACACTTTAAATAAGATAACCCTCTGTTTGACACAGAGGTTTCTACTCCCTTCTTCTTCCTTCGTACTTAGCCACATTTATGTTCCTTTCCATTTTTTCCACTTGATCTTGCCTTCTTCCTCATGAGGCTCAATGGAACTCTGAGCCTATCAATACCCCTGGAAGAGAATTAACCTTGTCCTCAAGGTTAAAGTCTGGAAACTGCTCATTCATGGTCTTAACAGATTCCCAAGTGGATTCAAACTCTGGAATATCCTTTCACTTAACCAATACCTCAGCCTCACTTCCCATACGTCTCACCTCTTTTATGGCCTTGGATTCCTCTCCCATTTGAGATTTGGTGTCAAAAATGCTGGGATTCCCTAAGCTTGATGAGGAATCGGGACTGACTTCTTCAGTTGAGATATATGGAAGATGTCATGAATCTGGCTTTGCGGGGGTAGTCTGAGCTTGTATGCCACCTTTCCGCTACGCTCCACGATCTGATAAGGCCCAAAGTACCTTTGAGATAGCTTCTTATTCCTTTTTTTTCCCACCGTATTCTGTCTGTATGGCCTAAGTTTAAGATAAACCCAGTCTCCCACTGCGTATTCAAGCTCCCTACAGTGGTTATTGGCTGATTTCTGCATCCTCAACCGTGCTAACTCCATCTTTTCCTTCAACTCTACTAGTAGGCTATCCCTGTCCATGAGCGATTCTTCCACTTCCGCATTTGCTGTGGGCACATCCCAATATTTCATAATCTTCGGAGGTACCCTGCCATAGACTGCAAAGAAAGGTGTTGTCTTAATAGTATAGTGGTAGGAGGAGTTGTACCAGAATTCTGCCCAGGGCAGCCAGTGTACCCATGCAGTTGGTTTTCTGCTTGCACAACACCTGAGATATGTCTCCAAACATCTATTCACAACCTCGGTCTGCCTATTGGTTTGGGGATGGTACGCTGAGCTTCTGTTGAGCGTTGTTCCCTGTTGCTGAAACAATTCGGTCCAAAATTGATTTAAGAACACCTTGTTCCGATCTGACACGATATTATCCAGAAAACCATGCAACCTTACTACCTCTTTGATGTAACTTTCTCCCACTCCTCTCGCATTAAATGAATGTTTCAAGGGAATGAAATGCCCATACTTGCTGAGGTGATTCACTATGACCAGACTCACTGAAAACTCCTTTGAGTGTGGCAGCCCTTCAATGAAATCCATACTTACATGGGACCAGATCTGTTTTGGAATTGGTAGAGGAGATAGTAATCCTACTGGTGACAGAGTGCTGTACTTATTTTCTTGGCATACTTGACAGTTATGGATGTACTTAATCACATCCCTTCTCATTCCTCTCCACGTTACCTCTTGTGCCAACCTCTTGTAAGTTTTCAAGGACCCTTCATGCCCCCAATAGCACTCAAGTGGAATTGTTCTAACAGCTTTCGAATGAAGGGAAATCCTCTAGGTATCACCAAGCAACCCCACTTGTATAACATTCTTTTTTCCACTAAATATCCCAATTGGTTTGCCTTTCCTTCCTTGATCTCTCGAACAATGTCGTTCAGCTCTTGATCTGCTTCCACTTCTTTGATCAGAGCTGTGCGATCTAAGGTCTGTGGAGCACTAAGGAACAAGTGAGATAGCTCTTTAGTTGTTGATCTCCTCGACAGAGCATCTACCACTATATTCTCTACTCCATGCTTGAATTCTATTATGTAATTCAGGCCTATTAATTTCACAGCCCACCGTTGTTGGACTGTTGTCATGTCCTTTTGATCCAGTAGGTGCTGCAAACTGCTCTGATCCGTCTTAATAACAAACTCCCTTTCAGTTAGATAATGCTTCCATTTCGTGACCGCCATAACAATGGCCAAAAGTTCTCTTTCGTAAACTGACCTTATTCGTCCCGACGAGGAGAAGGCTTGGCTTAAAAAGGTGACTGGTTGCATTCCCTGTGACAATACTGCACCAATTCCAGTCTCTGAAGCATCTGTTTCAATCGTAAAGTCTTGATTGAAGTCTGGTAGAACCAAAACAGGCAGAGTGGTTACCGCCTTTTTCAAGGCCTGAAATGCCTTGGCTGCTTTCGTTGACCATCCTAACCCATTCTTTTTGAGGAGATCCGTTAAGGGTCTTGCAATCATTCTATAATTCCGTACAAACTTGCGGTAGTACCCAATTAATTCCAAGAAGCCTCTGAGTTCTATAACATTTTGCGGTGTTGGCCACTTTACCATCACCTCAATCTTTTCAGGATCTGCAGCCACTCCTTCTCCTGTTATTATGTGACCTAAGTAGGCTATTTCTTTGCTTCCAAAGGTACACTTTTTGGCGTTGACAAAGAACTGGTTTCTCTTCATGATATCTAATATCAACTGCAGATGCCTCAAATGTGTTTTTATGTCTGGGCTGTACACGAGTATATCATCAAAAAATACCAAGACAAACCTTCTCAAATAGAGCCTAAACAGGTCGTTCATAACTGATTGAAAGGTTGAAGGCGCGTTTGTCAATCCAAATGGCATCACGAGAAATTCGTAGTGGCCTTGGTGGGTTTTGAAAGCAGTCTTCTCTACGTCGGTACTCTTCACTCTGATCTGGTGATATCCTGACCTCAAATCCAACTTAGAAAAAATAGTTGCTTCTCTTAACTCATCTAACAGCTCCTCAATGATGGGAATGGGGTAACGGTCAGGTATCGTGGCCTTTTTTAAGGCCTTGTAGTCCACATAGAACCTCCAGCCTCCATCCTTCTTCTTGACTAGCAATATCGGACTCAAATATGGACTAATACTCGGCCTTATGATCTAAGTTGTTAGCATCTCCTGAACCAACTTTTCAATCTCATTCTTCTACAAAAAAGAATACCTGTAGGGTCTACTATTGATGAGAGACGTGCATTCCTTCAGCGTGATGGCGTGTTCTCTTTGCCTTGTTGGGGGCAGTCCTATTGGAGTTTCGAAAACTTCCTAAAACAGTGCTAATAACTTATGTATAGCTTCTGATTCCACTGTCTAAGATTGTTGTTTCAGATATTCGAACAAGGTGGAGAGTTCCAAAAGATAAACCTCTCCTTGATTCTTAATGCTTTTTCTCATGGCATTAAGCAATACCTTCCCTCTACTCAAGCTCGGATCCCCCTGATAGTCACCCAGTCACTCTGAATCTTCCAGCTCAACGTGAGTCTTCCCTAGTTGATCCTGGTGTCTCCCAAGGTTGCCAGCCATGTGTATCCTAACACCACATCAAACTCACCCAGACCAAACAACAAGAGCTCTTCCTTTATCTGAACACCCTGAATATCTAAGAGAACTCCTGCACACTTTCCCTTTCCATTGAATACTTGGCCATTGCCTACCCTTACTCCAAAGCTCTTGGTCTCAGTTATCTCTAGCCCCAATTCAGGAGCTAACTCTGCTGAGATGAAATTAGTAGTTGCCCCTGAATCTATTAGAATGACCACCTCTCTGTTTTCGATTTTCCCTCTCATTCTCATTGCTTTTTCAGCATTGATACCTCCCATGGCATGCAAGGTAACTATTTCTTTCCCAGTTGCTTTATTATCACACACTTCGTCTACTAGGCTATCTCCTTCACTTTCTTCTATCCCTGCTTCTTCATCTAACTCAAGACACCGAAGCCTTTGTTTGCAGCAGTGTCTGCAAGGATTTGGGTTCCTGTTATCCCCACTAACCGCCGGTTTCTTTGGCTCTACTGGTTTGGAGTAGCTTTGGTTAGTTGGCCTAACTGTTTGGGAATACTCTGAGGATGAATTAGACGTTGGTTGGAATTTAACTTGTTAGCTCGAAGCTTCATTTTCCTGAGCCTCTATCATCTTTGTTATCTCAACAATATCAGCCATGTTATTCGGCCTACATCTCACCACTTGGTCTCGTAGATTTTTTTTAACCCCTTCAAAAATGCTGCCTCCAACACATCATCAGTCACGTGTGGAAGCTCAACTGCCAACTGCTCAAACCTATCTCGGTATTCATCTATTGTTCCCGTCTGTTGAATGCTCAGCAAGTGATCTACTGTAGAACTTCCCCTACTTAGCTTAAATCACACCTTAAATTTCTCCTTAAACTCCTTCCAGTTACTAATCCGCTCACGCCCTTGTGAGATTCTCCACCAGGTAATCACTGGTCCGGTCAAGCAAGTCAAGGCTTGGTCCAGCTTTTCAAACTCTAGGATTCGATTCATCTCAAAGCATTTCTCCACTCTAAATAACCAGTCATCTGGGTTGTTACCTTCAAACACTGGTAACTCAGCTCGTTTTGCCGTACTGTCTGGTTGCTGATGCGTAGATTCAAAATGCAGGTGGGGGTTTTTATGCCTAGCTGGAGGGATTTCCAAACGTTGGTTCAAAGGTGGTTCCTTTAGTATTTCTTCCCCTAACCTTGCTGGTACAAACTGCATCAATCGCTCATGTCGGCTTATATTCGAGCTCGCTGCAAAGGCCACCAAACTCTGCGTTGGTTTCGCTACTAGAGGTGTCGTGAACCCTGGTGGCGCTGCTGATTTAGGTTCTCCAGAAGTTTGGTTCTGTAATAGAGTACCCATGGCTTCCTTCAGCCACGCTATTTATTTGTCTCTGCGTGCCTCTCTTTGTTCTGCCGTTTCAGACGACATCAGTGTATCCTCTACACGTAACTCGAGTTTTGGTCCCCCTGAGTTTAGGTCCTGAGGGTTCGTCATCCTGCCTGCTCTCAATGAAAGCACCAATTGTTAGATCAGAAATAGAGGGAAGAGAAGAGGAGAAGATAAGACGAGAAGTGATATTAGATGAAGACCTAAATGGCCGCCGAAAGCATAGAGAAAGGAGATTACTGTTTAATTGCATAAGCTAAGGATAATCCTAATGAATGGAGTCCTTTTAAATATAACTTAGTTTAGGTTTCATAATATAAAATGACAAAATTTTAAATAAGATAACCCTTCGTTTGACACAGAGGTTTCTACTCCCTTCTTCTTCCTTCGTACTTAGCCACATTTCTGTTCCTTTCCTTTTTTCCCACTTGATCTTGCCTTCTTCCTCATGAGGCTCAATGGAACTCTGAGCCTATCAGTTTCCTCCTGAACACCACCACAAGCCTACATGACTCGCATCATCATAATCCTTTCCGACGAAGATCCTTGAGAAATAACTCAATCTCTGATTCAATTCCTCAGAATCTCATCTCACATATTCAAACCTTTCGAATATCTTCAGCCCATATCCTAACTCTCGCATATCAGCCCACCATACAAAACTCTAAACTCTCCTTAGAGCTTTCTTTAATCGTTCCTGAACTCTCTCGGTCCCCTACGGTTTAACAACATGGCACTCACCAGCCAATAACAATAAAATACTAACCCACATTTTATTACTCCCCCACTAGCAAAGGTTCAATCTCGAAGCCCACACCTCGATACTGGCTTCTCTCAGCCAAAAATGTCACAACGATTCAACCTATCGTTGACAAACTGACCGACTCGCCGGTTGTGAGATCGAACACCAACGACCTTCGGGATTCACATTCACTCATATGATCCACGCATAACATCGCAATGTTATGCTCACACCACATATATTCCCAACTCAGAATATCACCTTTTACATGACCAATTCCTCAGGTTATATAGAGCACCTCCCGCTCTTAGAATACTTATAAACTTTTACAACTTTACGTGATTACCGCAATCACAAACACCACCACTCACCACGGCAGTTAACTCCACGTTACCGAGTAATCTTCCTTGGATCCCATAAGCTTTGGCGAGTCTCATTACTCTCAACTTATTTCCCAGAATCCCAATTCTCGAGTAACAACTGATCCCCCTTGATCTTTTTTTTCTAGGAAAACTCCCAAACTAGGCGACGACAGCCCTCCAAACTATTTCACACATTGTTCACTATTCTGGACCTCTCCCAACTCTCTTGGAACCCTCCGAACTCTCTCAAGAACTTTCCCACTCTAGGGACTCTTCTCTAGATCAACTGAACCCCCTCCGCGGAGATAACATGACTCAGAAACCAAACTCCCGCTGCTAGAAGGTGCACTTGCCCACCTAGCAAACAACTTCTGTTCCTGCAGCTTTTGCCAGAACCACTCTGAGATGCACACCATGCTCCTCAAGGTTCTTCGAATACACCAAGATATCATCGATAAAGATGATCACAAACTCACCCAGATACTCCTGGAAAATGCTGTTCATCAATCTCATAAATGCAGCTAGTACATTTGTCAGTCCAAATGGCATCACCACAAACTCGTAGTGGCCATAACGAGATATGAAAGTCGTCTTCTAGATATCTACCTCATCAATAGGAATCTTATGGTATCCTAACACCAACAACTTTGTAACCCCTCTCGATCATCCACTCGGCTTGCATAACTAATGTGATCCCGGAAAGCTGGAAGCATGAACCTAAGGAGCAGCTTGAACCTGAGGAGCTTAGAGCTGAAGAGGATGCAGCATTTATTGTCCCTGTTGGTCCGCTAACAAGGTCCAGAGCTAAAGAGTTCCATCAAATCATCAACAATCGTCTACTTACCATTCAGGCCAGTCTTAGATGTGATGTTTGTCCAGCCACATTGGTTGTGATTCAAGCCATCTAAGCGATGACATTGGAGGTGTGTGGACATGTACTCTTTTTCCCTTTCCTTGGTTTTTCCCATTGGATTTTCTAAGGGAGGTTTTTAATGAGGCAAGGTCACATACTTTACCCCAGCCCATTGTCATCATCAGGCTAATTCTATCTCTTATCCTTTTATTTTGTTAAGTTCAAACTGATGTTTAATTCTACATGGTCATTGTGTGAGTTACGAGGCATGTCTCGTAACTCTACACTCTTTTATTGTCTCTTCTCCTTTTCTCCCCCCATTCTCTTTATATTCTGTATGTGACTCTTTGTTTCATTCATCAAACATTTTATTCTAAAACTTTTCTTTTACTTGTTTGATCCGAGTTTGTGTGTGTAATATCACAATCTCAACTTGTGACTGCTTTTGGTGTGTCATATCCAAGCAAAATCAAGCCCAAAAGTTCAAAGGACTTCCACATCCCTTTGAAAGTTTCACTTCAAACCCTATTTTGTCACCATCAATCTCTCAACCTCACGAAGCGTATCTAGGGCTGGGATCTCATCCAATCCAGACTCTATTAAGTGGTATCAGAGCCCACTTCGTGTCAAGATCAGTTGGTCATGAAGATGAGTAGAAAGAAAGCTATCACACCATCCAGTCTTGCTATTATTCCAAGTAAACCCAAGGGAAGTGATCTCCGAACACCAAACTTACTCTTTGTTTATAAAGAAACGCTTATGAGTATCACTAACCCTGAGCAGGGAATCCCTAGCACTCTTAAATATGTATTGCAGGAATATAGGGATGTGTTTCCTGAGGAGAATCCAAATGGATTACCACCCATTAGAGGCATAGAGCATCAAATTGATTTCATCCCTGGAGCATCATTGCCGAACAAACCAGCTTATAGAACTAATCCTGTGGAGACCAAGGAATTACAGAAATAAGTAACTGAGCTAATGGCGAAAGGACATATCTGTGAGAGTATGAGTCTGTGCGCTGTTCCTGTGTGGCTTGTACCTAAGAAAGATGGAAGCTGGAGGATGTGCGTCGATTGCAGAGCCATCAATAATATAACGGTTAAATATCATCATCCTATACCTAGATTAGATGACATGTTAGATGATTTGCATGGGTCTTGCATCTTTTCTAAGGTTGATTTAAAAAGCGGGTATCATCAGATTAGGATGAAGGAAGGAGATGAGTGGAAAACCGCTTTTAAAACTAAGCAAGGGTTGTATTAATGGTTAGTGATGCCATTCGGGCTTACAAATGCACCTAGTACATTCATGCGGTTAATGAACCACGTTCTTAAGGAATACATAGGGTATTTTGTGGTTGTTTACTTTGATGACATCTTAGTTTACAGCAAGACTTTAGAAGATCATGTTCAGCATTTGCGTAAGGTGTTAGATGTGCTTAGACAGGAAAAACTTTATGCTAACATGAATAAGTACACTTTTGGAACGGATAACTTGGTCTTTTTAGGTTTTGTGTTAAGTGTAGATGGAGTTAAAGTTGATGAAGATAAAGTGAAGGCAATCCGAGAATGGCCTAGTCCGAAATCTGTAGGAGAAGTAAAGAGTTTCCATGGACTTGCTGGCTTATATAGGAGGTTCGTGAAAGACTTTAGCACTTTGGCAGCTCCACTCACTGAAGTCATCAAGAAAAACGTGGGATTCAAGTGGGAAAAGACTCAAGAGGAGGCATTCCAAGTCTTGAAAGAGAAGCTTACTAACGCTCATGTTTTATCTCTTCCTGATTTTGTTAAAACTTTTGAGATTGAATGTGATGCCTCTGGTATAGGAATTGGTGCTGTGTTGATGCAGTATAAGAAGCCAATAGCATATTTCAGCGAGAAGCTAGGAGGAGCAACCCTCAACTATCCTACATATGACAAGGAACTATACGCGTTGATGAGAGCATTACAAACATGGCAGCATTATCTCTGGCCTAAGGAGTTCGTGATTCACACTGATCATGAGTCCTTGAAGCACCTCAAAGGGACAGCAAAAGCTTAACAAACGACATGCTAGGTGGGTTGAATTCATACAAACATTTCCTTACGTCATTAAATACAAAAAAGTATGGACAATGTAGTTGCCTATGCATTGTCCAGAAGGTACGTCCTACTCACATCTCTAGATGCTAAACTGCTTGGTTTTGAGAATATGAAGTCTTTTTATGCAAATGATCCTGACTTTGGAGAGATATATGCATCGTGTGAAAAGTTTGCATTTAGAAAGTACTATAGACATGAAGGATTCTTATTTTATGATAATCGTTTGTGTATTCCTAACTCTTCTTTGAGAGAATTATTTGTAAGGGAAGCACATGGTGGAGGTTTAATGGGACACTTTGGAGTTTCCAAAACTCTGAAGCTAATGCAAGACCACTTACATTGCCGCACATGAAAAGAGATATCGAGAAAATGTGTGAAAGGTGTACAACTTGTAAACAAGCAAAGGCTAAGCCACAACCCCACGGTTTGTATACTCTTCTCCCTATTCCTTTGCATCCTTGGAATGATATCTCTATGGATTTCGTAGTAGGTTTGCCTAGGACCAGAACAGGTAAGGATTCAATTTTTGTGGTTGTGGATAGATTTTCTAAATGGCACATTTCATTTCATGTCATAAAACTGATGATGCCAAGCATATAGCCGATCTGTTCTTTAGGGAAATTATACGTCTACATGGCATGCCTAAGACCATCGTATCTGATAGAGACACTAAGTTCCCTAACTATTTTTGGAAAACATTTTGGTCTAAGTTAGGAACTAAGCTGTTATTTTCTACTACTTGTCATCCACAAACTGATGGACAAACTGAGGTAGTTAATAGAACATTGTCCACCCTCTTGCGTGCATTAGTTAAAAAGAATCTAAAGACTTGGAAAGAATGTTTACCTCATGTAGAATTTGCCTATAATCACTCTATGCACTCTGCCTCAAGGTTTTCACAGTTTGAAATTATTTATGGGTTTAATCCCACTACTTCTTTGGATTTAATGCCTTTATCTTTGAGTGAAATGATTAGTACAGATGGGAAAAAGAGGCAGAATTGGTATAGTGGATTCATGAGAAGGTAAAGAAGAATATTGAAAAGAAGACCAAACAATATGCTAAGTATGCTAACAAAGGCTGGAAGGAGCTTATCTTTGAAGAAGGAGATTTAGTTTGGATTCATCTCAGAAAGGAACGCTTCCCCAATGAACGAAAGTCTAAGCTTATGCCGAAGATGGATGGACCTTTTAAAGTGTTCAAAAGGATCACTAACAATGCCTACGCTCTGGATTTGCAAGATAAGTATAATGTGAGTAATAGTTTCAATGTTACTGATCTTGTTCCTTTTATTGCAGAAAAACAGATTTGAGGTCAAATCCTTTTCAAGTGGGAGAGGATGATGTGATCCCAGAAAGCTGGAAGCATGAACCTGAGGAGCAGCTTGATCCTGAAGAGCAGCTTGAACCTGAGGAGCTCGGAGCTGAAGAGGATGCAGCACTTATTGACCCTGTTGGTCCGATGACAAGGTCCAGAGCTAAAGAGTTCTATCAAATCATCAACAATCGTCTACTTACCATTCAGGCCAGTCTTAGATGTGATGCTTGTCCAGCCACATTGGTTGTGATTCAAGCCATCTAAGCGATGACATTGGAGGTGTGTGGACTTGTACTCTTTTTCCCTCTCCTTAGTTTTTCCCATTGGGTTTTCTAAGGGAGGTTTTTAATGAGACAAGGTCACATACTTTACCCCAGCCCATTGTCATCATCATGCCCATTCTATCTCTTATCCTTTTATTTTGTTAAGTTCAAACTGATGTTTAATTCTGCATGGTCATTATGTGAGTTACGAGGCATGTCTCATAACTCTACACTCTTTTATTGTCTCTTCTCCTTCTCCCCCCCCCATTCTCTTTATATTATGTATGTGACTCTTTGTTTCATTCATCAAACATTTTATTCTAAAACTTTTCTTTTACTTGTTTGATCCGAGTTTGTGTGTGTAATATCATAATCTCAATTTGTGACTGCTCTTGGTGTGTCATATCCAAGCAGAATCAAGCCCGAAAGTTTAAGGGACTTCCGCATCCCTTTGAAAGTTTCACTTCAAATCCTATTTCGTCACCATCAATTTCTCAACCTCACGAAGCGTATCTAGGGCTGGGGTCTCATCCAATCGAGATTCTATCAGTTACCCATCCTAGTACTACTCTAGCCCAAGCATGCTTAACTCTGGAGTTCTCTCAGGATGGTTGACGGAAAAGATAAGTGCACTTTGGTGATATAGATAGCCAAATCAAATCTCTTAACCTCTTCTCAAAAACTGGGATGTTACAACCACCCCCACTAACAGACCGCAACGTCCTTGTTGCACACCCATTGCCCTCAGGACTACCTCCCGGGTCAGAACCGGTTTGACATAACCTAGAGCTCTGATACCACTTGTAATGCCCCGCCCGCTACCGTCCGTGAGCACCTCATGTCCTCTCTAGGCCCGTGAGCCCCGCGCCCTCTCCAGGTCCGTAAGCGCTCCACGTCCCCTCTAGGCCCGTGGGCCCCACTCTCGTCCGATGGCCGATGCATTAATTTTTCAAGGCCCTAGAGACTTGTTACTGTCCTTACAAATCACCACATGATCTTTTCCCATGTTTTGGCCTCACTCACACGGTACCGACAATCACTTCCCGGTATGTCACCCATCCTAGTACTACTCCAGTCCAAGTACGCTTAACTTTTGAGTTCTCTCAGGACGGTTGACGGAAAAGATAAGTGCGCTTTGGTGATATAAATAGCCAAATTAAATCTTTTAACCTTTTCTCAGAAACCGGGATGTTACAACATATGTCCATTTCTTACCAACATATAGTGAATCAGTGATTCCTGTAACTACTGAATATCATAAATGTAAAGAATCTGTTCTCCATAGGACTGAAGATATACGACTGAGTCGTGACTTATCAAAAAAAAAAAAAAGATAATTTATTGTTTACTTTGTTGTTATTGAAACTTTAACAAGTGTGTGTGCCATTTGTCCTTACCATATTTAAAGTCATGACCATTTAGGGTGAGGTTTAACAAGTATCTGTAAATGTGTCTTTGTTACGATTCACCCCTTCAACTTATTATCATTTGGAATGAACTTCGGATATGGTTATTTATTAAAAATTACTGCTCTAAAACATAAAATTAAGAAATATATGTAACATGTGTCTTTCTTACCATTCACCGCTTCAAGTTATTATGATTTCGAGTGAACTTATTTAATATTTTTTGTATTTTTGATGTGTTAAATTGTTAAACTTTATAGTTATTTGAGGTCTGAAGGAAAAGTTTAAATTTGTATTGATAATTGAATGCAAAAGAGCTAAAAGAATTTCAATGATAAAGTTGATTTTACCAAGCCATGTGCTCTGTGTATAGTGTAAAAATATTCAACGGGCTGATTAAAAAAATTACGGACTCTACGCCGGTTCGTGTCCACGTGAGCTCTGTTATTTAATTATGAATTGTTTTTGCCCGAACCGAAAAATAGTTCGTAATATTAGAAAGGGTACTGTTGATGTTGGTCCCCCCATCGAGAATGCATCACTAGATCATCCGACTTCAAGGGCAACCATTCGGTTTCCGTAAAAGTAATAATAATAATAATAATTACAAGTAATGATAATTAAAATAATAATTACTATTTATAAGAAATAATAATTAAAATTAATTATTATAATTACATTTACCAAATAATATATATATAATATATATATAACGTATTTGTCTCATTACTTATATCTAAAATATCAGTAATGAAACTAAAAATTTTGTCCAAAGAATATACAATGAGGCCAATTTTGGAGAGTTTAACAGAAAGACTATTTATTAGTTAATTATAATTTTAACTCCACCAAAGCATACCCTATAGAGGTGCCACCTTTCATTCTAATTGCCACTCACCTTCGCAACCTTTCGTTTCATAAAAACTCCACCTAATGCATGCATTCATTTAAGACCAACTCTTATTCTAACCGATTTATCTAGCTCCGCCATCTGCCATCTGATAGCTGCGTCACTTTATATACGTGTGCGTTCAACTTCAACACATAACATTACTCATCTCTGCCTATAAAAGGAGATTACACCATCATAACAAAATTACCCAATTTGGAAGACTAAATCTGTAAGGCAATAAGATTAGTTTTAAATTAATTTGTTACTTTTTATACTGATGAAATATATATTCATCATATACTCTAATCGTCTATGATATTAATTTTGTCTCTTTACGTAGGTTTATCATGGCAAACTTCGAAGAAACATGTCAAAATCGAACAATTCAGGGTCTCATGATTCCCTTACATGATCAACAAAATGTAACGACTCCAACAATGTTAACTAAATGGATGGAGACAAACCAACTGTGCAGCGAAGCCCGGCAATTAACATATACAGAATTTCCTACAAAATTTGTATGGAACTCATTAAACAAAGAGTGGACAAAAAGAGACGAACGTGGAAATATCAGAAGAATTGTCTATATCGATCCTGCAGCGCGAGAAATATATTATCTTCGTATGCTATTGAACGTTGTTAGAGGCTCCAAAAACTTTGAAGACATTAGAACCGTACATAATGTGGTTCTACCAACATTTAAAGAAGCATGCTTTGCGAGAGGATTACTACATGACCAAGATCAAGAATGGCTTGCGCTTATCGATGAAGCGTCAGAATGGTCAACAGCAAACGAACTAAAACAATCACTTACAACTATGGAATCAGGGGCGGATCTACCTTATGATTGAGGGGGCAGTTGGCCCGGGTAAATTTTCAAAAGTTCATGTAAATTGTTCATATTTTCAATACTGCCACTGTTGTTATTTGCTAACAAATAAAGAAAAGCTAAAGCATCCACCTTTTTTAAAATTGTATATGTATACTTTTAAAGTTATGTTATCTTGAAGAGGTCTATTAGATATCCCACAACGGTTGTGGGATTATATCTTTGGGAATTATATAAGTGTTGACTCAATCCTCTTTATGTGTATCTCTAATAAATCGATAACACATGTTCCTTATAGTACTCCATTTCGTTCATTCAGTATGTTTAATGTTTAAAACGATATTCAATGCGCATCATATTAAAGAAAACTCTCTACGGGCCATTGTAGTAGTCTAACAATTAATAAAATGCTACAAATTTGATTGTTTACATTTTGAAGAACATATAACAAATTATATTCCTTCTGTGTGACATCTATTGTTTAGGTTGTTATTTTTCTGGTGAAGAAAATGGATGAAAATATGTGACATCTGTTGTGGTTACCATGCACCGAATTGATGTTTGACTATTACCGTAAATCGTTACATCGTTAGAATTCGAGTAACACGTGTATGAGATGTTTTCTATTAATGTCTACGTCACGAAAAATTTATGTGTTCTCGCTAAACCAAAGAGATTTAATTTTTCTATAAATTGAGCCGATACCAAGTTTTTCGTCATCAACCCAAAGCAGAAATTTGTCCATCAATCTAAGAAATAGTGAGAATTCTTGATCTCTCTCACTATTTTCTCACTCTAATTCTATTACTGTTTTAAGATAGATGATCCACTCGGATCTAACTTTGTATTGGTAGACGAAACATCGCCGATGAAAATCGAGTCAAGACGAAACATCGCCGATGAAAATGGAGATGCATGCTTTCTATCTCCTATTTAGCGACGTTGGATTCATGTTTGGCATTCAAGATCTGATAAACTATGGAAAAGACATTGTTCTCTCGGATGAGAATAATGGTTCTCCATGGTTAAATCAGTCTTGATAAAGGAGAGTGACGAGTAATGGAGGCACAAGAAGCTCAGCAAACTCTTGAAATAGCAGAAGCTAACTTGAGAAAAGCTGAAGGCAAGAGACAAACAATTGAGGCAAATCTAGCTCTCAGACGAGCTTGGACACGAGTCGAGGCTCTCAATACGATCAAAAAGCGAGAAAAACAATTGGATCGAAAAGCGAGAAAATCATTAAAAGAAAAAAAGCTGGTTACAAATATAATTTAGCCGGGGTAGTATTGAAAATCTTTATAAATTTAAGCTATATTTTGAAATTTTAGGGGGGGCAGCATTTGCAAATTCTTACAAAATTAGGCTAAGCTTGAAATTTCTATGGGCGGCAACTGCTCCCTATTAATGGCTACGTCATGAGAGGTTTATGTTTGGTTGCAAACCAAAAAAGTTTTAGTTTTTTTATAAATTGAGCCAATACCAATTTTTTCATATATAGCCGAAACATGGCCGATGAAAATGTAAAGAAAATTTTCTACACACCATTGTAGTAGAAATTGTTTATATTTTGGAGAACATATAACAAATTATATTCCTTCTATGTGACATCTATTATCTTGTGGTTATCGTGCACCGCTTCAATCCTATCATATCAACGCTTGGATTGATTATGACTTCAGTTATATTGTCATTACTTTTCTGTGATATATATCATGAAATTAATTGATGTTTGATTCTTGTCGTGAATTGTTACATCGTTGGAACTGGAGTAAAACGTGTGTCAGATGTTTTCTCCTAATGGCTATTATATCACGAGATATTTATATGTTGCCGCTTTACATAATCGTTTAACCGAAAAGATTTTCATTGTTTATAAATTAAGTCGATATCAATTTGAATATATATGACATGTGTTGTCGTTACCGTGCACCGCTTCAAACCCATCATAATTTAGCGTGTACCCTTTTCCTCCAATCAAGAAAAGATTTGCCAAGTGTCTGTTTATTTTTCAATAACCGATTCGAGTTATTATCACTTCAGTTATATTCTCTGGTATTTACTATGATATGTGTCATCAAACTGATTGATTTTGTGGGTGATTTTGGCTCCGAGATGTGAAATTATCGATGCGCTTATGCACTTTCGTATAAGAAATATAAAGGTTCTATATATATATTTATATTAGGTATGTATGTTTCGTTATTATATGACTTATTATGATACTCTCACTTTTGTCTACATTTATACTTTTTATGCTGCACTAATGGTTATCAATTATAGTTATCGGATCCCGCAGTGAGAACCCATCCGGATACAAAAAAGTACATGTATCAACTCCGTCATACAACTAAAATAGTAAGAGTTCGGTCCGGGATCAAAGTAGTTTCAGCTCGGAAATAGTTTATCGTACTAACCAAAAACTCCGGAGCAAATAATGGAAACTTAAAAGCCGAAGAGGAGTTCGCGAGGAAACGTTACTTGCTGAATCAAAGGAGATACCATTCAAACAGACAAAGCATTACAAGATTAAACACCAAATAAAAATTGATACGTTTAAAGAGAATCATAGAAATAATTGTAATTTATTAATAATATTTAAGTCCGACATCATGGATAAATAGGGAGAAAAAATATCATGTAAGGTGAGACGACCGCACTATTTTTTTTTTTTTTGCACAATACTATCAACCCCATAATTAATATCATTCTCTAACTCTAACTCAGCAACCAACTCATAAATAACTCCTCATAATTAAATCATTGCTAAACCAGAATTCAATCATCAACAAGATCCACAACAACAACATAAACAACAGTCCTAAAACACGGAAAAACCAACAACAACCAACGAGACACTAGATCATCTCCTCTTCCTCGCCTTGATCCCACAGACTACTCCTTCTCATTACCTGCATCAACGAAGGAGATGAATAAGTATTTCGACAAATACTTAGTGAGGCAATCCTCCCATCTACGAGATATACACACACAGGAAAATGCAACATTAAAACATATACTCTAATACCAATCATCCAATCAATAACATGCTATAGACTCTCATCTGATGACCTCTACAAAGGAAAACATGTTAATACATTCAAGTTCCAACAGCTAATCTCATGGTCATGCACTCACCTTAGTAACTCAAAATTCTAAAGCAACTAACTCCCAAGCTTGAAACCACCCAAAAACTGATGATAGCTGATCCTCCTTAGCCCTTAGATCCCAAAACTCTCAAATCCTTCTCAATCCTTCTCTTGAATGCTCTCTTGCCAAGCACCCCAACCTTTTAGCCTTCCCTCCTTGCCTTAGAACCTCTAGATCTTACTCACAACCACAACCACGTCCTCAATTTCCAACTCGAAATCTAGGTCAGAGGAAAAAATAACGTAGGAAGTCTGATAAGTTTAGGGTTTAGGAATAGGGAACTAGGTTAAGAGGTAGATAACACTTTTATCTGAGGATTTATGGCCCAATCTGATCTTTCTTTCGTCCCTGAGGCCCAGCCCAATCAATCCAATCAATTCCCACCTAATTGGCCAACTGATGGGTTGATTAAACGCAAAAAACACCATGGGCCTGCTTGCGTCGGTCTACGCACATAACCTGTGTCGGTCGACGCAAGCAAAAACTGGGACACATGTTACAATTCTCCCCTACTAACATAGATTCGACCTCGAATCTAATGCTTCCGTCCCCTTCCTGGACTTCTGTCAACTCTCCAAACTTACGGTCACTCCTGACCTCTCCGGTAACTCTAACCGCTTACGAGCTCTCTCAACTCAATTTCTGAGGTCCACATTCAGTCATTGGCTTGAGACTATGGTTATACACATTGCTTAATACTCATACCGCTCCACCCTAAGACCCTCGGTCTTAAGAGTTCTGGGTAACCATAACACTCTACTCTTAGGACACATAGTCCTTCGAACTCTCGGTATTTACTCATGCCACTCTACCCTGGGCAATATAACCTTACGAGTTATGGGTAAATCACATACCACTCCACTCTGGGCTATACACCTTACGAGTTTTCGACATCGTACTCATACCACTCCACTCTGGGCCACATAACCTTACGGGTTCTCGGTAACTCACATACCACTCCACCCTGGGCTATATACCGTATGAGTTCTGGGTACCAGAGGAACTCGATATCCTCTCAGGACCAATCCGTCCCATAGCAATCATGAACACCAATGTCTCCAAGAACTCACGACTAAACAACCTCCATGATCCGCTTACCACCTCGCAAGGTAGTGCTGACATAGGCCATATTTCCATCCCGGAATACCATATTACATAACCATTATTCAGGTTAACTCACATATACCCACTCACTCAGGGTATAACTATAATCTTTTACCGATTATAGCTCCAGTTTTTAACTCTCCATAAAAACTTCTTTCCAAAACTCATGTGTGTTAACACTCATGGCAAAACCAGCCAATCGAAAGTAAGAACTATCTATCTTATCAAAACGAAACATAAAATGAAAAACATAAAATCCGAAGCTGGAAACCATAAATGAAAGCTCAAGACTCCGCTTGCTTCTCTAACCACTTCTTGAATCTTGCTTTCATCCTTGCCTCGGGTTCCCATGTTTCCTCTTCCACCCCGTCATCATCCCACAAGACCATGATCCATGGAACTTTCCTCTTGCGATCCTGCTGAACTCTTCTCTCGAGAATCCTTACCGGTCTTGTCTCTACGGTCATACTCGACTATAGATCTGACGGAACCTTAGCCACGACCTCATCATCCTTATGCAAGCACTTCTTCAGCATCGACACATGGAAGACCTTATGGAAGGCTTGCATAACCTCATATAGCTTCAACCGATATGCAATCGGCCCTACCCGCTCAATAATCTTGAACGGACCCATATACCTCGGACTCAACTTAGTCTATGTAATGGACCTGTTAGGACCCCATAACATTTACATCTTGAGATACACGCGATCTCCCACCTCAAACTCGAGGTCTTTCCTCCTCTGGTCGGTATAACTATTCTGTCGGTCCTGAGCTTCCTTCATATTCAGCTTTAAAACCCAGATCTTCTCCGTGGTTTCCTGAACAAAATCTGCACCAAACATGCTTCTCTCCCCCACTTGGATCCAACACAATGGTGTCCGACATGGCTTCCCATACAACGCCTCATACGGAGCTATTCTAATACTCACCTGGTAGCTATTGTTGTACGTGAACTCAAGTTCAAGTAATCAAACCACTGACCACCCCAGTTAAGCACACACATCCTTAGCAAGTCCTCAAGAGTCTGAATCTTCCTCTCGGATTGCCCATCTGTCTGAGGATGATAAGCCGTACTCATGTGTACCTTAATGCCCATTCTTGCCTAAAATGCCCTCCAAAACATTGAAGTGAACTTGGGATCACGATCCGACACTATACTCACTGGTACCCCATGAAGCCTCACAATCTCATTCACATACTTCTTAGCCAAAACCGCTGCTCTATCAGTCTTCTTTATGGCCAGAAAGTGTACTGACTTGGTCAAACAGTCGATAATAACCAAAATAGCATCCTCGGTCCGCGAAACTGGCAGACCAACCACAAAATCCATCGTAATCATGTCCCACTTCCACTCTGGAATGGGTAAACTTCGCAACAGTCTACTCGGAACCTGATGCTCTGCCTTCACTAACTGACATACATCTCACGCCGCGACCCAGTTAGCTACATTCTTCTTCATCCCGACCCAATGATAGTACCTCCTAAGATCCCGATACATCTTAGTCGCCCCTAGATGAATAGAGAACATACTCGCATGGGCCTTACTCAGAATCTCTCGTCTCATGTCCTCATCCTTGGGCACACATTCTCGCCCATGCACCAGAATAGTACCATTCGCAGAGACCTGATACTCATAACCCATATCACCGGAAGCCTTAATCAGACCATCATCTTTTTCCTGAGCCAAACGAACTCTGCTCAAAAGATCTGCCTGATTCGCTGCCTCCAAGCCCAATGGCTCCTGAGATATCGCACACAACCTTTAAGTGCTAATCTCGCTCACCAAAGACTCCATATCTCGCTCACTAGCCGAAACTACCCGTTTACGGCTCAACGTATATGCCACTAGATTTGTCTTCCCGGGATGGTAGGCTATCCTAAATCATAATCTGCCACCAACTCCAAGAAACACCTCTGCCTCAGGTTTAACTCTGGCTGCGTAAAGATGTACTTCAAACTCTTATGATTTGTGAATACCTGAACTTCCCACCGTAAAGATAAGATCTCTAAATCTTCAAGGTAAAAACTACTGCAGTAACCTCCAGGTCATGGGTAGGATAGTTGCCTTCATGCCTCCTCAACTGCCGCGAAGCATAAGCGATCACCTTTCCCTGCTGCATCAACACATAACCTAAACCCACTCTTGATGCATCCGTATACACCATATAAGGCTCACCCGACTCTGGTAAGGCCAAAACCGGTGCACTGGTCAATATAGCCTTCAGTTTCACAAAACTCTTTTCGCACTCTGGAGACCAAACAAACGGAACATCCTTCCCTGTCATCCTTGTCATGGGATGTGCCATACATGCAAACCCACTGACAAACCTCTGATAATACCCCGCTAAACTAAGAAAACTCATGATCTCTGTGGCATTATTCGGCCTCGGCCAATCTTTGACGGCCTTAATCTTCTCCGGATCCACTGAAACACTTTCTTCGGAAACAATGTGACCCAAGAACCCGATCTTCCGCTGCTAGAAACTGCACTTGCTTAACTTAGCGAATAACTTCTGTTCCCGCAGCTTTTCTAGCACATTCATCAAGTGAACTTCGTGCTCCTCATGACTTTTTGAATACACCAAAATATTGTCTATGAAAATGATTACGGACTCGTCCAAAAACTCCTGGAACACACCGTTCATCAATCTTATGAATGCCACTGGTGTATTTGTCAACCCGAATGGTATTACCACGAACTTATAGTGCCCATATCTGGTCTTGAATGCTGTTTTCCGGATATCCACCTCATCAGTTGGAATCTGATGGTATCCCGATGCCAAGTCTATCTTGGAGAACCAAGTAGCCCCTTTCAGCTGATCCAACAACTCGTCAATCCACGGTAGAGGATACCTGTTCTTCACAGTGACTCGGTTAAGCCCCCGGTAATCAATGCACAATCTGAAACTCCCATCCTTTTTCTTCACAAACAACACCGGCGCCCCCCCACGGGGAACTGCTCGGACGGATGAAACCCTTACCCAATAACTCCTCCAGCCGCTTTTTAAGCTCAGCCATCTCAACTGAAGCCATCCTATACGGAGCCTTAGATATCGGCGATGTTCCCGGTTCCAACTTAATTGTAAACGGATCAGAACGAGACGGAGGTAACCCCTGCAACGATTGGCAAACATCCTGAAAATCTTGCACAACCCGAATACCATGTACCGTAACCTTTCCAACAGTCTATGGGGTGATAATAGTCACCACATATGCCTTACAACTGTGATCTAACATATTTTCTGCCTGTATTGCCAAGATTTCGAGACTCTTAGGAGTCGGTCTCACACCCTCGAACACCAACCTCCCCTGCTCTCGCTCAAACACTACCTGTCCCCGGTGATAATCCAGATGCACTCTGAATTTCTCGAGCTAATCCATACCTAGGATAATATCATACAGCTCCACGGAACAAATGATCAGGTCCGCTGGCATCGATTCTCTGGCCACCTGCACGTTTATGTCCACAGCCCTGCCATGCGTACTCAGAAACTTCCCTCCAGCGACTTTAACGAGCCCAAACTGCTCTTTCGGCTCACTCCGGATGCCGCCTCTCTCAGCCAATTCAGGAGTCACGAAACAATACGACGCCCCAGATTAAACAATACGTGAGACTCAAGCCCTCCAACAATTAGGGTCTCTACATGATTCCAAAATTAAGAACCCTAGCAAGCTACACCTCAAGGAATTTAAAAAAACAAAGATTCACTCAAGTAAGTTTAGAGGATTACTAGTGATCGGTCTTGAACTCGTTTCCCCATCCGCCCCCATGGTATATACCCGCGGGGTCACTGCAGCCTGTTGAGTCGACGGCACTGCGTCCACCACTCCCTTCTGTAGCTTGGGGCACTTGGGCTTGATATGCCCCACCTCCTTGCAATGATAGCACACCCGCCCATCCATAGAAACATTGCTCTTCTACGGACAACTCGCCCCCCCTGTGATCCTTGCTCCCGCACCCGAAGCATCTCGGACCACCTTGGCTTGCCCTGGAACTCCCCTCCCACTTCCGCTTCTGTCTTGTCACCGGCTTATCGCCCTTACCCCAAGACAGGACACGTTAATAAGAGGTCATCACACAAGGCACCACTTAACAATTTAAGGAAACACACTACCTTGCTAGGACTGGCCTGCTGCTGAGGCTTTTTTGTCTGAACGGGTGAACTGACTACCATAACCCTATCCCTCAGCTCCTCTTCAATCAGTGCGGCCCTCTCGATAAGCTCCGCAAGCATATCAAACACTCCTACTAAGCAATGCAACTTCTCGTTGTCCAAGGCATATCCTCCATAAACCCTGAGACGGTTAAACTCGGCCTCAAACTCTCGGATCGAAAGGTCCCCCTGAGTCAGCTTCAAGAACCTCCTTTCCATCTGGTCCAAGGCCTTCTGAGGGAAATATTTAGAGTTCAACTCTTTCACAAATTCCCCCAAGTCCACACGGCATGAACCCTCCAAGTTACCACACTTCTCCACCAAAGATGGGTGTCCCCCTCTAGATAGTGGACTGCAAGATCAACCTGATATCCCTCTGGGCACCGGATCAAACGGAAATTATACTCCAAACGCATCCTCCACCCATCTGCCTCCTCCGACTTAGTACCACCTGCAAAGAATGCCGTACCAATCTTCTGCAGCTGCTCCATCATCCTCAAATATGACGAAACCTCTCCCGCCACTGCAACCTCAGGTTGTGCCTCCCGCAGTGGTACTTCTACTGGAGCCTGCGCTGGTACCCTCTCTGGTAACCGCACCAAAATCTGGGTCAACAAGTTGGCAAAGCGATCATCTCGGCCCTGGGCATCCCCTGCTACTCTACCAGCACCTCCCGCCGGTTCTTCCGCAGTACCAACACCAGCACCGGCCGCACCGGCACCAGTTTCACCCATCAACCCCTCGTGATCCGCATTCGACTCCGTGACCTGCCCCACCATAGTGCTCTGCGCTACACTCTCTGCGGCCTCGAGGAATATCGCATTCCCCCGCCCACGACCTCGGCCTCCACGGCCACCATGACCCCGAGCTCCAGTCCTATTAGCCATCTACACTTTACAACACAACAGTAAGACAACTAACACTTAATAGGACACACACAACTTACCGTGGAATCTCTTTGAAGGCTCAAAGAAGATTATCTAGAACTCCAAGCAACATAGACTTGACTAACTACCATATAATCAATTCTACCAATCCTATCCTAGGACCGTAATTGCTCTGATACCATACTGAGACGACCGCACTCTTTTTTTTTTTTGCACAATAATATCAACCCCATAATTAATATCATTCTCTAACTCTAACTCAGCAACCAACTCATAAATAATTCCTCATAATTAAATCATTGCTAAACCAGAATTCAATCATCAACAAGATCCACAACAACAACATCAACAGCAGTCCTAAAACACGAAAAAACCAACAACAACCAACGAGACACTAGATCATCTCTTCTTCCTCGCCTTGATCCCACAGACTACTCCTTCTCATTACCTGTATCAATGAAGGAGATGCATAAGTAATTCGACAAATACTTAGTGAGGCAATCCTCCCATCTACGAGATATACACACACAGGAAAATACAACATAAAAACATATAATCTAATACCAATCATCCAATCAATAACATGCTATAGACTCTCATATGATGGCCTTTACAAAGGAAAACATGTTAATACATTCAAGTTCCCACAGCTAATGTCATGGTCATACACTCACCTTAGTAACTCAGAATTCTGAAGCAACTAACTCGCAAGCTTGAAACCACCCAAAAACTGATGATAACTGATCCTCTTTAGCCCTTAGATCACAAAACTCTCAAATCCCTCTCAATCCTTCTCAATCCTTCTCTTGAATGCTCTCTTGCCAAGCACCCCATCCTTCTAGCCTTCTCTCCTTGCCTTAGAACCTCTAGATCTTACTCACAACCACAACCACGTCCTCAATCTCCAACTCGAAATCTAGGTCAGAGGAGAAAAGAGCATAGGAATTCTGATAAATTTAGGGTTTAGGAATAGAGAACTAGGTTAAGAGGTAGATAACACTTTTATCTGAGGATTTCTGGCCCAATTCAACCTTTCCTTCGTCCCTGAGGCCCAGCCCAATCAATCCAATCAATTTCTACCTAATGGGCCAACTGATGGGTTGATTAAACGCAAAACACACCATGGGCCTGCTTACGTCGGTCGACGCACATAACCTGCGTCAGTCGACGCAAGCCAAAACTGGGATACGGATGTTACATAAGGGGAGACCCATTTTGGGAAACAATAGCAATACAAACTTTCATTTTCAATTTTGATTGCAGCAAACAATCAATAAAAGATTACTCAAGTGTGTATTTCTTTTTCAATTACTACTTCGAGTTATTATGGCTTCAACTATATTCTCTTTTGTTTACACGTGTGTGAGACGTTTTCTATTAATGGCTGCATCACGAGAGATTTATGTGTTCTCGCTAAACCAAAGAGATTTTAATTTTCTATAAATTGGGCAGATACCAATTTTTTCATCATCAAACGAAACCATAAATTTGTTAACTCTAGAATCAAAAATAGTTATTGAGTTTCTATTACTGTTTTCAGATTTCTTATACTAGATATAGAGAAGGTTTTAAGATAGATGATCATGTCGGATCTAACTTTGGATTGGTAGACGAAATATGGCCGATGAAAATGTAAGGAAAACTTTCTACCCACCATTGTAGTAGTCTAACAGTTGAATAACATGTTAGAAGTTTAATTGTTTATATTTTAGAGAATATATAAGAAATTATATTCCTTCTGTGACATCTATTGTGTAGATTGCTATTCTTCGGGTGAAGATAATGGAGGAAAATATGTGACATATGTTGTGGTTACCGTGCACCGCTTGAAACCTATCATGTCACCGCTTCGATTAATTATGACTTCAGTTATATTCTCTTTACTTTTCTGTGATATATATTATCAAATTGATTGATATTTGACTGTTGTCGTGAATAGTTACATCGTTGGAACTCGAGTAAGACGTGTGTTAGATGTTTTCTCTTAATAACTATGTCACGAGAGATTTATGTATTGCCTCTTTATATAATCGTTTAACCAAAGAGATTTTCATTGTTTATAAATTAAGTCAATATCAATTTGAATATATATGACATGTGTTGTGGTTACCGTGCACCAAGAAAAGATTTCCCAACTGTGTGTTTCTTTTTCAATCACCGGTTCGAGTTATTATGACTTCAGTTGTATTCTCTGTTGTTTACTGTGATATGTGTCATCAAGTTGATTGATGTTTGACTATTGCCGTGAATTGTTACATTATTGGAATTCGAGTTATTATGACTTCAGTTGTATTCTCTGTTGTTTTCTATTAATGACTACGTCACAAGAGATTTATGTGTTGTCGCTAAACCAAAGAAATGTTAATTTCCTATAAATTGAGCCGATACCAAATTTTTCATCATCAACCCAAACCATAAATTTGTCCATGAATCTAAGAAATAGTGAGAATTCTTTATCTCTCTCACTATTTTTCTCACTCTAATTCTATTACTTTTTCAGATTTCTTTTACTACATCTAGAGAAGGTTTTAAGATAGATAATCCAGTCGGATCTAGCTTTGTATTGGTAGACGAAACATCGTCGATAAAAATGGAGTCAAGACGAAACATCGTCGATGAAAATGGAGACATAACTTTTGTATCTCTTATTCAGCGACGTTGGTTTTGTGGTTGACGTTCAAGATCTGAGAAAAGTATGGAAGAATCATTGTTCTCTGAGATGGGAACAACGGTTCTCCATCATGAACCAGTCTTGGTAAAAGAGATGCTCTGAAGCTCTTATCGATATCCACATGTCAGTTCCATCTGAATGTATACTGTGTAACTGTGGAGAGAGTGACGAGTATGGATCCGCCTACATTTTCTCATTAATGGTTTGCCATTAAACTTTTTATGGTGCAATAATCGTTATAAATTATAGTTACCGGATCCGACACCGAGGACCATCGAGAGTAGAAGACGTACATGTGTCAATTACGTGATAAGAAGAAAATAGCAACAGTCTGCTCCGGTCACAAATAGTGCAATTCCAGAGAAATGACAGAAAATGCAGAGCGTGAAGTCAACAGAGTCAATTACGTTAACCACATTGTGGAGCTTCAGTTCGGTCCGTGTAGAAATAGTCCATGATGCGGCCATCAAGTCAGCATCAACCAAGGAGCATGGGGAAACACCAAACAGATGACCAATACCTTTGGAGAGAACTAGCTAGAGCTTACCAAGGACAAACAGATGACCAATACCTTTGGAGAGAACTAGCTAGAGCTTACCAAGGACATATACGCCTTTATTGAAGCATATCAACCCAACCAGTGTTGGAATGTGACCGTTGCACTCTTTTTCCCTTGTCTAGCGTTTTTCTCAATGGGTTTACCTAGAAAGGTTTTTAATGAGGCAATACTAAGTCATCAAGGAATCACAGAGAAGTGGAATTGGATCAAAATCTTTCCACATGAGGAAGATATTCAAGTTACAATTCAGGAGACTTCCAATGAACCCGATGGAGACCAACGGCTACTCATTGGAAGTTTCCGACCAAACCAAGAAGATTTAAGCTACAAACCAAATTTTTATACAATCTTTATCCATCAAAAGAACATGACGAATTGGAATCAAGTTAATACCAATTTTGGTTTGGGAGATATTAATTTTCTAAACCGAAAGATCCTACGCTTGCTTTATTTGGAACCCTTCGGTTTTGGGAGACTTCAGTCACATGTTTGGCGTCCAGGAGAGTTTCTACTACAACTAGAGGCTCCTAAGAATACCTCAGGATTCATTCCCATCCACTGGATCAACTGGATTCAATTTTGGTCTTTCATACACCAACACTTTCCATATCAAGACACGATGACCTTTAATGCATTCCAACAACTATATTCCTTTAAACCAGCTGAAGCTACGAATAGGAGACATTCTCAAGAGATTCAGAGGCTTCCACAACATGGATTTATCAAGAGGATTTCGAGATATAAAGAGGCTATATTTTGATCCTTAATCAATTCTATTCATGATCCTTGATTTATTTTCGATTTAATTAGGTTTCTTATTGTGTTTATGATCATTTGTAGTCAGCCTATATAAGCTGATCATTAGTCTCATTGTAAATCACCCTTGATCATTGAATTTAGTAAAGTATTTTGTTCTCTTTCAAAGACCGAGTTCTTGAGAGATTGTTCTTGTCTTTAGATTTCTAAGTGTGTGATTCACTTTGAGTCTATAGAAACCCACGATTTTAGGAGTGTTTTGAGTGATTCCATACTCTTAGGTGTGCCATTGATTGAGTGAGTCAATCGCCTTCACCATCCATCTCTACCATCGTTTCCACCTTCCGCGAGATTAAACTTGGTATCTCTTGATCATCAAGTGATTTAAAGTTGGAGTGATTCCAATCTTGCATCATCTGGTATCAGAGCCTCAAAAGCTCTTATCCATCAGGTTGTGTCATTCCAACCTTTATCTCTTTTATTTTTTTTTGTTTTGGGGTTTCAATTCCTATAAAATCGAAAAACCAAAATAAAAATCATTTACTTCAGTTTTATTTCGAATTTCTTGTCATTTGTTCTTGCTTTTACATTATTGAATCATAAATATTAAAACCATAAAAAAAATTGTTTGCTTCAGTTTGCTATTTATTTCGAATTTTCAGAAAGAAAACCCCATAAAAATAGTTTTTATTGTTATGAACCCATTAGATCCATCTTGGAGAGGAACTTGGAGAGGAAGAAGAACTTGCAGAACCTATTATAGACCCATCTTCTAGAATATTCTAGCTTGTTCTGCAAGTTCTTCTTCCTCTCCAAGTATTGTACTCCTATATATATTCTATATTATTGATGGAATAAGAAACACAATTCTCTTTTCTCTTTCTTATCTTTAACACGTTATCAGCACAAACTCTAACCGTCTGAACTAAAACTCTAATCACTTAAAGTTAGAAAGATATCTACGAAACCCTAACTACTTCAGCTACGAGAGATCTTTGCTAAAATAATCAACGAAACAACAAATTCCAACACCGAAACTGTCTCGTTTCATATCATCAATCTCTCAGATAAGTATCATACTTTGTTAATAATTTTGTAATTCGATCGGTTGGCTTAATTATGCATATCGAATAGACCTGCTAGTTATTACTTAATTTGCTTCGTAATGTATTGGTTATATTGCTTCATAATTTGTTGATGATCTTATAATTACCAATTCATGTTTATAAAATTGTCAATCTAGTAAGAATAATAATTATTATAATCATGGGATCGTTATCATGTCTTCTTGCTTCCTTATCGGTGGTATTTCATTTCTTTGGTTATTTTATTATTTGGTTTGGGTAAATCGTTGGTTTCATAAATCGGGATTCATATTTTTATTATTTAACTATCGAGATCTATACTTTATTGTTTTGATTTGTTTGTTTAATTCATGTGTTATCGAGATCTATACTTTATTCATTCATGAATATTGTTGGTTGGTTTGGTATTACGTGAGTGATGGGCATGTTCATTAGTTTTCAGATTAATTGTTGGTTACAGTTTATTTAAATAAACTATGAAATTTTGTCTTAAATTGTATTTTATGATTGACTAATCGCGTTTCTTAGTATTTTGAAATAAAGGATTTAATATAGAGGAATGAGCAAAGAAAAATCTTAAACCATGGGTCTATAATTGATGTTGTCTCCCTTCTCCGACGACGTCTCCGACTATGTCTCCGACCGTGATCTTAACTCTTTCCATCGAGAGAAATTAGCGTCATCGAGATAAGTGACATCTAATTATCATTTTTCCATCATTGGTTTGTGTTGGTATAACTAATCCTATCCTTGAGTTTTGATGTTTAATGCTTCACTTTCAATAATTGATTGAGCTTAAAAAAAAAATCTCTCCATCTCCGTACCCGATCGAGGTAAGTAACCTCACATTTAATAATTGATCATCTCATGATTTAATATAACCATGCATGCTTCGTAATATATCTGAATATTTTGTATAGTCAATGATAACGTAGTTTATGGCATGCTATCAATGAATTAGTGGATATTTTTTTTTATTGAGTTATTTTATATGACAGTTATTTATTTGAAAATTATTGAAATAAAAAAGTGTATTGTGAACCAGAGGTTCATGAAAAATTTAACTGTTTGGCATAACCAGTTACACCATTTCTGGTTTTAGTAAATGATGCGAAATAAATAAATAAATAATAATTTGGATTTTATCAATTTTCTGGTATACAGCTACAATGATAGTTTGTGGATTGATCACCCACTTAATATTTTTGTTATTAACCCACGGCCATATGTTTGTGAGAATATTTGGTTAATTGATAATGCTGGTGAATTCCATTGAAATATATATATTCGCATCAAGTCATGGAATTATTATGAGATCTCCCCATCACAATTGGTTTTGGTCAGGAACCAGATATTCCCATCTTAAAGTTTTGAATAAACTATATATGTTGAGTTGCTCCACCACAGTAATCTAAGATGGGACCTCAAACGAGGTTAAAAAAGTATGTTGGATATGAAACTCCCTTGAAGAGGAGACTGTTATTTCAGTGAGTCATTATTTCTAACATAAAGGAGAGAAAATAAACAGCTAAAAATAAATAGATTGAAAAGAATTATCAATGATTGATCCTCGTTGTAGTAAAGAATGTGAACTATAAAGATAATTTATATACAAAAGATAGTGTATTGATTGCCAGACGCTTACTGACCGAATCTAATGATAAAGTCACATATTCCAGCTGTGCTCTGATTATATTTAATGTCTTAGAAGGATAATATCAACTGCAAGTGGGTTCCAAAGAAAAATCCTTGGAAAAGATAAGGAGCATATATTGAAAAATGGCAGTACTGAGGTAGAAAATATCTCTATAAATGATGTTAAGGATCTCGAGAAGAGACCTGAGACATGAGTAAGAAAGAAATCTAGGTACCTAGTAATGATAATGATAAAAGATTTCAACTAGTTGAGTCATGTCTTGAATGGAACAAATCGACGTCGTAATATGTGTGCATGCAATGTAGCTGTTGATGTAAAGATAAAATCGAGGATCATATACCGCGGTATATAAAATAAAGAAAAGAAAATTGAAAAATGTACACAAAATAATTTGACCAATCATTAAAGTAAGTATTTGGACCAGTAGTCTGTACACTTAAATGTGTAAAACATATGGGACATGAGGAATGAAAACTATAAAGTTGTGAGAGACCTGAAACTCTCATGTGGTGGATGCAACTACTTTAGATTCCTCAAAAGTCTGGTAATAAGAGAAAGAATTTAGTCCCAAGATTTAAACTGCTAAAAGCAGCCTCAAAATGATTTAAACTGCTAAAAGCAAGTAAAATGATATTTAATTTGAATATCATCAAAACTCTTGAAGAGTTCATGTAAGTATTATGATGAAAATAGTATAGGATAATGAACCTTGGAAAGATATGATTATCTTCAGGTATCTTATATGGAACATCTAGTGGAAAGAGATGTTATCTCAAAGTTTCTTGAAAGATTTTACATATAGATGCAGAAATATGTTTGGTCTAGAGTATCATACTTAAAGTGCTAATTGAGCAATATATTGATCTCTTTCAAGATTGAAAGATGTGCATCTAGGAGGAGATTTATAAATCTTACAAGAAAAGAACAATGTCTGTAAGATCATATGTAAAAAGGAAATTTGGCTTGAAATCCAAAGAGACAAGATATAATATTTTATGTGAGAAATATGCTATGGACTGGAGGAAGTCCAATAACTCGAGAGGTTATATGGCAATAATAAGAGCTAGTACTTAATGTTATACATATAGCAATTCCTGAAATGATTATGTATATGATTGAAATGCATCTCCTGTGGATGATGATTCCAAGGGGAGAAATATGAATGTGTGGTTGTACTCTTTTTCTTTATCATGACTTTTTGTCCCATTTAGGTTTTTGCATGAAAATATTTTTAACGAGACAACAAAAAACACATAAATGATAAAACGCATACGGGAAAATGTTGTAATCCCAATTGATGAAAGTTGTTCATACTTTCAAAGTCTTTATCTTATATTAATGAAATCGCCTGTAGCGAAAAGAGAATGATTAAGATGAGTCATCTACAAGACGTATGAACTGTAGAAGAACAACGATGTACGTGGAATGAAGATTTGTTCAAGTGAAGATTTTACAAGCTTATTTATCAAGACGCTTCAAACTGCTACTTTCAAGAAGTTAGTTCACCAACATTGGATCGCGTCATCTCAAAGATCAGTGATATATTCATGAGGGAGAGTAAATGCGCGCTGCACTCTTTTTCCCTTAGCCATGGTTTTTCCCACTAGGTTTTGTTGGTAAAGTTTTTAATGAAGCAGCATTCATCTTATGCGCATTAGGAATATTTTTACTATCATGGCATCCAAGGAAGAGTGTTATGAACCTATTAGATTGATGCTTATTGTAGGCCCATCTTCTAGAATTTCTAGCTTGTTCTCCAAATTCTTCTTCCTCTCCAAATATTGTACCTGAAACGACCCGTCCCGAAAACCCTAAACCGGGACCGGTTCACTAACTCATACAAATGCTCGCAAACAGCAATTTTAAAAATTTCTAACCACTTAAAGCATTTATTTATTAAATCACCAATCAATAAATAAATAAGTCTAACAACCTAGCAGAAGCACAAATAGCCAACGACACCGTTTCACATTTAAATAAAATAATACTAAACACCACAGACTCCAGTCATGTCATCCACCCCACAGCCTTGGTCCCACGAGCTCCAGCAAGAAAAATCAATCTTTACCTGCATCACAAAACGAGATGCCTCAGTATAAAATATACTGAATGAAGCACCCAACTACCAGCTAACAAACACCATTGTCAGCTAAACACGTAACACGCAACACCATGCAATTTTACGCAATCAACAGTACAACAAACCACACAATAAACTACATCACAAAATACTCTAAACACCCCCACCCATAGTCCTCTGACTAACTAGGGTCCTATTATACAAGCACTCACCTCGAAATCTTCGGGATATGTCCGGGATAAAGTTTAATGACTTCTGAAACTTTCGGAATTTCGAAAGATCTTTTAACCAAAAATACCCGAGACATAAATTAATATTATCTAATAAAATAATATTAAAAATATTATATTTAATATTAAACAAAAATACTAAACCAAACCAAACCAATTACCCGACCTAATAATTGCAACACGACAGAAGATGGATCATCTTCTTCGCGCGGTAGCTCTGCCCTTCTCGCCGGAACCACGACGTCTGATAAACAGCCACCACCGTGACACTCCACCGAACACCACCGCACCAAACACCAAACACCGTCGTCTCCACCAACGTCACCCACCATGACACCCACCGGACTCTGTTGGAAGTTGATCCTTTGCTTAATTCTGCATAAGAGAAGAGTGAGAAGATGTAAGAAGAAGAAGAAGAATCGCAGAGGAAGAAGAAGAGAAGAAGAGCTCGTAGGAAGAAAAGAAGAAGAAGAAGAAAAGTCAAAGAAGGCCATTGGGCCATAAACGAAATTAAAACTCAATATGTGTCAATGGGTCTTTTGGTGTATTAGGTTAAGATGGAATTCTAAATTAATAATATAAATATGTAACATTGTGGTAAAAACAAGACAAGGTTAATGTAAAAATCTTCAAGTGAAAGAAAAGTTAAGCTGCTGAACCTAAAGAAACCAACAGACCCAACGCACCTGCCGTACTTCGACCATTGCCGGAATAACGAAGCCATCACGATCATGGTCTCACCGTTAAAACCTACCGATCACACCACAACACACCACCGCCTTATAATCTCAACCCATGACTCGGCTCCTCTTCTCTCTCTCTCTCTCTCTCTGGATCACGCCACAGCCCACCAAAGCTCGATCGCAATGGAGGCGGCGATACACGTACTATACACATATATTTGTAACAATGTTTCGTATTACAGAGATCAGTCCTCGAATATTTCTCAATTTTTACAATTGGCCCCAAAAATTTTAATTGGATCAATTTAGTCCAACCGAAAACTTTCATTTCGATCAATTTAATCCATAACTTTCCAGAATCACAAATTGACCCCAAACTTCCAAAATTATCAATTAAACCCGCCTGTAACTTCCGGATTTAATCAAAACAACCTCCAACTTTCAATTATTCAATTTTAACCCCAAAATTGAATTAGGGATGTTACAGTACCCCTATATATACTCTATGTTATTGATGGAATAAGAAACACAATTCTCTCTTCTCTTTCTTATCTGTAACATTTATTTATTTATTTATTTATTTAGAATTATTTGTTAATTTTCGAATTTATTTTGGATAAAACCATTAAAAAATTATTTCTTTATTTTCAGTTTATCAGATCGAAACCTATTCCAAACCAAGAAGAATGGTTCTAGCCGCAACACTAAGGCCTAAGGTGACAACAAAGAAAGCTGCATGCCCCAAGGCAAAAGGAGTGTTGTTAACTGCCACTAAAAGGATCACTCAACCTAAAGAGCTAGTACTGATTAAGGAGGCATCACTAAAACCTGAGTTGGACACTCTCAAGACCATTGATGAAATCTTACTTGAACTGCAAGGAAACATCCACCAAGGTAAGTCTTCTAAACCTGTAAAGATAAAAGAAATTAAATGTTACAGATGTCATCAAAAAGGACACTTTGCTGTGAAATGCCCAACTAGAGAAATTGAGGATGCTTTACCTCTAAGTTTAAAACCGAGTATTGTTATAGCTCAATCTAAACTAGATGGTTCCAGTTCTTGTATAATGCACTTGTTTCTTGTCCAAAGTGATGAAATTATTTCAGGTACTAAGGAGGTAAAATCTGAAGACGCTCCACCAGAGAAGAAATTGATGTTAAACCAAGCTCAGAGCAAACAGGCATCACCACTAAAGGTAAACAAGACAGAGGTTACCAAATGGGTAAAGGCTACAAGACAGAGGAGCCATGCAACAAACCAGAGCAGGGGCGTAATCTTATCTTATCGGCTCAAAGGAGAGCCACCTGATGCACCACACATCACCAAATCACCACAAAGCCAAGATTATATAGTTTCGAGGACGAAAACTTTTCAAGAGGGAGAGTATGATGCGGCCATCAAGTCAGCATCAACCAAGGAGCATGGGGGGAGACACCAAACAGATGACCAATACTCTTAGAGAGAACTAGCTCGAGCTTACCAGTGTTGGAATATGACCGTTGCACTCTTTTTCCCTTTTCTAGGGTTTTTCCCAATGGGTTTACCTAGAAAAGTTTTTAATGAGGCAATACTAAGTCATCAAGGAATCACAGAGAAGTGGAATTGGATCAAAATCTTTCAACATGAGGAAGATATTCAAGTTACAATTCAGCAGACTTCCAATGAATCCGATGGAGACCAACGGCTACTCATTTGAAGTTTCCGACCACACCAAGAAGATTTTAGCTACAAACCAAATTTTTATACAATCTTTATCCATCAAAAGAACATGGCGAATTGAAATCAAGTCAATACCAATTTTGGTTTGGGAGATATTAATTTTCTAAACCGAAGGATCCTACGCTTGCCTTATTTGGAACCCTTCGGTTTTGTGAGACTTCAGTCACATGTTTGGCGTTCAGGAGAGTTTCTACTACAACTAGAGGCTCCTAAGAATACCTCAGGATTCATTCCCATCCACTGGATCAACTGGATTCAATTTTGGCCTTTCATACACCAACACTTTCCATATCAAGACACGATGACCTTTAATGCATTCCAACAGCTATATTCCTTTAAACCAGCTGAAGCTACGAGTAGGATACATTCTCAAGACATTCAGAGGCTTCCACAACATGGATTTATCAAGAGGATTTCGAGATATAAAGAGGCTACTACCAGATTTCCTTATTTGGCCACGAAATCACCTCCAACGGCTATATTTTGATCCTTAATCAATTCTATTCATGATTCTTGATTTATTTTCGATTTAATTAGGTTTCTTATTGTGTTTATGATCATTTGTAGTCAGCCTATATAAGCTGATCATTAGTCTCATTGTAAATCACCCTTGATCATTGAATTTTAGTAAAGTATTTTGTTTTCTTTCAAAGACCGAGTTCTTGAGATATTGTTCTTGTCTTTAGATTTCTAAGTGTGTGATTCACTTTGAGTCTATAGAAACCCACGATTTTAGGAGTGTTTTGAGTGATTCAATACTCATAGTCGTGCCATTGAATGAGTGAGTCAATCGCCTTCACCATTCATCTCTACCATCGTTTCCACTTTCCGCGAGATTAAGCTTGGAATCTCTTGATCATCAAGTGATTTAAAGTTGGAGTGATTCCAATATTGTATCAGTCTAGCTCGCGAGAAATGACAAACAGTCCATAGCGTGAAGTCAACAGAGTAGAGTAGCTAACGGAAACTTGCGAGCCAAATAGGAATTCGCGAATAATCTTTCGAGCTAAAAATAATTGTTAAAGAGAATCATAAAAATAATTGTAATTTATTAATAACATTTAAATCCTAAATTCTATCTGTAAATAGGCAGAATTCCATAATGGAATCAGTCTTGGTAAAAGGGACGTTTTGTGGGTGATTTTGGCTTCAAGAAAAAGCGTTAGTGTAATATTATCCATGCGGTTATGCACTTTCGTATAAGAAATATAAATGTTCTACATATACGTAATTATATTATGTGTGTTTCGTTATTATATAACTTATTATAGTCTCACTTTTCTGTTCGTTTATACTTTTTAATGGTTATAAATTATAGTTACCGGATCCCGCATCGAGGACCAATAGCGGATAGAAAACGTACACGTGTCAATTACGTCATAAGAATAAAATAGCAATAGTCCAGTCCGGTCAGAAATAGTCCAGTTCGGGAGAAATAACAAAAAATGCAGAGCGTGAAGTCAATAGAGTAGAGTAGCTAATGGAAACTTACGAGCAAAATAGGAGTTCGTAAGAAAACTTGCGAACTAAATAGCAGTCAATCGTACTGACAAAGAGAATCATAAAAATAATTGTAATTTATTAATAACATTTAAGTCCCAAATCATATGTATAACTAGGCAGAAAAACTATAATGTAAGGGGGGCGCAATTTTGAAAGAAAAGAGTAATACAAACTTTCATTTTTAACTTTGATTTTAGCACATAATCATATGCTTCAAGCTAAACCCGCGCGGGGCACCGCCCCTAGTATAAGAAACACGAACGTTATATATATTGAAATTTTTTGTGGGTTTTTGTTTTTCATACATAGATAACCGGATAGAATATCAATCCACAATCCCTACTGAGCCCAATAACGAAACTCAAACCCAAAGAAATGGACAAACAAGCCCAAGACAGAAAGTTAAAACCCTAAGCACTCCGCCGCTTGTTAAGGGTTTTTGTGTACGTTTCAATATTTTTTTGTTCCCTATCTTTCTTCTTTTTCTCTCTTTCTTTTATCTTTTTTGTTCCCTCTCAAGAATCTTGAAGAGAACTTCCATTAATCCCATATAGAGCTTTTCCTCGGCTCTTTCTGTTGGGCCACAATTTACCAAGACATATTAGGTCTATAAATTGTGTAAAAGTTAAATTGAAATGAGCATGAGCCAAAAGTGGCAAAGCCTCAATTTTAAGTGAAATGTGGAAATTGTCCCACATTGCTTGGAAGTTATGTTTTAAAGTGCTATATATATGGTCATGTTTATACATGAGATTAAATGACTATGGGATGAGAAGATGGGAACCACACGAGGGCCGGGTCATGGGTCGTGGCAATGGGCCTCCAGAGGCCCCCGCGCGCGTATCTTTCTTTTTGGGAAAAATTCGTAAGGATTTTTCTGAGGCCCATTAAGGAATTCGAAAGAAGGAATATTAGAATCTTTAGAAGAAAATTCCTTTCGGGTGCGAGAGTTCGGAAAAAGGAATATTCCTTAGAATATCCGAATATGCCCGCGAATTTCTTGAGCGGAAACCGCCCCTCTCACCCTATAAGATTTAGTCCGCAATTTTATTTCTAGAAATTTGAGCGCCTACACTTTCTTCTTCAACAATCCTCAGGTTTGCTTTGTGCCGCCTTCATTCTAGCTTCCTATTTTCTCGGCTTTTGCAATGCTTAGATTTCCCGATTTCAATTTTTGATTTTTTCTGATCGCTGATTTTTTCAATGTTTTTATTTGTAAATTGCATATAATTCTGAGAGATTTAGTTAATAGAAAACAAAAATGATTTTTTTCCACCAATGTTTATGTAAATCTTTTTCTCCTTTGATGCAGATCTATCATGAATAATCCTAGGAATATGAATAAAGTTGCTCTATTCTGAGATGGTATTACATGCCCACCAGATGGTTTTGAAGTCGATTACCTACTTCAAGGTATTGGTCGCTGCCTTAGAACAGTAAACCCGTTTTTTACAGTTGATGATTGGCAGAGGGTTTTGTGTGGAGATAGAAGTGATTTTGACATGACTGAGTTGAAAAACGAAAAGGTCTAGTTCTTCTCAGCTCCAGAAAGAGTACCTCGATGCTATGGTTGTGTCTTTAGGGAAGGATCATTGCCAAAAGAACAGGCTCCATAATTGTTGCTAAGATCGCATATGTTGGGTCGTGCGTTGAAAGATAGACTTCCGCCAAATATAGTGCTTGCAACCAGCGATTACGGATTCGGAAGAGCAGTATGTTTTTGAAAAAGGAGAGGATATAATGTGGGTCGTGGCAATGGGTCTCCAGAGGCCCCTGTGCGCGTATCTTTCTTTTTGGGGAAAATTCGTAACCATTTTTCTGAAGCCCATTAAGGAATTCGAAAGAAGGAATATTCGAATCTTTGGAAAAATATTCCTTTCGTGTGCGCGTTTGCTGTGAGAGTTCGGAAAAAGGAATATTCGAATATTCCTTAGAATATCCGAATATGCCCGCGAATTTCTCAAGCGGAAACCGTCCCTCTCACCCTCTATATATCACATCAATTCAACAAATTTTTTTTTGGTTTCCGATCTGAAAAAACCAACAGAGAAAATCATTTGATCTTCGATCTCGCTTTCTTTCTAAATTTGTAAGTCGTTGTCTCGAGAGTATCGTAGAATTTATAGTTCGCTGGATTCTTTTTTCGAGTGTTGCGAAAAAGGGTCGTTCGCAATTGTATCCTGGGATTCAAAAATTGCATCGAACGGTCACATTACCGGCGATTTATTGAGTTAAGGACAGAGACCAAGTCTCGCCTTTGCGTCATCGGTGCTGCGTCATAAGATTTAGTCCGCAATTTCATTTCCAGAAATTTGAGCGCCTACACTTTCTTCTTCAACAATCCTCAGGTTTGCTTTGTTGCCACCTTCATTCTCGTTTCCTATTTTCCCGGATTTTGCAATGCTTAGATTTCCCGATTTCAATTTTTGATTTTTCCGATCGCTGATTTTTTCGATGTTTTTATTTGTAAATTGCATATAATTCTGAGAGATTTAGTTAAGAGAAAACAAAAATGATTTTTTTTTTCCACCAATGTTTATGTAAATCTTTTTCTCCATTGATGCAGATCTGTCATGAATAATCTTAGGAATATGAATAAAGTTGCTCTATTCTGGGATGGTATTACATGCCCACCAGATGGTTTTGAAGTCGATTACCTACTTCAAGGTATTGGTCGTTGCCTTAGAACGGTAAACCCGTTGTATACAGTTGATGATCGGCAGAGGGTTTTGTGTGGAGATAGAAGTGACTGAGTTGAAAAACGAAAAGGTCCAGTTCTTCTCAGCTCCAGAAAGAGTACCTCGATGCTATGGTTGTGTCTTCAGGGAAGGATCATTTCCAAAAGAACAAGCTCCAGAATTGTTTCTAAGATCGCATATGTTGGGTCGTGCATTGAACGATAGACTTCCGCCAAATATAGTGCTTAGAACCAACGATTGCGGATTCGGAAGAGCAGTATGTTTTTTAAAAAGGAGAGGATGTAATATGGGTCATAGCAATGGGCCTCCAGAGGCCCCCGCGCGCGTATCTTTGTTTTTGGGGAAAATTGGTAAGGATTTTTCTGAAGCCCATTAAGGAATTCGAAAAAAGAAATATTCGAATCTTTGGAAGAATATTCCTTTCGTGTGCGCGTTTGGTGCGAGAGTTCAGAAAAAGGAATATTCGAATATTCCTTAGAATATCCGAATATGCCCGCGAATTTCTCGAGCGGTAACCGCCCCTCTCACCCTATATATATCGCATCAATTCAACAGAATTTTTTTTTCAGTATCCGGTCTGAAAAAACCAACAGAGAAAATCATTCGATCTTCGATCTCGCTTTCTTTCTAAATTTGTAAGTCGTTGTCTCGAGAGTATCATAGAATTTATAGTTTGCTGGATTCTTTTTTCGAGTGTTGCGAAAAATGGTCGTTCGCAATTGTATCCTTGGATTCAAAAATCGCATCGAACGGTCACACTACCGGCGATTTATTAAGTTAAGGACAGAGACCAAGTCTCGCCTTTGCGTCATCGGTGTTGCGTTTATAAGATTTAATCCGCAATTTCATTTCCAGAAATTGGAGCGCCTACACTTTCTTCTTCAACAATCCTCAGGTTTGCTTTGTTGCCACCTTCATTCTAGCTTCCTATTTTCCCGGATTTTACAATGCTTAAATTTCCCGATTTTTATTTTTGATTTTTTTGATCGCTGATTTTTTCAATGTTTTTATTTGTAAATTGCATATAATTCGGAGAGATTTAGTTAATAGAAAACAAAAATGATTTTTTTTCCACCAATGTTTATGTAAATCTTTTTCTCCTTTGATGCAGATCTATCATGAATGATCCTAGGAATATGAATAAAGTTGCTCTATTCTGGGATGGTATTACGTGCCCACCAGATGGTTTTGAAGTCGATTACCTACTTCAAAGTATTGGTCGTTGCCTTAGAACGGTAAACCCGTTTTTTACAGTTGATGATCGGCAGAGGGTTTTGTGTGGAGATAGAAGTGATTTTGACATGACTGACTTGAAAAACGAAAAGGTCTAGTTCTTCTCAGCTCCTGAAAAGATAAACTTTTTGTTTTAAATAGATAATAATATTCCCATAAATATTAAAATCCCTCAAATTCAATGAAATTAAATAATGCACAAAAACTCATATTAATTTAATTAATTCAGTTTAACCAAATTAAACCATCAAATAAATCACAGAAAAACTCAACCATAAGTTAATTCATTGATTAAACATGATTAAACCACCACAATTAATTACCCAAATTTTGAAACTTAAATCACATTACTTCCAAAATTATTAACTAATTTAACCAAATTTCTAACATGATTTTAACTCCAAAAATCATAAAAATAAATAATTCGCAACAATTCAACCATTATTCGAATTAAACAAAATCAACCATAAAAACCTCAACCGAGTTCTAGATCATCCCCTCTTCCTCGCCATGATCCCACGGTCACACTTTTTCTCTTCCTGCATCAAATAAAAGGAGATGCATAAGTATTTCGATAAATACTTAGTGAGGCAATCCTCCGATCTACAAGCTATACACACAAACGATTTAAAATATTTAACATATTTAAACACGAAATACCACATTAAATCAACCATTTCACGAGACACTCGATCTAGATCGACCCGAAATCATACACGACCTATATTCATGCACACATTAAATAATTAAATCATTTAGATAAGCTTATGGTCCTACACTCACCTTTGCTCACAACGATTTTCCTTGATGGTATTTTTCTTTTAAGGAAACTTTCCTTTTCATAAAACTTTCCTTTTTAAGAAACCTTCATTTCCATGAATTTCTAGGGTTTCTTAAATGTCACAGCAACACAACCGCAACCTCTCTTCCTCACCCTACATCCAACCACAACAAAACAATCTTCAACCTAAACTGGAAAAATAACAGAAACGATCATCCTTAAAGATGGGATCACGAATCAAAATCTAACCGTCCAGTTTCAAATCTCACCGTTGAAATTCTTCTTCTAGATGTCCTGAAGCTACTTACGAAATTTCGTGACGATCAGACCGAAAGTTCACTCGTGATCTCCCTTTGAATACACGCTGGTCCAAATCGCGTCTGAAACAGAACAGTTCACGAAAACGCATATAACTCTTAGAATATTGATTCAAATCAATATCCGAAAATTGGCACATCTAGATCTAAGGCTCAGCTACAAGCCCATAAAATTTCTTTACCATTGGAGACGATTTGCTAGGTCGAACCTTTGTTCTACCACGACATGTTGGAAATATTTACATTTTCTTGATTTGCAAGCTTCTCCTTCCTCTCTTTAAGCCACATTCAACATCTCTCTTCTCTTCTTGAAGGTGGCCACGAAAAAAGAGAGAGAATAACTAGGGTTTCGGCTATTTTTCTCTTTAAATAGACTTAGAAATTTAATTGGTTCATTTAAATTAAACCAAGAATTAAATTAAACCATAAATTAATTAATTATCCCATTGGTTTAATATTAACTCGAAATCAGCTTCTTTAACCAACATTAAACCACCTCCACTTCTTAAACCGTACAACATAAAACCGTCTCTCGATTTTAAGTCTCCAAAATAATACCCGTTTCACAACTCAGGATTTCTATTTCCGGAACACGGGCGTTACAATTCTCCTCCACTAACATAGATTCGTCCTCGAATCTTACGCCCTAATCCATCCTCAACAGACTCGTCCACCCTCGTCTCAACGATTTAATCTGCAACAATCCAGCTAACTCACCCAGTTCACCAGATCGAACACTAACGGTCTCGGAGGTCTACATTCAGTCACTATGCTTAAGACTCTCGTCATATACTCATGCTCATGACTCATACCCATACCACACCACTCTCAGACACAAAGTCTTGAAGTGATGGGTATCTGCTTACCACTCCACTCTCAGACACCAAGTCTTTGAGTTATGGTGTATATCCTAGCCATATCATTCCACTCTCGGGTTGGCACACTCAAGCTATGATATCAACTCTGCCAGTCGTACCACTCCGCTCTCGGGTCGCAACCCTCAAGCTATGGTATCGACACCAACCGTACCACTCCACTCTCAAGTCGCAACCCTCAAGTTATGGTATCGACTCTGCCAGCCGTACCACTCCACTCTCGGGTCGCAACCCTCAAGCTATGGTATCGCCACTAACCGTACCACTCCACTCTCGGGTCGCAACCCTCAAATTATGGTATCGGCTCTGCCGCACCACCCTACCCTTAGGTCACAGCCTTTGGGGGATGGTACAAGGAAACACTATCACTCAGAGGAAATATCCATCCTCTCTTGAGTCATACAGGACAAAACCGTCCCATGAGCATCTTGACTACTCATCCCTAAGCACATCCCAACCGAAACTACCGCTCATGACCCTCATACACCATCGCAATGTCATATTCTCGTATTCCAACCCGGATAACCATCTACATCATGGCCAATTCCTCAGATCATCCATAAAAACTCAACTGACAATCATCGCAATGAATCTCCAGCCCTGGCCCACTCGGCCAAGTCAACACAAGTCTACTAACCCCCGAGGTTCTACCCAACCACTTGACCTACAAGACCCAAAAAATCCATCTATAACCCTGGACTTAACTCATAATCATCGCAATACTTCCAACACCTTGACCAATTCCCGGCAAAACACATTCTCACACATGCACACGCATGTACAACCGAGGTCCAACTAACCTCTAAGGCTTCTCGTTCAGTACTTGTGCTTACTGACGCCGCAGCATCGCATATGCTTATTGCTCACTCACAGACCCCGCCCCATCACCCAAGACACCGCAGTATCTCAGAGTTCTGAGCGTCTGCCATATCCCGCAGGAAATCTACCATACCTCACAAGGTACCTCACAACTCTCGCCTTTGCGTCATCGGTGTTGCGTTTATAAGATTTAGTCCGCAAATTCATTTCCAGAAACTTGAGCGCCTACACTTTCTTCTTCAACAATCCTCAGGTTTGCTTTGTTGCCACCTTCATTCTAGCTTCCTATTTTCCCGGATTTTGCAATGCTTAAATTTCCTGATTTTTATTTTTGATTTTTCTGATCGCTGATTTTTCAATGTTTTTATTTGTAAATTGCATATAATTCCGAGAGATTTAGTTAATAGAAAACAAAATTGATTTTTTTTCCACCAATGTTTATGTAAATCTTTTTCTCCTTTGATGAAGATCTATCATGAATAATCCTAGGAATATGAATAAAGTTGCTCTATTCTGGGATGGTATTACATGCCCACCAGATGGTTCTGATGTCGATTACCTACTTCAAGGTATTGGTCGTTGCCGTAGAACGGTAAACCCGTTGTATAAAGTTGATGATCGGCAGAGGGTTTTGTGTGGAGATAGAAGTGATTTTGACATGACTGAGTTGAAAAACGAAAAGGTCCAGTTCTTCTCAGCTCCAGAAAGAGTACCTCGATGGTATGGTTGTGTCTTCAAGGAAGGATCATTGTCAAAAAAACAGGCTCAAGAATTGTTGCTAAGATCGCATATGTTGGGTCGTGTGTTGAACGATAGACTTCCGCCAAATATAGTGCTTGCAACCAGTGATTGCGGATTCAGAAGAGCAGTATGTTTTTGAAAAAGGAGAGGATATAATGTGGGTCGTGGCAATGGGCCTTCAGAGGCCCCCGGGCACGTATCATTCTTTTTGGGGAAAATTCGTACGGATTTTTCTGAAGCCCATTAAGGAATTCGAAAGAAGGAATATTCGAATCTTTGGAAGAATATTCCTTTCATGTGCGCGTTTGCTGTGAGAGTTCGGAAAAAGGAATATTCGAATATTCCTTAGAATATCCGAATATGCCCGTGAATTTCTCGAGCTGAAACCGTCCCTCTCACCCTATATATCACATCAATTCAACAAATTTTTTTTTTGGTTTCCGATCTGAAAAAACCAACAGAGAAAATCCTTTGATCTTCGATCTCGCTTTCTTTCTAAATTTGTAAGTCGTTGTCTCGAGAGTATCGTAGAATTTATAGTTCGCTGGATTCTTTTTTTGAGTGTTGCGAAAAAGGGTCATTCGCAATTGTATCCTGGGATTCAAAAATTGCATCGAACGGTCACATTACCGGCGATTTATTGAGTTAAGGACAGAGACCAAGTCTCGCCTTTGCGTCATCGGTGTTGCGTTTATAAGATTTAGTCCGCAATTTCATTTCCAGAAATTTGAGCGCCTACACTTTCTTCTTCAACAATCCTCAGGTTTGCTTTGTTGCCACCTTCATTCTCGCTTCCTATTTTCCCGGATTTTGCAATGCTTAGATTTCCCGATTTCAATTTTTGATTTTTCCGATCGCTGATTTTTTCGATGTTTTTATTTGTAAATTGCATATAATTCTGAGAGATTTAGTTAAGAGAAAACAAAAATGATTTATTTTTTCCACCAATGTTTATGTAAATCTTTTTCTCCATTGATGCAGATCTGTCATGAATAATCTTAGGAATATGAATAAAGTTGCTCTATTCTGGGATGGTATTACATGCCCACCAGATGGTTTTGAAGTCGATTACCTACTTCAAGGTATTGGTCGTTGCCTTAGAACGGTAAACCCGTTGTATACACTTGATGATCGGTAGAGGGTTTTGTGAGGAGATAGAAGTGATTTTGACATGACTGAGTTGAAAAACGAAAAGATCCAGTTCTTCACAGCTCCAGAAAGAGTACCTCGATGCTATGGTTGTGTCTTCAGGGAAGGATGATTGCCAAAAGAACAGGCTCCATAATTGTTGCTAAGATCGCATATGTTGGGTCGTGCGTTGAACGATAGACTTCCACCAAATATAGTGCTTGCAACCAGCGATTGCGGATTCGGAAGAGCAGTATGTTTATTAAAAAGGAGAGGATATAATGTGGGTCGTGGCAATGGGCCTCCAAAGGCCCCCGCGCGCGTATCTTTATTTTTGGGGAAAAATCGTAAGGATTTTTCCGAATCTCATTAAGGAATTCGAAAGAAGGAATATTCGAATCTTTGGAAAAATATTCCTTTCGGGTGCGCGTTTGCTGCGAGAGTTTGGAAAAAGTAAAATTCTAATATTCCTTAGAATAACCGAATATGTCCGCGAATTTCAGGAGCGGAAACCGCCCCTCCCACAGTTTATATATCGCATCATTTCGACATAAATTGTTTTTGGTTTCCGATCTGAAAAACCAACAGAGAAAATCATTCAATCTTTGATCTCGATTTCTTTCTGCATTTGTAAGTCGTTGTCTCGAGAGTTTCGTAGAATTTATAGTTCGCTGGATTCTTTTTTGACTGTTGCGAAAAAGGATCATTCGCAATTGTATCATGGGATTCAAAAATCGCATCGAACGGTCACACTACCGGCGATTTATTGAGTTAAGGACAGAGACCAAGTCTTGCTTTTGCGTCATCGGTGTTGCGTTTATAAGATTTAGTCCGCAATTTCATTTCTAAAAATTTGAGCGCTTACACTTTCTTCTTTAACAATCCTCAGGTTTGCTTTGTTGCCACCTTCATTCTAGCTTCCTATTTTCCCGGATTTTGCAATGCTTAGATTTCTTGATTTTTATTTTTGATTTTTCCGATCGCTGATTTTTTCAATGTTTTCATTTGTAAATTGCATATAATTCCGAGAGATTTAGTTAATAGAAAACAAAAATGATTTTTTTTTCCACCAATGTTTATGTAAATCTTTTTCTCCTTTGATGCAGATCTATCATGAATAATCCTAGGAATATGAATAAAGTTGCTCTATTCTGGGATGGTATTACATGCCCACTAGATGGTTTTGATCCGATAACCTACTTCAAGGTATTGGTCGTTGCCTTAGAACGGTAAACCCGTTGTATACACTTGATGATCGGCAGAGGGTTTTATGTGGAGATAGAAGTGATTTTGACATGACTGTGTTGAAAATCGAAAAGGTCCAGTTCTTCTCAACTCCAGAAAGAGTACCTCGATGCTATGGTTGTGTCTTCAGGGAAAGATGATTGCCAAAAGAACAGGCTCCATAATTGTTGCTAAGATCGCATATGTTGGGTCGTGCGTTGAACGATAGACTTCCGCCAAATATAGTGCTTGCAACCAGGGATTGCGGATTCGGAAGAGCAATATGTTTATTAAAAAGGAGAGGATATAATGTGGGTCGTGGCAATGGGCCTCCAGAGGCCCCCGCGCGCGTATTTTTTTGTTTTTGGGGAAAATTGGTAAGGATTTTTCTGAAGCCCATTAAGGAGTTCGAAAGAAGGAATATTCGAATCTTTGGAAGAATATTCCTTTCGGGTGCGCGTTTGCTGCAAGAGTTCGGAAAAAGTAATATTCGAATATTCCTTAGAATATCCGAATATCCCGCGAATTTCTCGAGCGGAAACCGCCCCTCTCACCCTTTATATATCGCATCAATTCGACAGAAATTTATTTTTTGTTTCCGATCTGAAAAAACCAACAGAGAAAATCATTCGATCTTCAATCTCGCTTTCTTTCTAAATTTGTAAGTCGTTGTCTCGAGAGTATCGTAGAATTTATAGTTCACTGGATTCTTTTTTCGAGTGTTGCAAAAAAGGGTCGTTCGCAATTGTATCCTGGGATTCAAAAATCGCATCGAACGGTCACACAACCGGCGATTTATTGAGTTAAGGACAGAGACCAAGTCTCGCCTTTGCGTCATCGGTGTTGCGTTTATAAGATTTAGTCCGCAATTTCATTTCCAGAAATTTGAGCGCCTACACTTTGTTCTTCAACAATCCTCAGGTTTGCTTTGTTGTCACCTTCATTCTCGCTTCCTTTTTTCCCGGATTTTGCAATGCTTAAATTTCCCGATTTCAATTTTTGATTTTTCCGATCGCTGATTTTTTCAATGTTTTTATTTGTAAATTGCATATAATTCTGAGAGATTTAGTTAATAGAAAACAAAAATGATTTTTTTTTCCACCAATGTTTATGTAAATCTTTTTCTCCTTTGATGCAGATCTATCATGAATAATCCTAGGAATATGAATAAAGTTGCTCTATTCTGGGATGGTATTACATGCCCACCAGATGGTTTTGATCCGATTACCTACTTTAAGGTATTGGTCGTTGCCTTAGAACGGTAAACCCGTTGTATACACTTGATGATCGGCAGAGGGTTTTATGTGGAGATAGAAGTGATTTTGACATGACTGTGTTGAAAAACGAAAAGGTCCAGTTCTTCTCAACTCCAGAAAGAGTACCTCGATGCTATGGTTGTGTCTTCAGGGAAGGATGATTGCCAAAAGAACAGGCTCCAGAATTGTTGCTAAGATCGCATATGTTGGGTCGTGCGTTGAACGATAGACTTCCGCCAAATATAGTGCTTGCAACCAGCGATTTCGGATTCGGAAGAGCAGTATGTTTTTTAAAAAGGAGAGGATATAATGTGGGTCGTGGCAATGGGCCACCAGAGGCCCCCGCGCGCGTATCTTTATTTTTGGGGAAAATTGGTAAGGATTTTTCTGAAGCCCATTAAGGAATTCGAAAGAAGGAATATTTGAATCTTTGGAACAATATTCCTTTCGGGTGCGCGTTTGATGCGAGAGTTTGGAAAAAGGAATATTCAAATATTCCTTAGAATATCCGAATATGCCCACAAATTTCTTGAGCGGAAACCGCCCCTCTCACCCTATATATATCGCATCAATTCGACAGAATTTTTTTTTCGGTTTCCGATCTGAAAAAACCAACAGAGAAAATCATTCGATCTTCAATCTCGCTTTCTTTCTAAATTTGTAAGTCGTTGTCTCGAGAGTATCGTAGAATTTATAGTTCACTGGATTCTTTTTTCGAGTGTTGCAAAAAAGGGTCGTTCGCAATTGTATCCTGGGATTCAAAAATTGCATCGAACGGTCACACTACCGGCGATTTATTGAGTTAAGGACAGAGACCAAGTCTCGCCTTTGCGTCATCGGTGTTGCGTTTATAAGATTTAGTCCGCAATTTCATTTCCAGAAATTTGAGCGCCTACACTTTGTTCTTCAACAATCCTCAGGTTTGCTTTGTTGTCACCTTCATTCTCGCTTCCTTTTTTCCCGGATTTTGCAATGCTTAAATTTCCCGATTTCAATTTTTGATTTTTCTGATCGCTGATTTTTTCAATGTTTTTATTTGTAAATTGCATATAATTCTGAGAGATTTAGTTAATAGAAAACAAAAATGATTTTTTTTTCCACCAATGTTTATGTAAATCTTTTTCTCCTTTGATGCAGATCTATCATGAATAATCCTAGGAATATGAATAAAGTTGCTCTATTCTGGGATGGTATTACATGCCCACTAGATGGTTTTGATCCGATTACCTACTTCAAGGTATTGGTCGTTGCCTTAGAACGGTAAACCCGTTGTATACACTTGATGATCGGCAAAGGGTTTTATGTGGAGATAGAAGTGATTTTGACATGACTGTGTTGAAAAACGAAAAGGTCCAGTTCTTCTCAACTCCAGAAAGAGTACCTCTATGCTATGGTTGTGTCTTCAGGGAAGGATGATTGCCAAAAGAACAGGCTCCAGAATTGTTGCTAAGATCGCATATGTTGGGTCGTGCGTTGAACGATAGACTTCCGCCAAATATAGTGCTTGCAACCAGCGATTGCGGATTCAGAAGAGCAATATGTTTATTAAAAAGGAGAGGATATAATGTGGGTCGTGGCAATGGGCCTCCAGAGGCCCCCGCGCGCGTATTTTTTTGTTTTTGAGGAAAATTGGTAAGGATTTTTCTGAAGCCCATTAAGGAATTCGAAAGAAGGAATATTCTAATCTTTGGAAGAATATTCCTTTCGGGTGCGCGTTTGCTGCGAGAGTTTGGAAAAAGGAATATTCGAATATTCTTTAGAATATCCGAATATGCCCGCAAATTTCTCGAGCAGAAACCGCCCCTCTCACCCTATATATATCGCATCAATTCGACATAATTTTTTTTTGGTTTTCGATCTGAAAAAATCAACAGAGAAAATCATTCGAACTTCGAGAGTCTTTCTAAATTTGTAAGTCGTTGTCTCGAGAGTTTCGTAGAATTTATAGTTCGCTGGATTTTTTTTTCGAGTTTTGCGAAAAAGGGTCGTTCGCAATTGTACCGGCTTGTGGAGGATCTCTACGAAATCTACTGTGAAGCCAAGACTTCCAAAGCCTTGTGGTTAGCTTTGGAGAAGAAGTACAAAGCTGACGATGCTGGATGTCAGAAGTTTGCGACTGCAAAATTTCATGACTTCATGATGGTGGACACCAACATGCGCACTTTAGTAGCTGATGGCTCCTACTGCCATCCTTTAAGCTGTCCATGTGGTGGTCGGATCATCTACGAGAACTCAACCGTAGCGCCACCTCTAGGAAGGAGATACTTACAATGCTATAAGTTTAAGGTGAGAAGGTGGAACAGTTCTACTTTAGATTAATGTCATTCATGTTGATTATATGATGATATATATCTCTCTCTTTATGTGCAGAATGATGGCTTACACATTTGTAAATCTTGGGAACACGCTATCAAATAAGAGGTGACTATGTTAAGGAAGGAGTTAGATGCGAAGTCAAATGAGGGAAGCTTCAGTCTCCATGAATTGTATATAACGCAATTGCATAGGCAGGTGGAAAATAATGCTGTAGAGATTGCAAACCTGAAGGAGTTGGTGACTAGGCTTTTGGATCAAATGCCTTGATATAAAACTTGGCTTTTTTGTTTCTACTTTGATTTGTAAAACTTATGCGACTTATGCTTATGTTTGTGCTATTGGCTATGTTAATTTCTCTTTCGATCTGAAAAACTTATGTTTTCTAACACTAATTTCTGTTTTGCAAAATGCTTGTTCTTGAAATACAAAAAAATAGTTTAGTTTTACCAAGTACTACCAGTACAACGAATTCAAGTTTTTAAAACAACCCACCATAGTTCTACGAATTCAAACACAACCAACCACAATAAGACATAACACAAAAATGACTCTGCATTTGTCTCATTTTCTTGACCTCAAAACTCTCTTACAGTCGGCTTGGCCCACTCCACATCGTTTAACACCCTTTTTCTCTTGCTCCTTTACTGCCTCTGGGGGGGGGGGGGGGGTTGGTTGAACCAGCCGTATCCTCGTGGTGGTTCCACTATGCCCCTGCAATCCAAAACAGTTATACTATAGTACTACCAAGTATTACCAACAGTTATACTATAGTACTACCAAGTATTACCAACAGTTATACTATAGTACTACCAACTATTAAGAATGCTTAGTTTTAACTTTTTTCTTAACTATTTCTGTGATGCTTCCAACAATCCGAGTCTTTTGTTCAACCCATCATACTTGTCTTAAATTCTCTGCAGCTGTGATCCCATCTCTGCTTTTATATTTTGTATAATATAATTTAGCGAATTCGTCAATTGTCGGGTTCCCTGGGGTTTCATTGGTGGATATCTCCTCGTTTACCGTATCCTGAGGTGGCTCCTCTTCTACTCGGGTTGCCACATCGTCATTGTACATGTTATCTAACGAAATGGTTATTCCTTTACCATGGCACTGCATCCAACTATTAACAACGATATCATGTTTATCATCATCGTCTTCTTTTTCCGTGATTGTAGCCAAAAGAGACTTTTCCTCATCTCTAACTACTAGGATACTATCAATATCCTGTGAACGTAAAAAAAGAAATATATATTTCAAACATAACATCCCAAAATCATTCATATGCTAAAGATCACTAGGAAAACTCACCACCGTTGTACCAAATGCTTTATATATTTCTGAAAGAGGAATCCCTTTACGTTTACCTTTCTTGAACCTTTTTCTGCACATCGTAGGACAATTTTTGTCTGCCTCTGGATACTCTTCTAAGAATTGTTCTCCTAATTCGGGAATTGCCTCAAATGCTAAAAGCTACACAACACACATATAGTTAAAGTTATCCTTCACTCTATCAACTAGTAATAATGACCAATACCTCAACAAAGTTTTTACTAACCTCCATAGGAATACAAAAACCTGGAATCGGCCATAGTGCACCTTCTTTGACGGTCCATTTAAAATAAGACATTGTGTGCTCAATCGCATGTAGCATGTGATCAAATGACAATCTACCCCAAGGAAAATACTTGCAAAACTCAAGATCATCCACAGCTCTTAGAAACAATGACTCCACCGGAGAAGCGTCATTTCCAGTGTCCGTCTATGCTATAACAATACTAGATAAAAAGTATAGGACCGCCATCTTCAACCTATCTGTAGAACGACTCACCGGTACCATATTCACTAGCTTAGCTTTCACGTCTTGATATCTAATTCTTTTCAGCCCCTTAAAATGCCTCTTCAAAAATGCCTCACTGCCCGCTTTTTTATAATTAATTGGATAATTGCGGCAGTTGAATCCCAATATCAAGGCGTGCTCCCTAATGCCATAGCGGATTGGAACTCCATTAACGACAAACCAAGCTTCCTTTTTTGCTCGATGCATGCTTTTCAAAGAAGGAGCATCCACATGTCCATAACCTTGTGGTTTTTGTCTCTTGGCATGTGGAATATGTGTTTGAACGATGGATGTTCTTCAATCCATTTGCTCTCAAATGTTGTGAGGGGATGCGTCAAGCCATCTAGCGTTTCCAAAACTTCAAGGATATAACACCTCGTAGCTAGTTTTATTTTCTTCTTATACTCTGAAGGTGGGAAGCACATTCGCAGAGGTTCTAGTGGTGGCTCTATTTCCTCTTCGGAACCCTGCAATAACAAGTTTTACCAAGTATTACTGAGTTATACATTTTCATAAATTACACTAAACATCGATTGCAATTGGTATTCCAGAACTAAAATCAATGATATCAAGAGCAATACATTTTCCCTAACTAACATGAATAACACCAACAGCAATTTGCTCTTTTTCCCTAACTAAAATGAATCAAGATATAAATCGACTACTTACCATTGACTCTGTGAGTATTCGGCTTATACTTCCCTCGTCCATATCTCCTGTTTCTTCATTCCGGTCAACCAAAACTCGGTCGGTCTCTTCTTCAAGATCTTCTTCACTTCCGTCCTCGCTCTCTTCTCCGAGTTATTCAGTCACCAGAGGTTGTTCACTCCTTTCGTCTACTTCAATCCTTCCGACTTCAGCGACGACATCATCATTCCTCTCCGGAGGAGTCGGAGATCGCTCACTCTCATCATTCCCAATCGGACTCCGGTCGCTATCTTCTTCGAGATCTTCTTCTTCAGTCCTTTCGCCGGAATTCACTTCCTCATCATTCCGACTTGGAAGCGGAGATAGCTCCTTCACTTCCTCAGCAATCTTTGACTTCTTCATTCCCAACATTGTTTCAACCATTTTTAACACAACAAATGGAGTAGACAATTAAAGAAAATTGGGTAGTTATCCTCTAGTTATTCCTAGTTTACCGACGAGAGTTCGAAAGAGGAGGAGAAGTTAGAGAACGGTTCTCTTTACTTTGTGTTTGATTTCGATTTTGAATTTGACTTTCTATCGCGATTTGAGAGTTAAGAAATCTATTTTGGAATTCGGGTTTTCGGGTTGGGTACGGGTAAATCCAGATTTTTTGTGTAAATAATCAGATTTTAATAAGGTAAAACAGTAATATAATAAATTTTTGATTTAAAATTAATTCTTAAAAATTATCAATTTACAACATGGGGTTTTCAGATTACTTTCCTCTTGATGTGGGGTTTTCAGACAATATCTCTCGGGTGAGGTACTTTCTTATAACATTTTTAAAATGCTATGCCGTAATTTCTGCTATTAATCACGAAACCCTTTGAAATTTTTTGGGTTTGGTGAAAATTTTCTTCTAAATTCTTTTTGTCCCTCTCTTCGTCCTTTAATAAAATAAAAATCCTTTGGCAAAAAAAAAAAACTGGCACGATTCATTCCTCTCTTTTCTTTTCTCTCTCGCCCTCCTCTCTAGTTGATTGCTTCGCTCCTCCTCTCATCGAGATCGAAACTGAGATTGATCTATCCAATTTTATAGCAATCCCATCAAAAATTGATTCAAACCTAATGTACATCTTCTCACCAATCGTCATCGGAACAATTTCCTAGAACCGGAGAGGAAATTTCAGTTGAACTCGACAAATCTGCATCTGAAATTCATCTTCAGTCCACGGGTTTACTGATCCGTAGTAATTCGTCTAGAAATACAGCAATATCAGGTTCCTTTCTTCTATGAATTTCATTTTTTTTTTTGTCAGCTCGGGGAACTGGTAAAAAAATCGGCTTCGTCATTTGTTAGACCAGTCTAATTTTAGTCATCAAGTCATGTTTCTATCTCTGGATTTGTTTGTTAATTTGAATTTTTCTTATACGCAGGATGTAAAATCATTAGAGATACGCAAGGTTCTACGCTGTAAGCTTATTATGTTTCCAGTTTTTGTGTGTGTGTGTGTGTGTTTGGTATAAGAAATGTTTGATTCGGATCATGTTTCTGCATCAGGAATCAAGTAGCTGGATGATAAAATCGGATCCTACTGATAAAGTCATTTTTCAGTTTTAAGATTTGGATCCTAGATTAGGTCTTTCTCATGCTTAGACATGTACACATTGATTAGATTTGGAATTTCTTAGGTTGAGTTAATCTTAAAGGTGCAAGCTTTATTGTTGTATGATACGGCCAGAGACTTAGTCTTTGTTAGTTCTATGGTGGTATGTTCTTCTTTCTTCCTGCAACTTTGATTTGACAAGGTTCAGTTTGATGCAGGCATTCTACATACGATTGTCTTTCATTGAGCACTTGGTCTTATCCACCCTAAATATATTGATGTGGAGCTTTTTGAAATCACTTACGTAAGATCGTAATTTCTTTTCTTTTTTGTTTTGTTGCAGGAATCTCATAATTGTCCCATCTCTGCTGTTCTTTCTTTCTGCAATCCTTTTTTGTTGGTTATAGCTGAACAATATTTCATGTTATTTACAGTACTTCAGATCATTTTCGTGCTAAAGATTATGACACAAGTGCATAAATGTTTGAGAAATTGATGTTATATATTCCACATGACATAGAAAATAGAGTTGTCATGGCCAAAGGCTTCAAGGTTTTATACTTTTATGTCTTGTTACCTCGGACTCTCTCAGCTAGATCGAGCTCTTGAATACATAGAAAAATATGAAAAGGTAGATTTATTTGTGGAACTTCTATATATATATTTCCTGTGGTTCTCATAGTTAGATTTTTCAACTAAGAATTGCTAACTAGTTTTATGTCTCTGCAGCTTGAGCCCAATATTGCTTGTTTTTTTCTTAAAAGGTATACACTCTGTCATATTTCCCCACTGTTTTCTCTTATTCAACATGTGGCCTTTGCTTATATATGAACAACATGTAATAAATTCCCCTAATATATTTTTGTGCAATCTTAAGATTCTGAAAGTTTTTTTTTGTGTTTTTTTCAGAGATGGGTTATGTATATTTCTAGTGTGGAGAGGTTGGAATATACAAAAGATGGAAAGATAGAACTCACCAGAAAGTATTCAGCCGAGACGACGGTGATGCAGACAACAGCAAAACTGTGTCAGGTAATATTTGCAAAACTTTTTTCCACAAAAGTTGAGCGTTGCGCCACCTTTTGAGTCGTTAATATGTCTAAAGAGAGAAACTTGGCAGGTAGAGGTGGCCAAGGCAGGAAGAGAAGGCAAGGATCAGTGACTAACGTGCATGTGCCTTCAGAGATTAAATATCTGGAGCAACAAAAGCATAGCCGCAGACAAAGTAAGTATACATGTTGTCTTTCTTATGCACACTTTGTATTTTTGTTTAAGCGAAAACTCGCTGAGCGTCCTACTCTGTCGATATTCTTTCAGAGTCGCACTACAACAACATCCGATGAAACAAAGTTAACTTCCTTGAGGAACCAAGTCGATTATCTAGAAGACGAAGTAAGGAAACTGCATGATCTTATTAATTGTTTTAGTAGCTCCAACAGGTTTGAGTTTCTTAGTTTAAGACATGGTTTGAGTTTCTTTGTTTAAGGCTTGTAATGTATATTGTGAATGATTTTGGATGGAATATGAAATAAAAAAAAAGTATTTATAAATTGAATATTTTATATATATTGGATATTTTGTATAAATTGGATATTTTAAATTATACCAAAAACATAATACTGCAGATTCCATTTGCTATAACATTATATATTGCAGCAATTTGAAAGAGCTATGTCATATAATATTACAGAAAGTTAAATGAGTTATAACAACGTATATTACAGCATTTACGTAACGCTATGATAGAAGAATCTATCATAGCGCAACACAAAATGCTTATCATATGAAGTGACCCTATTATAGCTCCGGCTGACATAGTGTTTATAAATGAGCTATTATACCCGTATGACAACAGTTTTCATGACCTATCAATGCCCATTTTTCTTGGAGTGTTACCATTTAAATGACGACTGATATAGGCCAACGGATGACCCCCTTGCATCAAGACAGTGCCAATGCCGTTTCCACATGCATCTGTTTCCACCATAAAAGGCTTATCAAAGAAAGGTAAAGCCAAGACTGGTGCGACACATAAAGCTTGTTTCAGATTTGTAAATGCAACATTGGCCTCGTCTGACCACTCGAAAGAATCCTTTTTGGTCAAAGCTGTCAAAATTCTTGCAATAGCCCCAAAATTCCTTACAAACCGTCTGTAATAACCTGCCAAGCCCAAAAATCCTCGAAGTTGTTTGAGATTCGTAGGAATCAGCCAGTTCGCTACAGCTTTTACTTTGTTAGGATCAGTTGAGATGACCTTTGCCTCGATATAATGACCTAAATACTCCACTCTGTCTGTCGCAAACGAGCACTTACTCTTCTTGGCACACAAGTTGTTATGTCGCATCAAATCAAACACACTTCGGAGATGATTTACATGTTGTTCTAAGGAAGGACTGTAAACCAATATATCATCAAAGAAAATAAGAATACTCTTACACAATAAGGATCGAAAGATGTCATTCATTAACCCTTGAAACGTCGCTGGAGCATTAGTAAGACCAAATGGCATTACTAGATATTCATAATGTCCACTATAAGTTTTGAAGGCGGTTTTATGAATATCCATTGGATCCATTCGTACTTGATGATATCCGGCTCTTAAATCTATCTTGGAGTAAACAGAAGATCCTCCTAATTCGTCCATAAGATCTTCAATAAGTGGTATAGGAAATCTGTCCTTAACCGTTATGTCATTTAACTCCTTATAATCCACAGAAAGTCGCTAATTCCCATCTTTTTTCTTGACCAATACCACCGGAGAAGCATAGGAGCTGGAACTATTCTGAATTGTCCCTGCAATTACTAGTTCTTGCACTATCTTATCAATCTCGTTTTTCTGATACAGTGCATAACGATACGGCCACTGATTCACCAGGTTCGAACCTTCCAATAAAGAAATGTGGTGGTTATGATTGTCTACAAATGGTGGCAATGAGGTAAGTTCAGCGAAAAGATCTTTAAATTCCCCGAGTAGGTTGTCAACTGCAGGGCACACCAGATGTGATGTCGATGTTGCTTCAAGGGAGTACAACGCGGGTTTGTCTTCTTCATAAGACTGAGCACAGATCATAGATAGTTGCACTTTATCGGTCTGAAATTTATTCAACTTCTTAGCCTTCATTTGACGTATTGAGCCTTGTTTAATACCATGTAGCAAAACCTTCTTTTGACACCATTGAAACTGCATTTCCAATGTCTTAAAATCCCAAGTAATAGGACCCAATGTTGCCAGCCATTGAACACCTAACACCATATCACAACCACCAAGTGGAAGACCATGACATCTGCCTGAAAAGAAGTGTTCTGAAAGTGCCACTGAAACTGTTCTATCTTAGCGGTAGCAGCAAGCATACGTCCATCAGCCACCTTAACTCGAGAAATACCCAAGGTCTGCAATTTACAACTCAATTTTGCCGCCATTTTTGGGTCAATAAAGTTATGAGTCGAACCTGAGTTGAATAAAACTAAAAGAGTAAGTTTCCCTTGATTCCTTCGAACTTTCATGGTGGTGTAATCAGAAATCCGTTCCACTGCATTCACAGAAATCTGAGCAATGTCACCTGTTTGTTCTTCTTCTAATGATTCTGTTGGGCTTCTACAAGCCCAAGTCAACTCCCTATTAGTATGATATTGTCCAGTTTGGGCTAACTGGTCAAGCCCGCATGGATTTATTTTTGGGTTCCTTCCCAAAAGGCCTCATACTAATTGGTGATTGACTTGACTTATATATTAGACATATATTTTTTAATCTTCCGATGTGGGACATTGGCTTGACTCCCAATAGATTCTTCAATACACTCATCATCGTCTCCGCCCTTTGTTTCAATCATGAACAGTTGTGTTTTCTTGTGTTTGAGAAAGTGACCAGGGGTGTATTTCTCATCACAATAGTAGCACAAACCATAAGCTCGTCGCTTTACCATCTCCTCATTGGTTAGAAATTTTTGTGGCTTGTATTGGTGTTCATTGGATTTAAAAGCTGGAGTCCTAAGTTCCCCTTTCGTCTCCAGTTCCTTCTTAAATGGCAGCAACCCTTTGTTACCAATGCTTGTCCTAGAATTAGAGCATCCCGTGTTAAACTGTTTCTTGGGATGAGCCTTCTCATACAATCTTCCAAGAAGCAAACACTGTCGAGTATTCTGCGGCTGAAACATACGAATATGCATTTGTGTATCCATTCGTAAGCCGGCTAAATACGCACTGACCAAGTATTCTTCAGAAAGCTTTACTCTGGTTTTAATAACCTCAAATCGAGCATGATAGTCCATGATTCCATCTGTCTCTTGCAACTGTTTCAAGTCAGCCATCGGTTCATCCAAAACTTCATCAAATCTTTCCTGCAACAGCATCTTATATTTTTGCCAATCAGGCATGACTGTGTTCCCCATATCAGATTCCATAATGGACTGATGCCAAGTAGCTGCGGCATCATCAAAGTGAACGGAAGCAATCCCTACCTTTAGGTCTGCCTGTGTGTGATCAATTACAAAGAACTGCTCAACCTTAAACAGCCATTCTTTGATTTTATCACCATTAAACCTAGGAAAGTCAAGCTTTGCTAACCTAGTAACTCCCGAATAATTTGCTTGAGGACCAGTTTTTCCTTTTCCATGGTCAGATTTACCATTGTTCGGATTAGAAGACAGTGGCGAAGATACGCTTGCTCCTGTGTCCCCACGATTGAGAGAGATTAACCGAATTGCTTGAACATCTCAGTGATGCTTTTATCAATTTTTTCATTTTGAGCTGTCATCGTTCCTTCCAAATTTTGAGTTCGTTGAAGCACTGCGTCGATGCGTGAGGCTAGTGCTGCTTCAAGTTGGCGAACCCCTTTCTCTTGTGTCATAGCTCTGGTTTCAACCATTGATTCCGAGAACCGTTTGGCGTCTGATACCTTTGATAGATATAAACCGTAAGTCACAAGTAACCGATAGAACTTAGAGTCAATGTTCCTAAAACACAGATACTGTACTCACCTGCAAAGAATCTTTGATTGAAGAAGATATTCTCAGCTAATAGCAAGCTCAACGTGATAAAGAAGATAAAAGAGAAGAGGCATAATTCTGAAAGTTCTGATGATATTAATGAATGTATGTTACAACTCTTAAATATTGTAAAACTGAAAACCATAATAATTTAGGAACCGACTTAAATAACAAAACTCAAAGCCCATAATAACTTAGCCAATTACGTGGCTCTCCTAATAATATTTCTTATATCAATTACGGTATAAGGAGTTTGGTTCCGGAGAATAGGAAGACAGGAAAGTGGAATCGGCCGGAGAAGAAAACTTTTAGGAACGGTGGAGAAGAATCTGAGGACAACAGAGAAATGCAATGTAGGAGAATTCTAATTTTAAGATGATGAACCCTAATTTAAATTTTTCCCCAAACATTATGGGCTTTGAGTTTTGTTATTTAAAACATTATTTTATGCTGACATAAAAACCATGTTGTTTTGGTCACTGTAAAATGATAAGTTCGGAACAAAACATCGTGTAGTTCTTGGATCTCAATACTACGTCGTTCTGAGGTTTCTGTTAGTTTTTAACAGAGTCAAATGATGATACGTCGACGATATAGGGAAGGGTTATTTAGCGGGTGACTTTAGAGTTCATAGTGTTGACTTGCACAACTTTCAGGTGAAAGTTAATCTTGCAAAAAAAATAAAGTTTACTGGGTTTTTTTGTAGAAAACCATAATATTTACATTGTTGATGTTGAATATTCTTGGTTTCCTATACAAAATGTGTAACATCCGTGTTCCAGTTTTGGGCTCGTGTCGACCGACACAGGTAAGGTGTGTCGATCAATACAGGCGGATGGGCAAGAATCTGTGTGCTCATGTCGACCAACACAGGTAAGGTACGTCGATCAACACAAGCAGCTATGTTGTGCGTTTTGTGTTTAATCAATCCATCGGTTGGCCCATTAGTTGGGAATCGGGTTGGTTGATGGGACTGGGCCTTATGGAAGAATGAGAGGTCGGATTGTGCCCGAATCCTAAGAGAAACACGTTCTCTATCCCTCTAAACTAGTTACTCTTTCCTAAACCCTAATCTTATCATATTCCCTATGCTTTTTTTTTCCTTTGGCCTAGAGCTCAAGTTGGAGAGTCGGATTGGAGATTGAGGACGTGGTTGGGGTTGTGAGTAAGATTTAGAAGGTGCTAAGGCAAGGAGTTGAGGCTAGAAGGTTGGAGTGCTTGACAAGAGAGCATTCAAGGGAGGGATTGAGAATGATTTGGGAATTGAGATCTGAAGGCTAAGGAGGATCGTTTTTCATCAGTTTTTGGGTGGTAAGGGTCTCTTTTTCTCTTCTCTTTCGTACAAAGGGTGTTGGTGGAGGTTGTGGCTGGAGTTGAGAGGTGGATCTCGCGTTTTAGGGTTGTCGACCTGTTGTGTCAACCGATATGGGAGGTATGTGTTGATCGACACGGGGGGTCGATGCGAGAACGCGAAAAGGGTATTCATGTCGATCAACATGGGTTGGTGTGTCGGTCGACACACAGGCATGAGCATTCGTGTCGATCAACATGGGTTGGTGTGTTGGTCGATACGCCCTGCGAGGTTGAGTTTAGAAATATTATTTCTGATTCTGTTCGGTTTGGTTTGTAGGTTTCAAGCTTGGGAGTTAGTTGTTTCAGAGTTTCTGAGTTGCTAAGATGAGTGCTTGCGTGATAGGACCATAGTTAGTCGTTGGACTACGGTGGTTTTGGTTACGTTGTTGATTGTGTTGTTGATTGCGTTGATTGCATGGGGTTGCATGTTATTTTATTATAGCGTCGTTATAGCTGACAATGGTGTTTGTTAGCTGATAGTTTTGGTGTCTCATTCAATATCTTTTATACTGAGGCATCTCGTTTGTGATGCAGGTAAGGATTGAGTTTTGCTTGGAGCTTATGGGACCCAAGGCTGGTGTTTTATTATATTGGATATTTCATTTATTCGGAATAGTGTTTTATTGCTGAATTGCTTCCGCTAGGTTGTTAGAATCCTTTTTATGTATTAAAGTCAGAATAAATGAATTAATTGGTTAAGTTGTTAGAAATTTTTTAAAATTGCCGGTTTTGCGTGGTTTACATGTTTTTGAACCGGTCCCGGTTTAGTGGTTTTCAGGACGGGTCGTTTCAATTTGGTACTAGAGCGGAGTTGTTTCTAGGATGCTCTAGCTTTGAGATAGGGTTGTATAGTGTTGTTAGCTAGGTGTAGCTATGTTCTACGTATAATGTTGAGTTGCAGGGTCATGTCATCTCTCAGCCGGTATGTGGTTCCACGGTAAGAGTCGTATTTTTTTTACTATTTCTGTTGTCAAATAGTAATAAGTTGTTATTAAAATGGTTAATGTTGATAGCGTTGGGCAAGGTCTCAGGGGTCATGGTGGTCGTGGCGACCGTGGACATGGCGGCAGAATGGGCCATGGCGGCAGAGCGGGCTGAGTCTATCAGGTGCCCTGAGGAGTATAGGGTTGACTTGGCGGTGCATTATCTGGAGGGAGATTCACATGAGTGGTTGCAGGGCGTTGTTGCGAGGAGGGCGGGGGTATTGTTCTTTTGGGATGAGTTCTGGAGGGAGTTCGACCTCATGTATTTCCCACAAGAGGCTCGGGACATGTTACGGGGGGAGTTTCTGTACTTGTCGAAGGGGAGTCGTTTGGTTTAGGAGTATGAGTCTGAGTTTAACCGGCTGAAGCGGTTTGCTGGTCGGGGTGCGGATACTGAGCATCAGTTGACATGTGCTTTCCTGCAAGGTATACGTATCGATCTCAAGAACCGTTGCATTTTCTGCAAGTTCGAGTTGGTGTCCGAATTGGTGGAGTGTGCAGCGCAGCTTGAGGAGGGTATGAGGCAGATGGCTAGTTTAAGGGCTGCAGTGTGATAACATTGCATTTTACCTCTTTTAGGCATAGTCTTATTACCATTTTAGGTTAGTTTCACCCATTGTTAATACCATATTTAGTCATTTTCATCCACTTAGCACACTTAGTAGTTTTTGCATGAGCATTGCATACATATTGCATTTTGGAGTTAATTTTAGGTTCTTTTGGAGCTGTGGAGACTACTGGGACTTTACTCAGAAGATTTGAGGCATGGATCAGCTACGTGGAGTTGATGAGGAGACATTTGGGAATTTTGAGCAAAAATGATACAAAGAAGTCAAAACCCGTTTGTGGACAGCTTCATCGCATCAGAAGTTTGGCAACATTTGAAGACCTTTCCGTGGACCAAATTTGGATTTATTTATACCATTTGAAAGCTAGAAGAGTCAAGATTCACATGGGACAAGGATCGAAGCAATCCATTCAGCCGTTTGGAAGATGCATCCCGAGGAGTGAAGATATAACATCAACTCGACTCGGACGCTGAACTCGACCTAGGGCCCGAGTGGACCACCTCAGGACCTGACTCGGACACCTAGCTCAGTCACCAGACCGAGTGGACCACCTCAGGACCTGACTCGGACACCTAGCTCGGTCACCAGCCTGAGTGGACCACCTAAAGCAACCAACTCGAGCACCTTGACTCGACCTCACCTGACCGAGCCAGCACTTCCGGATTTTCTGGGATACTTTTGTTTTGTCTTTTTCTACTTGATTAGGGCTTCTGATCCTTCTCTATAAATAGGGGTTGTTGGATCAGAGCCGCGGAGGCTACCTCAGCTTTAGTTTTCTGCCTCCTTTATCTTTCTCTCTCTCGTTATTCATTGTTCTTGATTTTTAGACTTTGTAATCTTTATATCTTTTTATATAATCAGTATTTGCACTTATTTTCTTCTACAAACCTTCTCATATCTGTCTGATCTATCACATATATCAGATTTAGAGTTTTCTGGGTTTGAACATTTGTGTGTTCTTCATTTTTAGATTTTGTAACTTAGATCTCTCTTTATTTATTACGAATTTATATTTCATTTCTTCTACAAACTTGTTCATCTCGATTCGATCTATCACATATGTCGATTTCAGAGTTTTCTGGGTTTGAACATTTTTTCATGATGATTGTTTTGGAGTAGTAATTTAGGGTATTTAAGGATGGGTCATATATGTGTAGGATTCTTGGTCTCCTTAGATGTTTAAGCTTGAAATGGCATAGATCTCTTCTGGATTAGGTGTTCTTAATGCTTAGTTAGCCAAGACATTGGTAATTTTGATCTCAGGAATTTCCCACTCAGAAGGTGTTGATGAAATGCTTGAACCAACTAATACCAAAGATCTATGGCTTTAACCCATGGCTTAAGAGGTTTTAGCTGTATTTTAACATTAATGAATTGGTTCTTAATGCTTGCCTATATTATGTTTTATTGATATCTGCTCTAAGTTTCTTTGTATCTTTGACTAGGTATTAAGATTAGGAAGTGGTATAGGCTTGTTGGTATATATCACGAGAGTGGAGCCACCTTATTTTGATGTTCATTGTCTAGAGATAGCTTCTGCGAAGTTTTGTTAAGCATCTAGGAGAGACCAAGGAGAATCACATATCCATGAATCCCATCCTTAGGACCCTATTTCCCATTTGATTGTTATTCTACTCTTGCTTACTTGTTTTGTTCTGATCTGTTTTGTTTACTTCTGCTTTAGCTCAATTGCATACACTCGATCCTTCTGGTCGAGTGCTCTTTGTGTTTTTATAGTTTTCTGCTTAGCTCGACCTGACCACTGGACCACTCTGGTCGAGTGCTTTCTCTTTACTTTTCTTGCTTAGCTCGACATCTTGACTCGACGTGTATGACAGCGCCTGGTCTTTAGTATACTTTTTGTATTCTGATTCTGTTTGTTTGGTTGTTAGATATCTTTCTTTCTACTTGGCTTGACTTAAGTGTATCTGATTGCATCTTGATTGCTAGAATCAGACCCATTTGGATTGACACCTCACATACTGCAATGACATGATAGTATAGAGGAATTGAAAACTGAGAAAAAAACCTCTTATCACTGTGCCAGAGGCTCCGCGGTGGCCCCAGAGTCAGAATGTGGCTTTGAGCAAAGGCGGCAAGTCGGGTCAGCAGCAAGGGCAGAAGAGAAAGTTGGAGGATACTTCCAAGGCAGCGGGTTCTGGACAGCATAGTTTCAGGTGTGGAGTTCACGGACATTGTGTGGCGGATTGTCCTCAAGAGGGGCAGGTGTGCTTTTATTGCAAGGAATCTGGTCACATCAAGAAAAATTGTCCGAAGTGGGTTCAGCCAGTTACGAGGGTCAAGGCACCACCTCCGAAGCGGGCCGTAGTAGCACCGAGGGTGTTCACCATAGGCGCGGAGTCAGGCGAGGCGAGCAGCAGCAGACCGATTACTATGTGGGTGGGGTAGAGTCACATGTGTTGTTCGACTCCGGAGCATCTCATAGTTTTGCTACACCGAGTTGGGTGTCAGGTAGTGGTATCCAAGAGTTGTTTGGGGATCACTCGGGTATTGTGGGAGTTGATGGGGGTCGTTTGTTGAGGACTTAAGGCTGTGCGGAGGGTGTCAAAATTCTTATCGCCGGAGAGCTGATGCCAGCGGATTTGATAGTATGTCTGGTGGAACTCTATGACATCATTCTGGGTATGGACTGGTTGGGAAAGTTCAATGCTTATTTGGATTGTCATCGAGGTCGTGTTGTTTTCGAACGTGCTAGCAGGACACTGGTTTATCAGAGGGTGAGATCAGTTTTAAGAAGCATCATTGTTTCTACGGTTCAGGCGGAGCGTCTGATTGAGCAGGCGGAGCGTCTGGCTACCATTTCGATACTGGAGAGGTCGGGGAGTCAGCAATGCAAGCTATTTAGGTGGTTTGGGAGTTCGAGGATGTGTTCCAGCCGTTGAGTGGGTTACCACCATCCAGGTCGGATCTTTTTACCATTGAGTTAGAGCCAGGGACGACGCCGTTGTCTAAGGCTCCTTACAGAATGGCTCCAGCGGAGATGGCTGAGTTTAAGAAGCAGCTAGAGGAGTTGCTAGAAAAGGGTTTTATCAGGCCAAGCAGTTCACCATGGGGTGCACCAGTACTGTTTGTCAAGAAGAAGGACGGGAACTTTCGGTTGTGCATTGATTATCGAGGGATGAACCGGGTTACTGTGAAGAACAAGTACCCATTACCGAGGATCGATGAGTTGCTAGATCAGTTGCGGGGTGCTTCGTGGTTCTTTATGATCAATTTGGAATCAGGTTATCATTAGATCCCGATAGCTGAGTCTGATATCAGGAAGGCAGCTTTTAGGACAAGGTACAGGCACTACGAGTTTGTGGTGATGCCATTTGGGTTAACGATTGCACTGGCTGCGTTTATGAGGTTGATGAACGGTGTGTTCCAGGAGTATCTGGATGAGTTCATCATAATTTTCATCGACGATATTCTAGTGTATTCTAAGAATTCTGAGGAGCACAAGGTTCACCTGAGAAAAGTTCTGAAGAAGCTATGGGAGCAGCCGTTGTTCGCTGAGCTGAGCAAATGTAGTTTCTGGCAGCGGGAGATTGGGTTTATGGGTCATGTAGTGTCTGATCGTGGTGTTTCAGTGGATCCGGAGAAGATTTGCTTGATTGAGGAGTGGCCGAGACTGCGGAATGCATTGGAGATTCATAGTTTTCTGGGTCTGGCGGGTTACTACAGGAGGTTCGTTAAGGGGTTTGTTAGTATGGCGTAGTCCATGACCAAGTTAACCAAAAAGAACGTTCCTTTTGCGTGGTTGGATCAGTGTGAGGAGAGCTTTGTGAAGGTCAAGGAGATGCTGGTGAGTACTCCGGTGTTGGCCTTGCCTAAGCAGGATGAGCCCTACGTGGTGTACACCGATGCGTTCCGGTTGGGACTCGGTTGTATTCTGATACAGCAGGGTAAGGTGATCGCATATGCTTCCAGGCAGTTGAGGAAACATGAATGCAATTATCCTACTCACAATCTTGAGATGCTGCAGTGGTGTTTGCGTTGAAGATCTAGAGGTCTTATTTGTATGGCGGTAAGGTTCAGGTGTTCATGGACCACAAAAGTCTGAAGTACATCTTTACCCAGCCCGAGTTGAATCTGCGACAAAGCCAGTGGATGGAGCTTGTTGCGGATTATGATCTAGAGATAGCTTACCATCTTGGTAAAGCGAATCTCATAGCTGATGCTTTGAGCAGGAAGCGGGTTATTTCAGACACTGAGCAAGATACAGAGGCGTTAGTGGGCATGGTGAGTGCCTTGAGACTGTGTGCGGTGTCTGAGGAGTCTGAGCCGTTGGGTTTGGAGGCAGCGGATCAGGCAGCGGACTAGCATTGGTGGCACAGTGATGTAGATGTTTTGCGTGTAAATAAATAAATAAACACACGCAGTAGTAGTGAAGATTCGATCCAGAGGACCAGCAATACACTCTAACTTTATGAGACAAAATATTAGCTAAGTGAATCAAAGACTTTATGGTTTCTTAAACAATAAGCAAAGCAAATTAAATCGGTTTTCAAAAAAGGGTAAATAAAAGCGCTAGGTCAAGGGAAATTTCATGGGGATCAAATCATCAAGAACCGAACAATTATTCAGGAATTAATTTAGCACCAATCTAGAACTCGAACATAAAAATAAGACTGACCCACTGTCGTAGCGCTAACAACTTTATCTACCAACCTAGCATCCTAAACTGTCGTTTGAACCTAGAATCAAAGACAAGCATTACGGTCTGGTTCAATATGTTCACGATTTGCCTTAGCATCAACTGTCGTTGGCTAAGGACAAATCGCCCACCTATGCCTTTTCTAGCAACCTATAACACTTTTGTTGAATAGATTTAACCTAAAATCAGAGACTAAGTGATCAGATTAGTCTTGGCAGTAAGATCAACTATAGGTGAAGACATCAAATAATAAATCCTATCTATGTTCAGTTCATTGAATCCTTGAATCCCCTTTGAAAAACCCTTAACCTAACTAAAGGACTATTCGGCCATAGCAAGAGAAAACACAGCAGTAAAAGATGAAGAACTCATGAAATAAATCTGTAAAAATAAAGAGTTTAGAATTCTTCTCCAATGGTGTCGAGATCTCTTCTCCAAATCTTACAAAGGAATAAAATCTCTACGTGATGTTGTGTTCTAAGCAAAAGCGTCCATCCTCTCTAAAAATAAAAGAAAAACGTCCTCGATGTAGGTCTGGAGGCGGCTGCGCGATAATGAGAATCTCTCTCCCAAAAATTAGGAAAGTTGCGATCTTCCTTATTTTGCTCCAGCAGTTCGTCGTGAGCGGGCGCTTAGGAGCTGAGCGGGTGCTCAGGAGGGTAAATCTTGACTTTTCTCCAATTTCTTCTAAGTTTCTTCCATAAGCTCCAATATTCATCTTTAGCCATCTTTAGACATGTAATGACTCAAAACTAAACTGAAAGACTCGATAAATACTTGATAAAGACTTCAAAACAACTATTAGAATGCACCTAAAATGCAACACATCAATTCCCCCAGACTTAGATCCTTATTTGTCCTCAAACAAAACTCAGAACTAAGCATAAGAGAAAGGTTTGAAAAATACGGAGACTCACATGTTCTTGAAACACTGCAATGACCCTTTTGTTTTCGCATTAGTACTCCACATATCACATAGCCAGCTCCAAATCTAACCACCATGTACTTCTCCGTAAACTTTCGCAGCTCGCTATACTCCACACATGAATTCGCAACCTTATCCATCAAAACCTTCATCGCCAGTTTCACCTCTGCAGTCAATTACCAAGGACCTTCTAGACTCTTTCACATACAATATCTTGACAAGAACCACTTAAATTCCACACACTTTTTGCTACTTTTCTTCTCTCCCCCAGACTTATTTCTAAGCTAGCTCATTTTATTATTATTATTATTTTTTTTTTACTAAGGTCCGAAACACGAGTACTGATGGTGTTTGCCACCGAGTCCCCGGTTCATCCCCTTTCTATGCAACTCACATACGTAAGCTTATTGCTAGCTAAACTTCTAATAAGGGGGAGGAGTACCATTACTTTCTACTGATGGATTCATATGTCAGATACGAATGATGAGTCAAGCCCTATGAAAATCAACCACATCGACGAAGTGCAAAAATTTGGCTTAGGCTCAGATGAACTCCGCTGGAAACATGGTGTCCTCTAGTTAACTGGTCAGCCTTTGTATTTTTCATTAGTCCGATCTAGAGCTGGTTCTGTAACAATGGTCACTTTGAAGCAAGGTTAGAACAATATATTCAAGAAATAGATCATAATCTCCAACAAGTTTTGACTCAATAAAAAAAACTGACTCAAAGAAAACAAAAGAAATAAAACAAAAGAAAGAAAAATGGATTAGTAGCAGCATCCTCCCCCAGACTTACTTCACACCGTCCCGGTGTGAAAATAAATTTAGAGTTGGATAAAAATAAAAATAAAACAAAAGAAAGAAAAACAGTACGGATTATACAATGATAGGGAAAAAAATGTGTTACTCTCAATCGCTTTCGGTGGTGGTGGGAGTATCGCGTCGTTCCTCTTCATCGTCGCCTTGAACCGGTGTCTTCTCTCTTCTTTGCCTCCTGCTTGACCGTGGTGTAAAACATCCCCGTGAAACCAATGCTAGTATCTGATGCATGACCTTGTTGTTCTTCCTTTATGACTCCACTATCCACTGCAACTTTGTCTAGATGTGGCAGTGTGAACTCACTCTGGTCATAGTGCTGGGTGGCCAGTTGTGGAGTCTGGAAGTCTGGCATCTCCTTGTCCTCCAGGTGAGGCTAAGAGGCTCTTGAAGAGCTTCCTCGTCTTAGAATAGGAGTGCGGGATGAGCTGGCGCACGGGTCTGGGCACAAGTGCTCTGCTGCTGGTTGGAAACTCAGATTTTCCGGGCTTCTGAAGCTTGTGATTATTGTGTTCGGGAGCTTGCAGAATAACGTGTTCCTGTCCCTATCGCTGAAACGATAGGTGGTCTCATCCCGTAGAATCTCACAGTGAATGAGGTAGGTAACATCGATGTGCTCTAGCTTCTCCACATAGGTTGTGGATGAGAGATCGATGTCGAAGTGTCTGAACAATGGCGTGAGAAGACTCCCTATCCGTTCTGTCTTGTGCGATCACTTTGAAGAAGTACGCATCTTCTTGCTCACAATGACTGATGCAAAAATAATCCCCATGTTGACATTGGCATTGGGGAAATGAAGAGCTTTCGAATCCCGCAAACAGACCCTGATCCCGTAATAGAGGAATTGGAGTTCATCTGTTCTCATCTTTGCCATGTCTTCCTTTGCATACAGGATGTTGCTCAGGACTTTCGCGGCGATGCGTAAGGCCGGGTTTCTGATTGCTGATTCGCTGGCGGTGTTCGCTTTGAAACTCCCAGTAGCTATGACGTCCCAGAACTGAGACGCAATGGTGAACTTGGGGAGCGAGAGAGCAGTTCTGCTTACACTGAAACCATACACTTCGCAGAAACCATGCAGGCTCAGTGAGTATTTCTTTCTTCCAGCAAAGAAAAAAAAATAGATTCAACGAACTTCGGGTCGGTAGGGTTGGTGTAGGTGAGCGAAGCAGAGGCTAGGCACTGCCGTACTAGGTCGGGATAGAGCAACTCGGGTGTTCCCGCCATGTCATAGATTTTGGTAATATTGATCGCCCGATCAACAGCACTACTCAGCTTTAGCCCCTTCAGCGTCGGGCTGTGCAAAAATTGAGTCGGCTTGATCGAAAAGACCAGGAGCCTGTTGTAGTAGTACGCGTGTTTCTGACTCCATTCATCTAGGGACTGTTCCGGAAGATTGTTATCTGGCAGTTCGAATCGAGTCCCTTCCTCGCTAGACCAGGCTGAGTATCGGGTTGTTGAGTGTGAAGGTTCGCCTACAGTAGGTGCCGAGTTTGTGCTTCTTTGTCTTTTGTTCGCATATTTGGTCTTTGGGCGCTGAGACATCTGCAAAATTTGCAGGGAAAACAAGATAAATTAGGCGCGTATCAATGATAAAGACCAAATCAAGAAGATTCCAGTAACTCACTATCAACCGAATACAATTGGGATTCTCAAAAATTGCATGCCTCAATTTCTCAAAAATTCCAAACACATATAGCAAAGGATCAACATAGAGGTATCATAGAACAGCCCTAGGTATATAAATTTGCCAAGACTCAAACTTCAAACTCACCAAAATCGAAAACGGAGCGACTTGGAAAATAGGGTTTTCGAAAGCTTACCTTGCTCTGTTGCGGAAATCAATTGCGTAATCTTAGAGAGGATGAAAATCCGATCGGTATAGACTCAAGATTTGTTGAAAGCGGTTGAGATTTGAAGAACTTGTGCTTTAGGGGAGATTTTGACAATTGGAAGAGAAAAAGGGTTTTGTAAATCACAAGAGGAAATAACGGTTTTAGAAATCAAAGCTGTCCCACTTTTACCAATTTTTGATTTTTAAAATCAGGAAAATCAGTTATTTTTGATTTTTAAAATCCCAAAACCGTTATAGAAAAGGAACACTTACCTGTTTCCGCGTTTTTTCCACCTCACCAAATATATATATATTTTATAAAAATGAAAGTTAGTAACAAAAGAGATTCAATAGAAAGGATATGTACACTTACCGGTGGGTTGCCTCCCACCGAGCGCTTGGTTTAAGTCACTAGCTTGACTTGGTTAGCCATTTAGGCTTGAGGAGCATCGCCTAAGGGGACAGAGTCTCCTTTTGCGATGGCTGATTCAGCAAGATACGGCTTTAGGCGCTGACCATTAACAACAAACTCAGTTCCAGTAGCATCCAGCAACACTACAGCTCCATAGGGGCGAACTTCTTTTATGGCAAAAGGGCCGGACCACCTTAGTCTTAATTTACCGGGAAACAGCTTCAACCGGGAGTTGTACAGCAGCACTCGATCATTCGATGCAAAGTTTATGGTGATGATCCTTTTGTCATGATATGCTTTTGTCCGCTCTTTGTATATCTTTGAGTTTTCATAGGCCATGTGCCTAATTTCTTCTAACTCGTGAAGCTGTATGGTCCGCCTATCAAAAGCCGATTTGGCATCAAAGTTCAGCTGCTTCACAGTCCATGCCGCCTTGTACTCTAGTTCCACAGGAAGGTGGCATGATTTTCCATACACCAAGTGAAACAGTGTTGTACCCAAAGGCGTCTTGTACGCTGTTCTGTACACCCAACGAGCGTCATCTAACTTCGCAGCCCAATCTTTCCTTGTAGTGCTCACGGTCTTTTGCAAAATACTCTTGATCTCTCTGTTTGAAATCTCGACCTGCCCACTTGTTTGGGGATGATAGGGCGTCACGACCTTGTTCTTAACACCATTCTTCTTCAAGAGATTGTCAAGGACCTTGTTTATGAAATGGGAACCTCCGTCACTTATCACCACACGAGGCACATCGAATCTAGGAAATATCACCGACTTGAACATCTTCACCACTACTCTAGCATCGTTTGTGGGAGTAGCCAGCGCCTCAACCCACTTAGACACGTAGTCAACTGCCACCAAGATATATTGGTTTCCATAGGATGATGGAAATGGACCCATAAAATCGATCCCCCATACATCAAAAACCTCTACTTGCAATATGAAGTTCTGTGGCATTTCGTTCTGTCTTTAGATGTTCCCTTGTCTTTAGCATGTGTCACAGTTAGAGATAAAGTTTTGTGCATCTCTAAACATTGTGGGCCACCAAAAACCCGCTTGTAAGACCTTTGATACCGTCTTAAAGGTGGCGAAGTGCCTAGCATAACTCGATCCATGACAGTGGAACAAAATCCCAGGGATTTTGTAACACTCCTATCCGTAAAATCTGCCCTAACAATGGTGTTAACCGGTAGACCTCAAAAATATTCTCGATAATTCTCTAAGTCTCAAACGAGGTTTCCGGATTTCCTCAAATTCAAAGTTTATATGCACAGCGGAACTACAACACTTAAGTCATGCAAGCGAGTCTCAAAATTTCTCAATAAATTCCATTCAACAAACCAAATCTCAACAAAAGAATTCCTCAATAATTCAATAACTCAAATATCTCAAATACTCGCTAACATAGTTCTTAAGAAACTAAACATCAAACTCAAAGCACAAAATAATAAAATCAACTAAACTCAAACTCCCAATAAAACCATCCGTCCCATCCAACGCCTCCAGGTCTCACGAGCTCCTCCTTAATATTTATTACCTGCATCAATGAGTGGATGCGTAAACAACAAAAGTTGCCTAGTGAAGCGATCGTCCCGTCTAACCGGTTTTAGTGTCAAGAAAATTTAATATATGTGCATGATTAATCAAGTTAAGTCAATGTAAAGCAACGGTTCCCTCAAACGCATATGCCGAAGCACATACAACACAACAAATGGAACCAAACTGTCAAGACATCAAACGCAATACCCTTAACATAAACAAGACAACCAACACCACCAAATCACCACAAACACAAACCACAGTCACGCACTCACCTTAATATCTCAGAGGCTTTTGATTAACCTACAGACACATAAAATCAATCAATACAAATATCTAACCAACACCCCAACAAAATACATACTCACAATCATAAAAACCCTTACTGTTTCAGGTCCGGGTGAGCTATGCTAACCAAATCCTCAAACTACTCAAGCTTCTCGAAGATCTCTGCCACAGAACCAGTAAACATCCTAAATAACCCAAAACTATCGGATTAGAACACTGGATTTACGATGAGATTCGCTTACCAATCGATGAACTCTCGGACGAACGGTAAAGCTCTAAGGGTTCACGAACAACTCCTCAAATAGATCGACAACTGGCAGATTTTCTGTGATAGATCATCATTAATACCTTAATAACGAGATCTGATCGAAACAGAATCACAAAAATCACAAAGGAATCGGTTACCCCTTCACGAACCTTGATTCTCGGCCAAATTCTCCAAAACTCGAAGCTCTAGGGTTCTTAGCTCTGGCTGCGCAAACTCTCTATGTTATGCGACTCTAAAACCCTCAAAACTCTTATACTAATCGTCTCTTAAGTTTAATCCACGAATTTGACCTCGGTCCTTAAGAAAAACCCATCAAAAACTCACAAATAATGGCCCATCTTCATAATATGACTCGGCCCTTCACACCACCGCCTTATTCCATACTTAGAATATATTTCACAAGTTTGGGACTTGACAAAACTCGATTTGACTGAACCAATCAAATTTGGGTCACAAAACACCTTAATCCGCATATCCGGTTCCATAACAACCCCAAAATATCAAAATCTCCTTAAACCGATTCCAGCTCATTCGATTGTCATTAATTCCCAAAATATTAGGATTGATCGAAACAGAAATTGATTTGACCCAAACCTAACAATTTCCCTTATTTGGCCCGTAGTCCTTCTTTAATGAATCCTGGTCAAATAAGGAATTCTAGATGGCCCAGCAAAATTCCACCTAGACCCAACTTAATAATTTTCCAAAATAATTCAACCTTGACTTCCCCAGCCTGAGCCGACCATTTTCATTTTTCGGACAAAACTTGTCCTAAATCCGATCAAACTTGTCCGGATCCGACCAGAACTGTCCGAACATGACCAAACCTCATTTTTCCGACCATACTTGTCCATTTCCAGACCAAACATGTCCATTTCCAGACCAAACTCCATTTTCCAGACCAAACATGTCCAAATAGTCCAAGCCTAACAATTTCCCTTATTTGGCCCGTAGTCCTTCTTTAATGAATCCTGGTCAAATAAGGAATTCTAGATGGCCCAGCAAAATTCCACCTCGACCCAACTTAATAATTTTCCAAAATAATTCAACCTTGACTTCCCCAGCCTGAGCCGACCATTTTCATTTTTCGGACAAAACTTGTCCTAAATCCGATCAAACTTGTCCGGATCCGACCAGAACTGTCCGAACATGACCAAACCTCGTTTTTCCGACCATACTTGTCCATTTCCAGACCAAAAATGTCCTTTTCCAGACCAACCATTTTCCGACCAAACATGTCTATTTCCAGACCAAACTCTATTTTTCGACCAAACATGTTTTCCCGAACACACATGTCCGAACGACCGAATCTGTCTGAATAACAAAACCTCGGAATTTCTCGACTGACCGTAACATTACCCGTACCGAGACTCCATTGCCTGGAACGCGGGTGTTACAGATTTCCTCATTAGAAACACATCGCCTGAAAATACCATCTAAGCAGTTCTTGTAAATATACGGTTCGCGCAAAAACTTCCTCTTCTTATTGCCAAAGAAATGTTCAGGCTCCTTCTCAGCAGTCAGGTAGTTGTCTATCTCTCCAAACCACGGGAAAGTTTTGGTTCCCCCTGTAGACACCAGACCGCAAAGTTGACCTTGAGTAGGGGCTTCGGTTCCGAGCAGTTGCTCCGTGTTGAGCAGTTGCTCCGATATGAGCGGGTGATCAAACACTTCACAAGAATAAACCGAGTAAACATATTCATCTGGAAGGCTGTCATCTAGAGGTACCTCATCATCAATCTTCATTCTGGACAAATGATCTACAACTCCATTTTTGATCCTTTTCTTGTCCTTGATTTCCAAATCGAACTCTTGTAGCAAAAGTATCCATCGCAAGAGTCTCGGTTTTGCATCTTTCTTCGTGAGTAAGTACTTCAATGCCGCGTGATCTGTATGAACAATTACCTTCGACCCAACAAGATAGGATCAAAACTTCTCAAAGGCGAAAACAACCGCAAGTAACTCCTTTTCCGTTGTGGCATATCAGCATTGAGCTTCATCAAGGGTTCGGCTGGCGTAGTAAATCACATGTAGCTTCTTGTCATTTCTTTGACCCAGTACCGCTCCCGCAGCATAGTCACTAGCATCAGTCATCACTTCGAAAAGTAAACTCCAATCCAGTGGTTGGACGATTGGAGCACTAATCAAGGCGCCTTTGATTGTATGAAATGCCTCCAAGCAAGTACTATCAAACTCTAACTAGACCTGTTTACATAGCAAGTGAGTTAGAGGTCTTGCTATCTTGGAAAAATCTCTAATAAATCTCCAGTAGAAGCCGGCATGTCCCAGAAAACTCTTTACTCCTTTGACAGAATTCAACCACAGTTATGCCCCTTTCTTAGGTACTACATGGACAAGACTAATCCAATTGCTGTCGGAAATCGCATAAATCACACCAGCCTCTAGGAGTTTCATTATCTCTTCCTTGACAACATCTTTTAGATTTGGACTTAACCTCCTCTGATGTTCGACAGAAGTCATCGATTCATCCTCTAGATGCATGCAAAGATCAGGAGAAATTCCAGTGATATCATCTAACGAGTAGCTTAAGGTTTCCTATATTTTCTTAATTCGCATAAGAGTAAGGCAACTTCAACATTGTTCAAATCAGAGTTCACAATCACATGATAGGTGGAGTTACGTCCCAGAAATGGGTACCTTAGCCTAGCAGGAAGGGTTTTGAGTTCGAGTTTCGGAGCTTTCATCTCGCTCCAAGGATCATTGACCAGGTTTTTTGGAGCAGGCGCTCCCTTCAGAGCAATTGTTCCGTCAGATGCTCTTGAAATAAATTTTTCCTCCACTTCCATATTCATGTACGCTACCATCTTCTCCACTTGCTGACTTGAATCCATCATCTTAGCAAAACCAGCGGTATCCTCGCTCAGAAAACCATGTTCTCCTTCAGCTTGAGTCAACACTATCTCCAAAGGGTCATCAGCTAGAATCTCTTCAGCCACTTCATCACAAATTTCCTCATCATTCTCCACAGTAAAAGTTTGCCCATCCAGCATGGGTTTCTTGAACATTCTATTCATCACGAACATCATAGTGATATCTCCTAGGCGGAGATCAATGGTGTCATTCCTCACATCGATAATCGCACCAGCTGTGCGTAAGAATGGCCGCACCAAAATCAATGGATCTTTCGGTTCTTCATCAAGTTCCAGAACCACAAAATCAGCTGGTATGAAAGTATTACCGATTTTGACATACAAATCTTCTAGAGTACCAACCGGAAGCTTCACGGATCTGTCAGCGAAAATCAATGAGATTTTAGTGGACTTGAATTTGGTGAATCCCAACCTTCTTGTTACAGAGTACGGCATCAGGTTTACGCTTAAGCCTAGATCACATAACGAGCCAGCAAAAATCTCCGCTCCTATTGTCATTGAGAGGACAAATTTTCCTGGGTCTTCAAGCTTCTTAATCATCTTGTTTTGTAGCACAGCAATACAGTCCTTTGAAACCATCATTACGTTCTTCTCGGTAGAAACTTTCCCAACAATCAGCCCTTTCAAGTACTTCTTCATCGCTGGAATCATCTGAATTGCATCTACCAATGGAAGTTTAACACTCAAGTCTTGTAACATCTCTTTGCACTTTGCTTCTTCCAAATCCTTTTGAGATTTCCTTGGAGGTATTGGGTAAGGGACTGGAGAGTTGTAGACTCGAGTACGTACTTTTTCTGCAGGTGTATCAGGTCGTGGCTCATCAAATTCTGGGTTAAGTTCATCATCTGTTTGAGTTTTGTCGTGAGCAGGTGCTCTGTTCTGAGCGGGCGTCGGGAATTGGTGCTCAATGATAGGATCTGTGCAACTGTTTTCTTTTTCTGCAGTTTGCAGAACTCTTCCACTTCTCAACTCCACCACGTTGACAAATTCTTTCCTTGGATTAGTCTCTGGTTTTCCCGGTAACACTCCTTGCGGCCTCTTAATAGCTTCTGCATTTTGAGCTATTTGGGTGTCTACTTGTTTCAAGTGAGTGCAAACGGCTTCATACTTGCTGTTCAGATCCGAGTACATAGTGTTGACTTTCAAGTTGATTTTGTTTGCCGTCTTCTGTTGGTTGATCATAAGCTGTTTCTTCATATCCTTCAGCTCATCTTGAGGGTTATTTCCAGAACTTGTAGAAGCTTGGAAATTCGTGAATTGCTGTCCTTGTTGATTTCCTCCTTGGAACCGGTTCTGAGCTTGATAAGGGACAAATGGCTTCCCTTGAAGACCTTGAGAGAAAATTTTCTGGAAACACACATTTGAAGGTTACTGGTACTGATTTCCAGATTGCTACGGATACACTTGGTCCTTGGGGTTTTCGACGTTTGTGCTTCTATAGGACAGATTCGGATGAGTCCTATAGTTCTGGTTGAAGCCACGGTTCTGCACAAATCCTTGTTCATTAACATAGCTAACTTCTAGCTGATCAACATCCTCTTCTTCGCCAATCTCTTGAGAAAGTGGCTCTCCATTCTCATCAACAAAGTGAATTGTCCGTTGGTTTCCCTTTAGCAAAAGATTCACCTTAGCCGTTAGCTCATCAATTTTTTGATTATCCATGCTGCTGATTTTCTTGCTTTTGTCATATTCCTAAGACTTGCTGCTGGAACTTGCAGCTAAGTTCTCAATCAACTCGTAAGCACCTTCTCTTGTCTTGGTCATGAAGTCGCCGTTACTTGCAGCGTTCAATGCGTTTCTATAATCCCAGTCCACACCATCATAAAAAATTCCCAGCAAATTTTCATCTGTGAATCCGTGGTGAGGACACTCCCTACGGTACTCCTTAAATCGATTCCAAGCCTCGCAGAAAGGTACTCCAGAATGTTGCTGGAACGATGAGAGTTTGTTTCTTAGTGCAGCAGTTTTCGTCTTCGTGTAGAAATGATATAGAAAAGCTGCTCTACACTGATTCCAATTCGTGATAGAGCCAGGTGGTAGGGATTTAAGCCAACGTGATGCTTTGTCCGCAAGGGAGAACGGAAATAACTTGCACTTCAAAAAATCTGGGCTCACTCCATTAGACCTAGTGGTGGAACAGAATTTCTGCTGGAAGTCCATGGAATAAGTGCTGCTTCACAAGCGATATCATCTGAGGCTTGATCTCAAAGTCTTGCCTCTTAACACCAGGAGGGACAATAGCAGCCCTGTTCCGGTAGAAGGCATGTGGATTATCCATATCACCAATTGCACGCTGTTGTTCGCGTTGCTGTTCTTGCCTTCGTTGCCGCTGTTGCATCTGTGCCATTTGTTGTTGCAACCTTTGGAGTTTAGCAGCCACATACTCGTTTCTTTGTTCGTTTCCAGCAGTCAAATTCTCTTCGTCTTGGTTATCCATAATGACGAGATTAAGCCTTTGTTGTCGGTATGCTCGTTCTAAATCTTGTAGCTCTCTGTTGGTGATGTTGATTAGACGTCTAGATCGTTTACTCCTTGTAACTCTTTCGGTCATACACCTGAAACACACGTAGAAAAAGAAATAAAACAAGTCCGTAACTTAGTCTAAAATTTAATCCAAAAATTAGAGGTATCGAGTTGGTCCCCGTCGCAACGGCGCCAAATTGATGTAGATGTTTTGCGTGTAAATTAATAAATACGCACACACAGTAGTACTGAATATTCGATCCAGAGGACCAGCAATACACTCTAACTTTATGAGACAAAATATTACCTAAGTGAATCAAAGAGTTTATGGTTTCTTAAACAATAAGCAACGCAAATTAAATCGGTTTTAAAAAAAGGGCAAATAAAAGCGCTAGGACAAGGGTAATTTCGTGGGGATCAAATCATCAAGAACCGAATAATTATTCAGGAATTAATTTAGCACCAATCTAGAACTCGAACATAAAAATAAGACTGACCCACTGTCGTGGCGCCAAAAACTTTATCTAGCAACCTAGCATCCTAAACTGTCGTTTGAACCTAGAATCAAAGACAAGCATTACAGTCTTGTTCAATATATTCACGATTTGCCTTAGCATCAACTGTCGTTGGCTAAGGACAAATCGCCCACATTTGCCTTTTCTAGCAACCTATAACACTTTTGGTGAATAGATTTAACCTAAAATCAGAGACTAAGTGATCAGATTAGTCTAGGCAGTAAGATCAACTATAGGTGAAGACATCAAATAATAAATCCTATCTATGTTCAGTTCATTGAATCCTTGAATCCCCTTTGAAAAACCCTTAACCTAACTAAAGGACTACTCGGCCATAGCAAGAGAAAACACAGCAGTAAAAATGAAGAACTCATGAAATAAATCTGTAAAAATAAAGAGTTTAGAATTGTTCTCCAATGGTGTCGAGATCTTTTCTCCAAATCTTACAAAAGGAAAAAAATCTCTACGTGATGTTGTGTTCTTAGCAAAAGCGTCCCTCCTCTCTAAAAATAAAAGAAAAACGTCCTCGATGTAGGTCTGGAGGCGGCTGCGCGATAACCAGAATCTCTCTCCCAAAAATTAGGAAAGTTGGGATCTTCCTTATTTTGCTCCAACAGTTCGTCGTGAGCGGGCGCTTAGAAGCTGAACGGGTGCTCAAGAGGGTAAATCTTGACTTTTGTCCAATTTCTTCTAAGTTTCTTCCATAAGCTCCAATCTTCATCCTTAGCCATCTTTAGACCTGTAATGACTCAAAACTAAACTGAAAGACTCGATAAAGACTTGATAAAGGCTCCAAAACAACTGTTAGAATGCGCCAAAAATGCAACACATTACACAGCAGTTGGATGTGGAGTTAGTGCAGGCTGCTGGAGCAGAAAAGTCTGAGTATGAGGTCTCCAACAATGGAACTATCTTATTGACAAGCAGGGTGTGTGTACCGTAGAACGAAGTTCTAAGGCAGGAAAATCCTGAGGGAAGCGCACCAGAGCCGTTTTTCAATTCATCCAGGAGCTACCAAGATGTACCAGGATCTCAAATGGTATTATCAGTAGATAGGGATGAAGAAGGATGTGGCCAGCTAGGTTGCGGGTTGCAATACCTGCTAGTTGGTGAAGGCAGATCATCAGGTCCCGAGCGGGTTACTGAGGAGTTTACCCATTCCATAGTGGAAGTGGGATATGATTACCATGGATTTCGTGGTCGCTTTACCAATTTTTCGGGGTAGAGATGCGATTTGGGTCATCGTCGATAGGTTGACCAAGTCTGTGCACTTCTTGCCCATAAAGAAGACCGGCGGTGCGTAGGTGTTGGCTAAGAGGTATGTTAGTGAAATTGTGAAGTTGCATGGTGTGCCGGTTAGTATAGTGTCAGACCGAGATCTAAGTTCTCCTCATTGTTCTGGGGTACTTTTCAGAAGGAGATGGGTACTAAAGTACACATGAGTATAGCTTATTATCCCCAGACAGAAGGAAGAAGGTTCCAGATATGCAGGTTCTGTGGGACTGCAATTGAGCCGAGGAGGTGACTTGGGAGCCGGAAGCCAAGATGAAATGCAAGTTTCCCAAGTGGTTCGGCAAACTGGAGGGTTAGCCGGGTTTTCATAGCGTTGTGTCCATGGTGTTGGAGTTATTGGGTTATTTGCGTCGTTGTACCCATTTCATTTCATGGTGTTAGAATTTAAGCGATGTACTTTGATCCATTGACTATTCAATAAAAAGGTGTTTTATTGAATATGTTGTGTTGTGGTTAGTCTATAGAGTGATTAGATTTATGGATAGCGTTGTGTGTTTAATAGGGGATTAGTAGACATGTTGGCGGGCTACTAGTAGTAATGGTCCAATAGCGTTGGTGCGGATACCAGGTGTTCAGTAGCCGCATAGGGCTGTTAGTTTTCTGGATTGGTTTGGCAAACGGGATGGTGGTCCCATTTAGCTGCATCGGAGTACACTTGTGAGTCACTGCCGAGTGTACCTGGCTAGTTGGGTTTCTTTGTGATTCCTGATTGGTGTGATAGGTCACTAGAGAGATTGCCGTTGTCTGGCTCTCTATGCGTTAGAAGGAACGATCCATGGTGTTGGGTCATGAAGTTGTTGTACTCCTGGGTGTTGGAGTGGTTGGCCAAAACAAGTGGGAAACTATGGCATTAAAGTGTTGAGTCATGATAGCGTTGGTCGGGATAGCACTCGGCGGAATAGCGTTGATAGTGTTGATAGTGGAGTGTCGATAGCATGGTGGGCCACGGGTTGGCAGTGTGTTATATTCAGGGACGAATCTATGTTAGTGGGGGAGAACTGTAACATCCGTGTTCCAGTTTTGGGCTCGTGTTGACCGACACAGGTAAGGCGTCGATCGACACAAGCAGCTATGTTGCGCGTTTTGTGTTTAATCAATCCATCGGTTAGCCCATTAGTTGGGAATCGGGTTGGTTGATGGGGCTGGGCCTTGAGGACGAAGGAGACGTCGGATTGGGCCAAAATTCTAAGAGAAACATGTTCTCTATCCCTCTAAACTAGTTACTCTTTCCTAAACCCTAATCTTATCATATTCCCTATGCTTTTTCTCTCCTCTGGCCTAGAACTCGAGTTGGAGTGTGGGATTGGAGATTGAGGACGCGGTTGGGGTTGTGAGTAAGATTTAGGAGGTGTTAAGGCAAGGAGTGGACGCTAGAAGGTTGGAGTGCTTGACAAGAGAGCATTGAAAGGAGGGATTGAGAAGGATTTGGGAATTGAGATCTGAAGGCTAAGGAGGATCGTTTATCATCAGTTTTTGGGTGGTAAGGGTCTCTTTTTCTCTTTTCTTTCATACAAAGGGTGTTGGTGGAGGTTGTGCCGGAGGTGAAAGGTAGATCTCGCATTTTAGGGTTGTCGACCGACACGGGAGGTATGTGTCGATCGACACGGGGGTCGATGCGAGAACACGAGAAGGGTGTTTGTGTCGATCGACACGGGTTGGTGTGTCGGTCGACACACGGACACGAGCATTCGTGTCGATCGACACGGGTTGATGTATCAGTCGATACGCCCTGCGAGGTTGAGTTTCAGAATGTTATTTCTGATTCCGTTTGGTTTGGTTTGTAGGTTTCAAGCTTGGGAGTTAGTTGTTTCAGAGTTTCTGAGTTGCTAAGGTGAGTGCTTGCGTGATAGGACCATAGTTAGTCGTAGGACTACGGTGGTTGTGGTTACGTTGTTGATTGTGTTGTTGATTGTGTTGTTGATTGCGTTGATTGCATGGGGTTGCATGTTATTTTATTATAGCGTCATTATAGCTGACAATGGTGTTTGTTAGCTGGTAGTTTTGGTGCCTCATTCAGTATCTTTTATACTGAGGCATCTCGTTTGTGATGTAGGTAAGGATTGAGTTTTGCTTGGAGCTCGTGGGACCTAAGGCTGGGGAGTGGATAACATGACCAGAGTCTGGTGTTTTATTATATTGGATATTTTCGTTTATTCAGAATAGTGTTTTATCGCTGAATTGCTTCCGCTAGGTTGTGAGAATCTTTTTATGTATTAAAGTCGGATTAAATGAATTAATTGGTTAAGTTGTTAAAAAAAATTTAAAAATTGCCAGTTTTGCGTAGTTTACATGTTTTTGAACCGGTTCCGGTTTAGTGATTTTCGGGACGGATCGTTTCAAAATGTGTAAGATGCAGGCACTTAGAACACAAGGAATCATGATGTTTGCAATTTTGCACCCTCGATCTCAACAGTTAAGGCTATCCCTACCTATGTCACTGTTTCAAACACAAATGGTTGTTTCCCTGCCTCAGTTTGTGTGTATAATATTGATGTTGACGGTTCCACTACACGACCAAGTTATTGCCACTACAATTACAACTTTTTTTAGCTTGATGTAACAACATGCTCCCATGAAAACAGCCAATGCAACTAAGTATGTTGCCGTTCCTGCTAGAGAAGATGTTTTCACAACTCAAACGTCATTCTTTTGTTGCCGTGGGTGACCTTGGTAGTCATTCTTTTGTTGCCTTTGAATCTGGAGTTTCTTCTAGTTTTGAATATGTTTATGATGTAACTCAAAGGTCTCGAGAAGGAAAGCTGATAAAACTAACTCAAAAGGTCCAGGAGATGCAATTGACTACTCTCGGTGGACGCTGAAACCATGGTTGTGATTGTGAAGGCCTAGGCGGTCGTGGACCACACAACTATGGTTATGATCTAGTAAGCTATTTCTTCTCTAGCTCCTCCCCTAATCTCTATAGCTTTTGACGTTTCTTAAAACTAGCAAATCGTATGCAGCTACTCTCTCAGACTTTCTCGATCTCTATAACCTCTAAAGTCATAAACTTGTAACCAGGCTAGTAACCTCTTTGCATTTTAACTGAATACTTTTTAACAAAAAATAAAATTTGTTGTTTGCAAAACTTAGTTTTATAGTCACTTGTGTTTTGTTTAAATGTTTATTTTTAGTGTTTTGCTATTTTTGGACACTCTTAAAACTCGAACTTGATAGGGTGAATCATAAAATAGAATATCCAAGCAACAGGCTCTTGAGATGAGCTCACCTTTTTGGATTTTTCTCGTCATGATCTCATTCATTCAAATTTTTCCTTCGTTTTGTCCAGTCACAAAATGTTTGGCTTTTAGTGGCTAAGTAGTCACCGATTAGCCACTAAGACATATAATAACCACGAAATCGTCTGTGGCTATTTATTAGCCACAAATAACCACATAAAAGCCCCCTATTTGAAATTTCTTTTGATATAGCTACGGGTTTTGAGTGGGTTTTTCTTAGATTTGAACTCTAACTATGACTATTTCCGAGATCTTTGAGTTAATGACTTGTTGTGTACTTGTGTTTGCCGATTTGGTGTCTGTAGGTGCAGGACAAAACAAGATACATGAAGCTAACGAGTTCCCAAGATCAAAGTGATATTGGTATCTCTTTAACCCAGCTCATAAGAGTATCAAAGAAAATTCCAATAACTCAAACGTCATGTTCATTTGTATTTAAAATCATTTTGATTCTTTTTATCATATGACTCTAAACTATTTCCCAAATCTTTTAGCCGATATGAGACATTGAAGATATATTTGTCTTATCGATTATATATATATATATATATATATATATATATGTCCGCATTATTAGATAATGAAATAATTGTGTCTGGTTGTAAGGATTGTAGAGAACTTAATTAGAAGGTGTTTGGATACATAAATAAATAGATTAATATTAATCTAAGATCACCATTAATTAAATTAGTTTTTTCTTAGTAAACATAATGGCACATCGTGTAATATTCTTTAAAATTATAAGGGTAAAACCTTATTTATAAACCTTGGTTTGCCCATGCATAAGTCAATGAAAGAATCCAAACAGAAGCAAACCATAACCATGCCTATAAAATGCTATGCGTAACTGCAATTTTCATGATAAATATGTTATTCCTACAGCAATAATGTTAAGTGAAATAATGCTCATCTTCACCTGCATGCAAATTAATGATAACTTCACATATGGCAGAAAGCTTTGTGGATGTAAGAAGCTTCTTGTAGCTCTCTGCCTCTTGCTCAGAAGTATGTCTGAAACTCAGAGTCAGTTTCTTGAGGACTGCTGAATTCTCAAGAAAGTAATTCACTACTTTAATCCCAATTTCATCTTTCATAGTGAGATCTTTAACCTCAACATTCTCCAAAGTCAATATTAAACACTGAGGCACATTGGTAAAGTTGATTTGCACTGGCTCCTCTATACCATAATAATCCTGCAACTCTGGCTCCTCTATAACATACTATTCCTGCAAAAAAAAAAAAAAAATGAGTTTACTATATGATTCAACAATGTTGTTTAGCCAAATCACAAGCAAATTCTTACAAAGATGAGGTTTTTCAGAATCGGACAGCTCTCAAGAAGGGCGGGCAAAAGTTGTAACGCTGAGCTGATTAACCCAGCCTGCAAATGATATAAGTTGTGGAATTTGGGAAACAACGGTCTGAGTTTGGAATAACAATCAAGCGCCTGCAAGGAGAATAAAAAGACTACATGTGAAACTTACCGTCTCCGTTGATTTGATTATCGCCAAATGATGATAACTGATTATTAGAGAGATAATCGTTAAATTGATTGGAGCTGTTTTCATTTTTTTTAGGCTTTGATCCTTATTTAACGGGCTTGCTCGGCCCAAATAAGCCTAATATTAAGCACACATATAAAGCCTCGGAGGATTCCTTGAGGTTTACGGTGCAATAATTTCTGCCAAAATTGAAATAATATTATGTGATAGAGACTCATAAAGTCTCTCATATGTATTATATTATTTTAATATTTTAGATATAATTTGTGTAGAATATTTAATTCTAAGATCTTTATTTTGAATTATTAGACATTTATTATTAGAGACTATAATATCTTTTATTTTAGAATTACTTGATTATGTGATTATTCTATTTGCAGGCTTAATTACGTATCACTGAATGTCAAGAACGTTGGATGAAGTTTTTATATAAAAGGAGAAAGAAACATTATTTGTTCTGTACACAAGATTACTGTCAAAAACAGAGAAACCAGAAAATAGTGTTTTTTTATATGCTTGTGTGAACCTTGTGTGAAGCTTGTCTTGCTGTGGAGTTTGGGAGAGATCACCTTGGGAAGAGGTTGTTGTCGCTGTGAGGAGCACGAAGCAAGAACTTCTGCAAGAAAAAAACATCCATGATTAAGGGGGAGTAAACTGAATTTACTTGTTATCTCTTAGATCATGTTTGTTTAGATAGATGTATTAGATCTTTGTATAGCTCTAAGTCTATCTTGTATTGTCTTCTTAAAGTGATATAATAAACTCTTGTTGCAGCCGAGGACTAGTGGTTGGTTTGAAAGAGAACCAACCGATACCTCGTTAAATCTTGTGTCGTCTCTTTATATTTAACGTTCTATCTATTTCCGCACTTGAAGTTAAATTGTCTAGTTTCTAGGAAAGTTCAGTGATTAAGTTTTTGACTTTTACAGTGAGATCCTGTCTTTGAGACTAGATGGAGCCTCCACGAGAAGGAAGCTCTGTGACACATCCTCCTTTCCTTGATGGAACAAATTACGGTTACTGGAAGATCAGAATGCAGTTATTCATCAGCTCAATTGATGGCGATGCGTGGAACTCGATTTTAGTTGGATACAAGGATTCGTTGATTGCTGATACTCAAGGGAAGATGTCTCCAAAAGTGAGATCTCTCCGGAGCCCTGAAGAACTAAAGAAAGACACCATCAATGCTAAAGCTTTGAACGCCATCTATAATGCCATTGATGTAGGCCAGTTCCGGATGATCTCTTCTTACAAAACAGCAAAAGAAGTTTGGGCAGCCTTGGAAACCACTTATGAGGGCACATCTAAGGTTAAACAAACAAAATTAATTATGCTTAAATCTAGATTTGATAGTTTGTTAATGCAGCCTGACAGTTCTATTGCTGAGTTCTACAAAGAACTAAGAGATATCGCCAATGAATCATTTGCTCTTGAAAATACCTATACGGAATTCGACATGGTTATGAAGGTATTGACGTCTCTACCAGAAAAGTTTTCTCCAAAGAAAACGGCGATGATGGAGTCTAATGATGTGTCAAAGATGCAGCTGGAAGAGTTAATTGGGTCTCTTCAGACTTATGAAATGGAGATAAAGATGCAAGACCAGAACAGAGGACTTGCTGAAAGAGCTCGGAACCTAGCATTTGTCTCCACCGAAAGCAAAAGCATTGATGATAACGAGATTGCAAGGATGCTCACAAAGAAGATTGAAAATTATATGAAGCGGCTTGATCTATTAATTGAAGAAAGATAAACAGTCTTCGAATTCTGGTAGCAGACTCCATAGAAGGGAAAGTCATGGCAATGACAAAATACAAGTTAAATGCTACGAGTGTCAAAGATACGGTCACATCAAAGCAGATTGTCCAAATTTGCGAAAACAGAAGGAAATGGCACTTAAAACAACGTCAATTGAGTCAGAAACAGAAAGTGATGAAGAAGATGTCTCATACAACAACATGGTTTCGTTTGTTTCTGAAATTGAAAAGTCTGTCAAAGATGACTCTGTTAAAACAGAGCCTGCCGAAACAGAAGCTGCAGAAGAATATGCAGATTTTTCAGATGATGAAGAAATGCCTACTTATGAAGAACTACTGCAGAATTTCGTCACCACTGGCAGTCAAAATGTTGGTTTGATCAAGGAGAAGAAAGAGCTTAACTTACAAATTGAAGACTTGAAAATGCAACTTCAAAAGAAAGGTGAAGAATTACTTGCAGTGCAACAGGATCTTGAAAAACCAGAAAAGGAGTTAAGATGTTGAATATTGGAACTGCAAAGCTTGATCACATTTTAACTGTTGGAAGAGTGAGACATCCGCCCCAAGGTCTTGGCTACAAAGGTAATGAATCATGCTCTAAAACTATTTTTGTCTCAGGTGGTAATATGGAGAACATGCCAAGACAACCCCAAAGTAAGCAAGTAAATCATAAATTTCGTCCTATATGTCACCATTGCGGTGAGATAGGTCATATTCGACCTCGTTGCTACAGGTATATTCGTACTTTCATGCCTTTAAAATATAAACAAGTATGGGTAAAGAAATGTGATCTTTACAAAGATTATATTCCTTTGAAATGGTGATTTCATTTTTCTTGTTTAGTTTTCATATTATGCTTATTTGTCCTTTAATTTCACCCCTAGGAAAGAATGTTTACTTTTCAGGAAAATAGGTGGTTCAGCTAAAACACATGTCATGCATTGGTCTGTTAAAACAGAAACGAAAAACGGAGATCAACAAAGCTAGAAGAAGACGAATTTTTAAGGGAGATTTTCTATACATTTTCTCTATTATTTTTGACTAACAAATAGATCATATAGGGGGAGATAGATGGAGTCACGTGGGTTATTTCTTGTTATGCTCTTAGGGTCTTATGCTTTTGTTGCTTGATGTGATAATCGTGTGTTATATTATGTTCTATGTTGTTTAGTCAAAAAGGGGAAGATTGTAGACTATTTAATTCTAAGATCTTTATTTTGAATTATTAGACATTTATTATTAGAGATTATAATATCTTTTATTTTAGAATTACTTGATTATGTGATTATTCTATAATGCTTCTTTGCCAAGATATTCTGATATCTTTCCTTGTTGAGAAAGGAAAATATTTGCAGGCTTAATTACGTATCACTGAATGTCAAGAACGTTGGATGAAGTTTTTATATAAAAGGAGAAAGAAACATTATTTGTTATGTACACAAGATTACTGTCAAAAACAAAGAAACCAGAAAACACAGTTTTTTTATATGCTTGTGTGAAGCTTGTGTGAAGCTTGTTTTGCTGTGGAGTTTGGAAGATATCACCTTGGGAAGGAGTTGCTGTCGCTGTGAGGAGCACGAAGCAAAGATTTCCGCAAGAAGAAGACATCCATGATTAAAGGGGAGTAAACTGAATTTATTTGTTATCTCTTAGATCATGTTTGTTTAGATAGTTGTATTAGATCTCGGTGTAGCTCTAATTCTATCTTGTATTGTCTTCTTAAAGTGATCTAATAAACTCCTGTTGCAGCTGAGGACTAGTGGTTGGTTTGAAAGAGAACCAACCGATACCTCATTAAATTTTGTGTCATCTTTTTATATTTAACGTTCTATCTATTTCCGCACTTGAAGTTATATTGTCTAATCTCTAGGAAATTTCAATTTGATAGCTTTTAAAAAAAAATTATAAAATAAAAAAAAATCAATAATATGAATACATGTGGCAAAATCTATAAGAGTTCTCAAAGGTTTTCAAATGAGAATTGATTCTCATATCTCTCTTACTTTAAGTATTTATATTTTTTATATTGTTGAAAGACTCATATACAACCTCCCACTGTATCAGAATGTTTGAAGATTTGGTATAATTTTCTGGTTATTTACCTAAGCAAGTAAGCAACCGATGTGTTGCTTACGTTGAAAGCCGGCCTTGGGTTTGCTAGTTGTATGTAGGGCCCGCCCGACTTATGGGGCCTAAAGCAAACAAAAAAAACTATGTTCTATTGACAAACACATTTTTAGAAAAGTATAACAATAACCTTGAAAAAACGGAAAAAACACAGCAAATAATTATATAATCTCAAACTTCTAACCTTGAGAATATATAATTCCTTTTGAAACCATTACATTAAAACCGAGTTTCACTAGAATGATGCTCTTAAACTTGTATAGTCCGGGAACATACAAGTTTGATGGCTTCTTTGGAATACCTTTAGGTGTCAAGACTATTCAACCTATATGATCCAACGACCTAGTATTCTAGCATAAGAAAGATAAACTCTATAAATACACTTTTTAATCTTAAATGTAAAAAGATAAAGAAATATACTTATCTTTAATTATGCAAATAAAATGGAGATTTGAATAAAGACAATAACAAAAAAAATGATAACAAATATCATATAAACTAAACAGAAGCAAACAAGCTCGGGACAAAAGAGAACCAACGAAACCCACAACTCCATTTCTCCGGCAACGAAGGACACTTTGGAACCCAATGCCATGTTCTTCTCCCAACATGAAAGAATAGAATCTCAGGCCAGTTATAACAACAAACACAGATCATCTCCTTATGCCATAGACAATACACATGCTCATAATTATGATAACACACCGAAGTAAACTTCCGACAAACAATGTCCGGTAATGTTTCAGATTCAATCCAACTCTCTGTTTCTTCTTTAAATTCCCAAATCTTGATGCTTCTGCAAATCCCATTGCTTCCAATTCCTCCAACCATGTAAAGTATCTTCTTCTCTGGATCACTTACTAATCTAGCAAACGTGATCTCATCATCCGCCGGGAAAAAACCGTCTCCGGTGGCTGTTGTCCATATTCCGTCGTTAAGATCAACGCTCACGATTAGAAAAGGCTCCGATCTAACGAAATAGAGAGATCCATTGTAAAAGACTCCCTCTTGATTAAACCCACGAGGCAAGACTTGATCAACGCCGCCAAATTTTCTCCAAGAACTATCACCGGAATCGTAGAGACAAACGGATCTCGAAGCAGCGGCGGAAGAAGAGGAACAGAGAGTGAAGATTTTGTATCCATCAGGTGAAGTGACAAGGGAGAGAAGCTCAAAGGGGAAAGGGTAAAACGGGAATTTAACAGATCTTGAAGATCTGGTGAGAGGATTGAAGATGGAGAGGGATGAAACAGAGGAAGGGGAAAGGGAAAAACAGAGGAGACCGTTGGAGGAAGATAACAGAGAGGTGGCGCATGTTAGTGTGAGGGAACGAGGGAATGGTAACGTGCGCCATGAGATGAGATTAGGGTCAAAGAGAGGGAAGGAGTTGAAAGATTGAGGATGAGAGAGGAGGAGAAAAGAAGGGATATGGAAGGACTGATCGGAGAGGAAAGATGGAGAGAGGATTAGAGATCGGAGATGGCGTGAGATTGATCTGAAGGAGAGGAGAGTTTTGAAAGGGAGGAAAGAGATGATATGGTCTAAGAGGTGATTTGGTAAACCGGACCATATGGTTGGATCCATGTTGGTTGGAGAAGATAGAGCGGTTGGGGAAGATTCTGGTGACCAGTAGAGGAAAGTTGAGGCGGTGGTGGTGGTGGTTGTGGTTGTGATGGTAATGGGCTTTTTGCCGGGAGCTCTGAGGCGGAACATGGTGTGTGATCTTGAAGATTGAACAAAGTTTTGGTGCTTTACTTCAAGAAGACTAAGATAAGGGAAGACATGTAAAGAGAGATGCTCTTTGCGTGTAAGACGGTTCACACTTCACAATTTAGGTGGTGGGACAAGAGAAGAAGAAGTGACCCGAAACCCAATATGTTACACTTTTTATAAATTTTATTCGACTTTTGCTTTTCAACCAAACAGTGACTTTTTATTTTGTCAACGGCTAAACTTAAATTAAAAGACTATTTGGGTTAAATCCATAGGGAATAATGCAAAACATGCATAAAATGAAGTGTATCACTAGGCGGAAAAGTCGAGAAATAGAGAAAAAAAAGTTTGAAAAGATGATCAATATATATGAAAAGAATATGTACGTAACTTGTGGCTCGTCATGTTCTGTTGTAGTAGTATAATTAAAGTTATAATTCAGATTTTTTGTTGTTGTCAATACACTGAATGACGACCTTTCTTCTTCAGACTCAGTCGCTAGATTCAATTTTTTAATGGAATTATTAGATCTTGTTTTTCGAAATTCACTTTGTATGATTTGTTTTTTTTTTTTGGACTTTTGTTTCCGGAGTAACATATTTTTCGTTGGCTTTTCTCAACAGGGTACTAACTATTTGTGCCGGTCTTTGTATCCTTCAAAGTTTGTTTAACAAAATTAAGATGACAACAAAAATAGAGATTAATATAAAATATTTAGTTCAAATATTGGACAGTACCACCATAAACTTTTTTGGATAGTTTTATATAACTAGACATGACCACTGTTACGGTTATTACGGTTACGGTTAGTTAACCACCGGTTATGGTTATAATTTTTGTTTAACCTTAACTTTAACCATTTAATATACAGTTAAAATGGTTACGGTTAAAAATGGTTACGATTAAAACGGTTACTGTTATATACGGTTAAATTAATATTCTTGACGTTTTTGAAAAAAATGAATTAAATCTCTATTAAAAAGCTAGATATGATATATCAACTAATATTTATTACTATAATTGAACTTATATATTTTTTGTTCAATTTTTAAAACGATTACGGTTAGAATTTTACGGTTAACCAACGGTTTTTATGCTGTTACGGTTAATTAGTGGTTACGGTTAATAATTTCTGGTTAACCATAACTAATATATTTTTACGGTTAATGGTTATGGTTTTTAACCATTTTATACAGTTACAGTTTGATTATGGTTGAAAACGGTATGGTTACGGTATGAAATACGGTTACGGTTATATTTTGGCCATGTCTATATAACAACTCATATTTAATATATATAACTGTTTATAACATTTACTATAACATTTCATATTGTTCATAAATAATTTATAACATTTTATCATTTTATAATATTTTATCTAAAACTAAGTATATAAAATTTGATAATAACACATAATAATTTATTTATGGACAATTCTCATAAATAGCACAAAATCAAGTTTTTGTGCCACAAATAACACACATTTTCATTTTGGACAAAAATAGCATTTTATTAAAGGGTAATTCTTTTATGTAGCACAAATCTTATAACCCTTAACTATACCTCGCACCTCCTAAAAATTATACCTTAAATCCTAAAATACTTAATGATACACAGAGTTTTAACCCAAATAAGAGACTGCAAGTGCACAGACAATCACAGTAGTATAGATGGGATCGAATCCACGAGAACCAAGGTTACACTACGGTTCTTTGAGAAATAAGTAAAGCTAAGACAATGATATGATAGTTGTTTGTGATGTAAACGAAAACAGCAAATAAATTGCGGTGTAAACTATGAATTAAAAAGCGCTAGGTCAAGGGAATTTCGCAGAAATTCAGATATCATAAATCAGACAATTATTCAGGGAATATATAAGCACAATCGCAACTCAAACATCAATTTATAACTAATCCACTCTCGTGGTATCAATTGCTTTATCTAGCAACCTAAGTGTATAAACTGTAGTTTGAACTTAGAATCGTAAACAAGCATTAATGAGCAGGTTCAATATGTTCACGGATCGCCTTAGCATCAGCTTTCGTTGGCTAAGGACAATCCGCTCATCTATGTTATTTTCAAGCAATCTATAGCACTTTTGATGAATATATTAAACCTAAGATCAGAAACTAGGTAGCTAATCTAGTTTCAGCAATGAGACCAACAATAGATGAAGATATAATAAGATGATTCCCTATCTATGCCTAATTCAATGATTCATAAATTCCCTTGAAAACCCTAAACCAAACTATGGATCTACTCAGACATGAAAGCAGAGAGAACACAAAGAGATAAAGAAGAATTCATAATTAATAAGATAGAAATAAAAAAAGGGTTCAAAAATCTTCTCAGAGATGTAGAGTCAGAGATCCTTCTCCCAAAGTAATAGGTATCAATAATAATGAAGCGGTAGCCTAAACAATTGTTGAAAATAGAATAAATAGGTCTAAAACGTTTTTGGTCGAAACTGAACCGAAAAAGGAAAATAAACTGAATTTTCCTTTTCTGCGATCTGGATTCAATCCACAATTTCCTTACAGGCTTGGATCGATCGATCCAAGTCTGGATCGATCTGAAGTTGTACAATCGATCCATGTGTCCTTGATCTATCTGATGAACATCCGGCTTTTCTCCGTATATTGGATCGATCGATCCAAGTAGGGACGGGTCGATCAGAGCTCCAAAACACTCCATTTCAAGCTATATTGCTCCCATCCTTGCTCCATGCGCATAAAACTCCTTCCAAACGTGTTTTAACCTGATAAGACTCTAAAAACCGAGGAAAGTCTCCAAAAACCATTTAAAACCAAACTTAGAAAACATTAAATATGCAATATATCAACTCCCCCATACTTAGACTTTTGCTTGTCCTCAAGTAAACTACCAAGAATAGAAGTGAGGTTTGAAAACAGAAACTCATTAACATCATCAGAGCACCACACTTACATTCACCTTAGTAAAGCCACTAGAAATTCTTACCTGACAAGATCCAGACCACTATGTAATTCATCGCTAGCACTCGCAGTTTTCCTGATAATACCCACAACTTCACAACATAATCTCCTGTAAGTCCTTCATCGCTGCATCAGGGTAGAGTCAGTGGTCACTTAAGTTACTGTAAAACATGGTGGTTTCCTCGGTACTAATCATTGTTTGAGACAAATTTTGACTCAATAAAAAAATTTTTTTGACCAATTTGGACTGACTCTCAAAAGAATAGATATAGTTAGTAACTACCTCCCCCAGACTTAAACTACACTGTCCCCAGTGTAATTAAGCCAAAGAAAAGTGAAAGAAATAAAAATAATGGAATATGAGTGAATTGTTATGTTTGAAAGTGGTAACCTATAATTGCGTGCATGTCGATCAACATGTGGTCCGTAATAGGACATTGAAGTTCTACAGTCATCTATCCTTGTCATTCATTGCGTTTTCTCACAGGTTAACCTGATGGATCACTCAAACACAAGTCAAATAGCAACATAATAACATAACAAAACAAGTGCCAAGTAAAATCAAAAGATAAACTGACTCAAAAGCAAGAATCATAATGTATGTATAGAAAACTGACCTTGGCTGGGATCGATTAATCCGACACCAATCGATCTAGCTGAAGTTTATTCGCAAATTTTGACTTTGTTAGATCGATCGATCCACCATTGAATCGATCAATTGAAGACCTGCGAGGTTTTTTTGTTTTGTTTTTTGAATAAAAATGAAAACAAGGGTAAGTAGTAAAAAAATAGAAATAAAAACAAAAGTAAATACACTTACTGGTCGGTTGCCTCCCACCCAGCGTTTGTTTTAAGTATTTAGCTTGACTTGGATGCCATTTAGGCTTGAGATGGGTCACCGCGAGGATCAGGGTGCGGTGGAGGTGGGTTGAGACACAGTCTTCTTGCACTTCCATCATGTATATTCAGCTCCAGAACCTTGCTCAACATGTCATCTATAACTGCTTGACCCTTTTCCTTAAATTCTGGAGTGATAATGGCTCTGGCTCTAGAGAAAGATCTTGACATACCTTTGTACTTAAGCTTATACTCAATGGTGTCACCCACATATTTCAGCGGTGTCAAGGTTACATGAGCACTTGATTGCATTATCTCATTCTTTGGCTCATTTCTCTTCTTGACATTCCGAGATTCCTTAACATAAGAATGAGTGTCTCCATCCAGGACTTCATTAACCTCATTCTTATTGTCAAGTGCAGCGGTTGACATGACATCTAGCTTCCTCTCCTCAATTGCAATAAAAGAGCCATAGTTCCTATCATTCTCTGAGATTGCATCATAGAAGATATCTTTGTCGATGTTGGAAAGGCAAACCCACTTATTAGGTAAATTAACAAGTGCACCAGCGGTAGCAAAGAAAGATCTTCCAAGTATCAAGGGCATATATGAATCATTGCTCATTTCTACCACTTGAAAATCAGTAGGCATCAAGCAATTCCCAATCTGGACCTGAAAATTTTCAATGCATCATTGCGGAGTTGCTATTGAAGCATTCACAAATCTTATGGACATCTGAAAAGGTTGTATATTAGCAATTCCCAAAGACTCTGCAGTATCCCTTGACATGACATTAATAGTGGATCCAGAATCACATATAGTGTCTTCAAAACTTACTCCAAATATAAAGCATGGAACAACAAACTTCCCTGGATCTTCTAGCTTAGGTAATTGCCTCAATGGAAGAACTGGAATTTTACCTGATTTGAGAGCTATGTTTTGGACTTGAAAATCCAGACCCAGTACTGGGATCGATCGATCTGACTTGGTCGCAGAAATTGATGTATCTTCGATCTTTCGCTCAATCTTCTTTTCAATACTAGGTGACATCAAATCAGAGGTAGAATAACCTCGTGAATCTAGAAAATCAACCCGACAAGTCAAATTCTCAAGTTTATAACTGAGCTCGTTGTTCATGATATCCATCTTGGTGTCAAGAGCGGTGATCTTCTCATTCACTTCTCGTGCACTCTTCTTCTGCCCATCCAAGATCTGTCTCATCATGAGCTCAAATCTATCCTCTTGAGGCGGTGGAGCTTGATGTCCTCTACTCTGATTAGGTTCTTCATTCCCAATATAATTAACACCCACATGTGAACCATTCGATGTGGCACCATTCCTAGGATTTTGCTCACCCTTAGCCGGAAAAACTCCATGTTGTCTTTTCATTGCTTCAGCAGTCTGAGCAACTTGGGTATCTAGCAGTTTTAAATGTATTGAGACACCTTCAAACTTGGTAGTAAGATCAACATACATATTACCCAGCTTTGCATTGATCTCTTCGGTAGACTTCTGTTGGTTCAGGAGGAGCTGCTGCATAAGACCCTTGAGCTCAGTTTGAGAATCATCTCCAGAGTTAGCAGAGGTTTGGTAGTTCTTGAATGGCTGTTTTGTTGAAATCCACCTTGAAATCTGTTCTGATTCTGAGTGACCATCTGCTGTGGGTAAACTTGGTCTTGAGGATTCTCAACATTCGTGCTTCTGTATGAAAGATTATGATGATTCCTGTAGTTCTGGTTGAATCCACTGTTCTGAACAAAGCCTTGTCCATTCACATAGCTCACTTCTCGCAACTCATCAGTCTTTCCCTCAGCACTATCCTGGAAACAAACTACATCTGATCCTTTTTCACAAAGCTGAACACCTCTCTGATTTGCCTTCAACAATAGATTTATCTTAGCACTCAGGTCATCAATCTTCTGAGAATATACACTACTAACTCCTCTAGATCGATCATACTCAGGACATCGATTATTAGAACTTAGAGCCAAGTTCTCTATCAGTTTATTAGCTCCAGCTACACTCTTTGTCATGAAGTCTCCATTACTTGCAGCATTGAGTGCATTTTTGTGATCCCAGTTAACCCATCATAGAAGATGTTTAAAATCTGCTCATCAGAGTAAGAATGATGAGGACATTCTCTGAGGTATTCTTTGAATCTCTCCCATGCCTCACAAAACAATTATCCTGACTACTGCTTAAAAGTAGTGATCCTGTTTCTCAACGAAGCTGTCTTGGATTTGGTGTAGAAGTAGTCCAAGAAGGCATCTCTGCATTCAGTCCAACTCCTCAATGAGTTTGCAGGTAGGGATCGAAGTCATCTATGCGCCTTATCCTCCAAAGAGAAGTGGAAAATCTTACACTTGATGTAATATGCGGGAACTCCATTCGATTTACTAGTACTGCAAATCTCCCCATAATTCTCTATGTGATCCATTGGATTCTCAGCTCGTAAACTATGGAACAAGTGCTGCTTCACTAATGCAATCAACTGAGGTTTGATCTCATAGTCTTGCCTCATAATCTCTGGTGGACAGATAGCAGATCTGTTCTGATAAAAAGTGTGAGGTGTGTCAATGTCCCCGATAGCACGTTGTTGCTGTTGAAGCTCTTGTTGTTGTTGTTGTTGCAGCAACTGATCCAACTGCTGTTTCATGTTCAGAATCTGCGCAGCTTGATTGTCGATATTGTCGCCCATGATGGCTTGTGTTGACTTCTTCTTCGCTTTGTTGTTAGAACGTTTTGTCTTTGGTAGCTCTTGGTTAGTGAGTTGTAGGAGGTTGTGAGAGCCTTGACTCCTCATTTGCATACACCTGCATCACACAAGCAAGCAAAAAGAAAACTTAGTTAGTAAATCTTAGACTAAACTTCAATCTTAGAACTAAAGGTAACACAATTGGTCCCCGGCAACGGCGCCAAAAACTTGATACACAGAGTTTTAACCCAAATAAAAGACTGCAAGTGAACAGACAATCACAGTAGTATAGATGAGATCGAATCCATGAGAACCAAGGTTACACTACGGTTCTTTGAGAAATAGGTAAAGCTAAGAAAATGATATGATAGTTGTTTGTGATGTAAATGAAAACAGCAAATAAATTACGATGTAAACTATGAATTAAAAAGCGTTAGGTCAAGGGAATTTCACAGGAATTCAGATATCATAAATCAGACAATTATTCAGGGAATATATAAGCACAATCTCAACTCAAACATCAATCTATAACCAATCCACTGTCGTGGTATCAATTACTTTATCTAGCAACCTAAGTATCTAAACTATCATTTGAACTTAGAATCGTAAACAAGCATTAATGAGCAGGTTCAATATGTTCACGGATCGCCTTAGCATCAGCTTTCGTTGGCTAAGGACAATCCGTTCATCTATGTTATTTTCAAGCAATCTATAGCACTTTTGATGAATAGATTAAACCTAAGATCAGAAACTAGGTAGCTAATCTAGTTTCAGCAATGAGATCAACAATAGATGAATATATAATAAGATGATTCCCTATCTATTCCTAATTCAATGATTCATAAATTCCCTTGAAAACCCTAAACCTAACTATGGATCTACTCAGACATGGAAGCAGAGAGAACACAAAAAGATAAAGAAGAATTCAAAATTAATAAGATAGAAATCAAAAAGGGTTCAGAAATCTTCTCAGAGATGTAGAGTCAGAGATCCTTCTCCCAATGAAATAGGTATCAATAATAATGAAGCTGTAGCCTAAACAATGGCTGAAAATAGAATAAATAGGTCTAAAAATGTTTTTGGTCGAAACCTTTTTAATAAGATAGAAATCAAAAAAGGTTCAGAAATCTTCTCAGAGATGTAGAGTCAGAGATCGTTCTCCCAAAGAAATAGGTATCAATAATAATGAAGCTGTAGCCTAAACAATGGCTGAAAATAGAATAAATAGGTCTAAAAACGTTTTTGGTCGAAACCTTTTTAATAAGATAGAAATCAAAAAGGGTTCAGAAATCTTCTCAGAGATGTAGAGTCAGAGATCCTTCTCCCAAAGCAATAGGTATCAATAATAATGAAGCGGTAGCCTAAACAATGGCTGAAAATAGAATAAATAGTTCTAAAACATTTTTGGTCGAAACTGAAGCGAAAAAGGAAAATAAACCGAATTTTCCTTTTCTGCGATTTGGACAAAACAAGGCTGGATCGATCGATCTGCATTCAATCCACGATTTCCTTAGAGGCTTGGATCGGTTGATCCAATTGTGGATCGATCGATCTGAAGTGGTACAATCGATCTGTATGTCCTCGATCGATCTGATGAACATCCGACTTTTCTCCGTATATTGGATCGAGCGATCCAAGTAGGGATGGATCGATCTGAGCTCCAAAACACTCCATTTCAAGCTATATTGCTCCATCTTTGCTCCATGCGCATAAAACTCCTTTCAAATGTGTTTTAACCTGATAAGACTCTAAAAACGGAGAAAAGACTCCAAAAACCATTTAAAACCAAACTTAGAAAACATTAAATATGCAATATATCACTTAACTCAAACAAAAAAATTAAATTATTGTCCTTTATAAAAATGCTATTTTTATTCTAAATAAAAATCTTGCACAAAAACTTATTTTGGTGCTACTTTAGGAAATTGTTCTTTATGTAATTTATATCATTTTATCTAAAACTATATCAAAATTTTATAAAGGACAATAATTTAGTTCGTTTTATGCATGAAATATGAAAAAGTGTATACACGGTTTATGTCTAATACACGTATTGGACAGTACAACCACCAAAAAAAGACTCGAATAAAGTTTTGACTTGTTGGCAAATAGTATCATCAAATCTAGTGGGCATTAATAGTTATTAAAATCAGAATGGCGTGAGATGGCCAACACCTAAATTTATTATAGTATGATTAACATGAAAACCAAAAAAAAAGGTTGAATATGATTATGAAGATTAGTCTTAGGATCACTTTTTGGATTTACAAAAGTTTTATTTTTGATTGCTGCTTAATGGTGATAATAAATGAGTGGGACCGGTGGTATAAGATCTTAACGGCTCGTCGACTCTCATTTTTGCATCGACCCTTAAGCATGCGAACAATGTTCCCCAAAAGCTGCGAGCATGTGTTTTGTTACGATAACGAGAATTGAATATAGAAGACGTAACTCTTGTTGACAAAAAGAAAATGCAGGGTACTAACTGGGATTTCCGAAACAAGTTTTTTTTTTTCTTTTTTTGAATATCAGAAAGTTTTGGGCCGAAATTCATGTCCGAAACCACATCATACAATATTAGGTTCGTCCCAAACGTTACTCGAACCGACGACCTCTAAACTTTTCCTAGGATCTTTACAAGTTTTGCAATATTTATATCGTCTCTAATTATTTTATAACCTTAAAGTTTTGTAAGAAAAAAAAACTCTCTAAATTGCTTCCATATAAAACTTGTGTGTTCTTAACATTTTTTTTTTAGAAAAGCTTGAGCGTGAATTGTGAAAAGAATACAAAATTCAATATAAATAGTACCAAAATCTAAAGAGTTCATATCATCATATGATAATGTAATGTCTCAAGATCTTTTTGGTTTTAAACAATGTCGTGTCATGTCCTTCATTTCTCAAATATGGATTCTACCGATGAATCGGGTTTGAGACCCATACAAATAAGTCTAAATGTTTGTAATATTAGTTCATCAGACTAATAACAAAAAAAAAACACTCTAGAGACAAAGGATATTCATCCCCCCCCCCCAAATATACACTCTCTTATTTTAATTCCTTTTGATTTCTATGGTTTTGTTAATCCACCCTAACTTACAAGACACCCTATTGATGAACAGAAGCGGTAACTACAACCATATATTTAATTAACCGAATGCATTCTCGAGTATTAAATTTTTCAATCTCAACTACTGTCTTTGTCTACAAACTTTTCATTTGCTTCCGTACTAACACTCCCACCAAATGTTTTTTGGGTGTTTAGCTTTTGCGCATATCTATTAGCACCAACGAAGTAAACTTGAAACATCACCGGTAGGACTTTGATGCTATATATGATCCAAAGATCCGAACGACTCTACCCGACGATGGATGTCTCGTTCGTAGAGAAAAAAAATGCATCTTCTTCCAGGGGTTGCATAGTGAAGAATATGGATGAACTATGAATGGCCAAGTTACAGCACATAACTCAATCTTATTGCACCAGAAAATTTATAATGTGAAAGGGCAGAATGCGCAGAAAAAGAAGAACAAGAAAATAGAGAACTAGACATCGCATTCGCATTCGCATAACTAATAATTTAAGAATCCATATGACCAGAATATTCAGATCAGTTAATGAAAGAATCAACCTCCGGCAACATAGATACTTTGAACTATGTGGTGAACGAGGTTTCACAAAATCAGGCAAGTAAAGTTTCTAATTCTTTTTTTTTTTGTCTTCTATTACATTATTATCATTAGAGATATAAGATCTAATCCTAATATGATGATTCTTAGTCGACTATCTGGCAGTATATGCGATTACAATGAACAATTTCTACAAACAACGACTCCACGATGCAAGTTCTCCTCGATAGATGGTTCTGCATGTACGACATCCCAATGATGAAAAAGCTCTCTCCGCAGCACTTAGATCTACGATGGACGGTTATGCATGCAAGGGGCGGATGCACTATAGTAATAAGGGATGCACGTGCACCCATTGTTTTGAAAACTTTTAATGTAATTTCTTGATAAATATATATTGTGCACCCACTAAATCTGAAATTTTGCACCCAGATTTTTGGATTAACTGCAACAAATTTAGGCTGAGCCAAATAAAAAAGAAAAAATATATTAAACCCAAATCATCTTAAGTTGTAAAATATATTAAACCTAAATCAACTTAAATTCTAATTTATATTTAACTGTAGAAAATAACTGCAATCTATTTTTCCGTTCTCGTTTGATGATAGAATCACTGAAACGTCTTGCACATCCTTTGCTTTACATACTTTTAAAGTTAGTTTTACCGTTACCGGTTACTATACCTAGTGTTGAAAGATGTTTTTCAGCAATGAGGGTAGTTAATATAATCATACACAATCGAATTAGAAATTTGTTTTAAGTGATTATGTAGTTTGTTTTATTCAAAAAAATTTGTTTCCAGATGTTACAAATGGAATGGATAAATCGGCTTCAAGCAATAAGTGAACGTATAATACATTTGTAGAATGTTATTTTCATTCAAGTATAAAATTATTTTAATATTTTATTTAATATTTGTGCCCCGTTAAAAATTTTCTTTGGATCCCGTCCCTGATACATGTATGACATCCCTTTGATGGAAAAACTCTCCTCGCAACACAGGAGATAACGACAGACAATTCTATCTGCAACACTCTACAACTTCTAAAAAGTTTTGCATCCTTTAATCTGCAAAAAACTGCGATCTCTGGGGTTCGAACCCCATATGTGATGTAAAAACCTTTATACTCTTAACCAATTGACCAAGGGTGCTTCCACAAAGTTTCTAATTCTACTTTACAAAATTCTCACTTAATTCATTATGGATATTATAGTACCTCACCAAAAATGCAGTCCATCCAAGAAGCATTCACCTAGTGCTGCATGGAGGAAATAAAGCAAAATGTCCTATTGCCAACTATATATTGCAAGGCATATCCCAGAACCTTTGAAGTCACTAAGACACTAACTATAAATAAATAAGCGAACATCTATTAAAATTCAACACTCACCACTTATTAACAGGTACATATTCTTAATTTTTGCTCTTGCTTTAAATAATTTTCCTAGAAAAATCAATTTTCTTTTCATCCGAAAACCAGTCAAATATAGAAATAGTCACGTTAAATATTTTAGCGTGACTATTCTTTGAATTTGTTCACCATTCTTATTTATTTAACACCATATATTCTCTTTTTATGAATTACGGCATTGTTTCGGATTTATCTTTCCTTTTCGTTTTGTTTGTTCAAAAATACTTTTTCTTCTTTAGAAGTGTCTTTCAAGTTATCAGATTTTTTTAACGTTAAATAACTAATAAACTAAAAATGAAATCTTATGTGATATCAGTCTACCACGATGGGGTTATATATAATAATATCTTGCATAAAATTCTCTCATGAGTTCTTTAGAATATAATGAGTATGATGTGTAGATTTGAATTTCAAGAACTTATATGAATGGCTAAAGCCTACGCGATAGGGACCATGATTTGTCGTTTGCAAAATTTTCTATGAAGTATAAATATATATTTAGGTGACAGGAAACATCCATGAAGCTTCTTTCCCAAGAGTCAACGGAATGTATCTAATATATATATACAAACCCTATTTGTTAATCCTTCCTCGAACATGAAAGATCTTGATCCTCTCTCCATATTACAAATGAGTTCTTCTTTTATCCTTGGTGCGGTTGCTGCTACAATAGGTTTCTTCTCGCTTTTAAGAAAATTCAGATTCCAAAAAGATAACAAAAAAGTTGATTCTTCTTTATCTTGTTCATCAGTTTGTCTATCTTCTTCCTCTCACAACTGGACACATCAAGTCTTTCCAAGCTTCCGGGGGGAAGATGTCCGCAGAGACTTTCTTAGTCATATTCAGAAGGAGTTTCGAAGAAAGGGAATCACACTATTCAATGATAGTGAGATCAAGAGAGGAGAATCCATTGGTCCTGAGCTCAAACAGGCAGTTAGAGGAGCTAAGATCGCGATCGTCTTGCACTCTAAGAACTATGCTTCCTCGAAGTGGTGTCTTGATGAATTGGTGGAGATCATGAAGTGCAGAGAAGAGTTAGGTCAAACAGTGGTACACATTTTCTATAAAGTGGATCCATCTGATGTTAAGAAGCTCAATGGAAATTTTGGGAACGTCTTTGAAAATAATTGTGCGGGTAAAACAAATGAGGCTATTAGGAAATGGAGACAAGCTATGGCGAAAGTGGCAACACTCGTCGGTTATGACTCTCGCAACTGGTTCGTCCTTTCCATATACTCTTAAGCTTTTTAATTGGGGAAAATATCATAAAAAAACCTCCAAGTACTCACTACAATTTTTCAACTTAAACCTTCAATTTTTTGTGTTTCCACTCCAGTTCAAACTTTCAATTAAAATATTTTTCCAAAATACACCTTCAATTAATAAAGTATGCACGACATTTAGTTGACTAACAGTCAACGCTAATTCTATCTAACATCGTAAAAAAAACTAATTTCTTTATACCCAACCAAAAATCAATATATTTGAATGTGTATATTTGATTGTTTCATGATTATTTAACAGATTTATTGATCCTCCACCTTTACTAGGAACAATGAAGCGGCCATGATTGAAAAAATTGCCATAGATATTTCAAAAATGCTGAATTATTCTACACCATCACATGATTTTGACGGCTTAATTGGGATGGGTATTCATATGAAAGAAATGGAACCATTGTTATGCCTAGACTCTGATGACGTGAGGATGATAGGGATATGGGGTCCGGCTGGGATTGGGAAGACCACCATTGCTAGAGTTTTATTTAACCAGTTTAACGATAGTTTTGAATTGAGTGTCTTTATGGAGAATATCAAGGAGCTAATGGATACAAGACCAGTGTGTTCTGATGACTACAGTACAAAGTTGCACTTACAGAATCAGTTTATGTCCCAAATAATCGACCATGAAGATATCAAGGTTCCTCATTTAGGAATTGTCAAAGCTAGGTTGAACGACAAGAAAATTTTATTGTTCTTGATAACATCGATCAGTCAATACAACTAGATGTTATCGCTAAAGAAACTCGATGGTTCGGTCATGGAAGTCGGATTATCATCACAACGCAAGACCAACAACTTTTGAAGGGACATGATGGCATCAACTATATTTACAAGTTGGGTTTTCCATCGGCTTATGAAGCTTGTCAAATATTTTGTACGTATGCTTTTGGAAAAAAGTTCCCTAAAGATGGTTTCGAGGAGCTTTCATGGCAAGTTACAAAACTTTTAGGTGGACTACCATTGGGACTAAGAGTTATGGGCTCCCATTTTCGGGGAATGTCTAAGCAAGAGTGGATAAATGCACTACCAAGGTTAAGGACTCACCTTGATTCCACTATTAAAAGCATTTTAAAGTTTAGTTATGATGCCTTATGTGATGAAGATAAAGATTTGTTCCTCAATATAGCATGCCTTTTCAACAATAAAAAGATTAGCAAAGTAGAAGAACATCTTGCATATAAGTTCTTGGATGTGAGACAAGGGTTTCATGTCTTAGCTGAAAAATCTCTCATATCTATTGAAACTGAATGGATAAAGATGCATAATCTGCTAGAGCAGTTTGGTAAAGAAATAGTCCGTTATGAGCCTAGGCACCAATCCATTTGTGAGCCTGGGAAGCGTCAATTTTTGGTTGATGCTAGAGATATTTCTCAAGTACTCACTAATAACACGATTAGTTCTGTTATTCGTCTCCCATTACCTTGGTCCCTATATTACATTGATCTTATAAATAAAGATATTTTGTTCTTTAACTCTTTTTGATCCCTTTTTTTTTCAGGGTAGTAAAAGTATTATAGGTATACATTTCGACCCATCAGAGTTATCAGGCCAATTAAATATAAATGAGAGCGCTTTTCATGGAATGTCTAATCTTAAATTCCTAAGAATTAAGTGCTCATATGGTGACCAGAGTGATCAATTGTACTTACCGCAAGGTTTGAATTATATATCTCGAAAACTTCGATTACTACAATGGGGATGTTTTCCGATCACATGTCTGCCTTCCAATTTTTGTACGGAGTATCTTGTTGAACTAAACATGCGGTTCAGCAAACTTCATAAGTTTTGGGAAGGAAATCAGGTATGAAATTTTTTTAAAAGTTTTTAAATTTAGTTTCATATGTACAATATGTTTGTTTTCTTACGCATTTTACACTTCAAAAGGAGTTACCTAACACTCCGTCTTTATTAGAATTTAATCTTAGCGGTTAGGAATATATCTATATTTTTCTTTGCTAGTGAATGTGTATTTTAACGGTGCCTTTGTTTTTTTGTACAGCCACTTGGGAACCTCAAATGGATGGATTTGTGTTACTCAAAAAACCTAAGGGAGCTACCTGATCTCTCAACTGCGAAGAAACTTAAAGCATTGCTTCTCATTGAATGCTCAAGTTTGGTGAAGCTTACATCCTCTATTGGGAATGCCGTTAATCTCCAAACATTGCATCTTGGTGCTTGCAAAAATTTAGTGAAGCTCCCCTCCAATATTGGGAATGCCACTAATCTCTTATGGTTGAATCTCTCTGGCTGCTCAAGTCTAGTCAAGCTGCCATACTCTATTGGAAATGCAATTAATATCCAGATGTTGCATCTTGAAATGTGCACTTGTTTGGTGGAGCTGCCCTCCTCTATTGGAAACCTTCATAAATTGACAGAGTTGACTTTATCTCTCGATGAGCTTCATCTCACTGATTGCTTGTTGCTGAAAAGTTTTCCTGAGATCTCCACAAACATCAAACATCTTTTTCTCAATGGAACTGCAATAGAAGAAGTTCCTTTGTCAATTAAATCATGGTATCGTCTTGATGACTTGCATATGTCATACAGTGAAAACTTAAAGGAATTCCCTCATGCTCTTGATGTCATTACAACCTTGTACATTAATGATATAGAAATGCAAGAAATTCCTCAGTGGGTCAAGAAAATTTCTTGCCTTCAGGGACTTAAACTCAGTGGATGCAAGAAGCTGGTCTCACTCCCACAGCTTTCGGATTCCTTATCATACATAGAAGCAGTAAATTGCGAGTCACTGGAGAGACTCGATCGCTACTTTCAAAATCCAAAGATATATCTCAACTTTGTTAACTGCTTCAAACTGAATATATAAAGAAGCAAGGGAACTCTTCATCGAGAATAATACTAAACGTGGGTTCTTAGCTGGTGGAGAAGTGCCTACACGCTTCACTTACCGAGCTAATAGTGGAAGTTCCATGATAGTAAATTTGAATCAAAGGCCTATTTCTACAACCTCGAGATTAAAGGCTTGCATCTCGCTAGTTAGTAAGGATGACAAGGAGAAGGAGGTGTATCGTACAAAAAGGATGAAGGTATCTTATCGCATTATGGATCTTGGCGTTGCTGTTCCTTGCAGACCTATAAATCCCTTTCTGCGTTACTCTTTAATGGAGCATTTTTACACCTTTGAATTTGAAGCTGATGTGACATCCAAAGAGCGTTTCTTGGAGTTCCAAGTCGATAGTAACGAAGCAGTGTTGGTGTTATAATATGAACATGGGATAAAAACCTATGCTCAGTCGACCTTGTGCTTAAAGTGAAAGCCCAAGATATTATCTACTAAAAGAACCAGACAAGATGGATGATGTTTCACCGAAGTCAGCAACGACTCAACGAATTGAGTAGTTATCCTATAAATGAGGGTTCCTTCCCTATAAATATCTTCTTAATTCTAGCTAGCCTCCATGTATTGTAAAATGTGTATTCTCCAGAAATAAAGTTATCTTTTTGCCCGTGGACGTAGCCAACATGATCGTTGGTGAATCAAATTAAATATGTGGCATTTCTTGTTATGTTATCTTATATGTTTGGCCAAGGGTTGATACTTTTCAGAGCTCCAACATGAATGTCTCTGCTTTTGCGTATTCATAGCCAAGACTAAGCAAAGCAAGTTCTTCGATTATATCTCTAGTCTTGGCAAAAACCGATATAAGCATGATATTCATAATACAAATTAACACTCTAACTGCAAATGTTAATCTATAAGATAATAAATATCTCAATATTCTCACGTACAATGAAAAATACAAGTATATATTGTTAAATTACACGTTATATGTTAAAATACTTTTTTTATATATAAGTAAAAAAAAATCTTTAACTTTCACCTTAACATGATAACTAAATGATTAGATGTTAAATATCATTTGTGTGACAAAGAAAAAATGTTAAATATCATATTATTGTACAATTAAACATTAGGGTTTCTCCAATCTGTATCTTTTGAAAGGTCCTTGCTCAGACCATCTTCTCTGGTTTTTCGGTGTTGGAGACGGTGGTGTTTCATGGATTTGTCTGGATGTAGCTTGAGTGGATCTGATGAGAAGCGCTGGTAGCTCATGGTTTGCCCCCTCTGATGTGTGTTGGAAGTGGGAGATCTTGGCTCGTTGGTTGGTTTCTTGTTGGTTCTTGCCGATCTGCGTCGGGCCTTGTATGTTGCTTCTCGGAGGTGGCCTCTCTTTACTCTTCGGTCATTTGTTCTTAGTTGAGGTCGTGTAGTCTGTTGGATTCTGTTTTGGCGCTGCTGAGTATTGTCATGTATCCTTCCGGATCGGGTCTCGGGTGGGTTATGGCGATTAAATCTAGTGTGTGATTCATCAACGGTTTATTTGTCTAGAGGGCGAACCTTTCTGTTTAACTTTCGCTGTTAGGAGTGTCGGGGTGAGTTCTTATCCTTGGCCAATAGTTGGGTGTTCCCCCCCCCCTCCCCCCCTTCCAGCTCTCAGAATAAGTTTTGGCTCGCGATGACCATTATTCAGCACTACTTTCCTTGGGGGCTAATGTAGTTTCGAGATAATGTTGTGGGCTGAGGTTCATACCATAGCTCAAGCAGGTTGGTAGTGGGGTGCTCCCTCTCTCACGGCTGAGGTTGCTCTTCCTCTCCTTGGTCTTATACTTTGAGTCTTACAGTGAGGTTTGTGATTGTCCTTTCGATTGCGAAGATTGATTTAGTTTGTGCAATTGTTTTACTTCTTCCTCGGCGTTGGAGTTCCTTTTAGACTTTCTCCTTGTTTTCAAATCGATGTTTCGAGCAAGGCTTCCTGGTGGATTGTTGATATAGAGTTTCTATTGCTTGTTCCCCTTGAATCGATCTCTGGTGGTTTTGACTTTGTTTAAGTGGCTTTCAATGGTTTGTTTGTTTTAGTTTAATTTGGTTAAGTAGTATTTTTGCTTCTTGTTGGCTCCCTCTTTTGACTTTTGCCTATGGTGATTTCTCTTTTTTCACCATCTATGTAATCCTGGAATGTATTTCGCAAGGTGGTAATGGAAATTTCAGATGAAAAACAAAGAAAAGAAGAAGATGAGATGAAATATAAGAGAAAAGAAGATGAGGAAGAAGAAGATACGGTAAAGAAAAAGAAAATGAGATGAAAGAGAATATATAGAAGAAGAAGAACAACAAAATATATGAGATGAAAAAACGGATATGAAAGAGAAAATAAATGGGAATTTGGCAAAAAAAACACCAAACTTACATCGAATTGCCAAAAAAACACCTAACTTCCGAGTTGACAAAAAAAAGCCTAAACATTTGTTGATTTTTGAGTAAATCAACAATATTATCTTTGACTGGTCAAAAAAGACACACCATTAGCAGATTTAGCGACGATAAAGTTCATGTTTTTTTTCTAGTCAATGTAAGTTGAGTGTTTTTTTTTTTGCAATTTCCCAAAAATTTAACAATAACAACTTGAACTTTTTTAAAAATTATAAAAATCAAACAAATAAAAATTTCCAAATTCCATAAATCATTTCTAAAATTACAAATTCCATAAATTTTATAAATTTCATTATTCATTTTATAAAATTCCAAATTCCAACTAAACTAAAATAATTTAACATTCAATAAACATCCCAAATCTAACAAAAATAAAAAATCATAAATCCAAATAAAAATCCTAATTCTTACAAATTTAACATTCCAAAATAAAAATCGTAACAACTTGAACTTTTTTAAAATTATAAAATTTCAAATTCCAAATCCAAAGTAATTCAACCTAAAAAAAATTATACCTGACAAAATCATTTAATTTGGATACCAATTGAAAATAATTTGATGATGCACAATGATGATGAATTCGATGATCATAAAATTCCATATTCCAAAAATCATTTTAAAAATTCAAAATTTCATAAATTTTATGAATTCCATAAATCATTTTGACCATCTTGATTATGATAATCAAATTCATCATTATTATGCATCATCCCGTCAAAGTTTTGTGGTGTAGTTACACCCCGAAGTTGAAGTTTCGTGTAGTCACACACTTGATTGAAAGTTTGTGGGGGATACAACCCATCGACCCTCAGGTTTAAGTTGTATGGATCCTAAATATTATGACCAAAGTTAATCCAAATCTAATTTGGTTAAAAATGACAAAAATAACTAAAATAAATTCTTAACATCATGTTATAATTTTTTAAAAAGTTCAAGTTGTTACATTTTTGATTTTGGAATGTTAAATTTGTAAGATTTATGATTTTTATTTGGATTTAGGATTTTTGATTTTTGTTCGATTTGGGATGTTTATTGAATGTTAAATGTTACACTATTTTAGTTTAGTTGGAATTTGGAATTTTAGAATGTAATGCAATTTTGAATTTTATAAAATGAATAATGAAATTTATAAAATTTATGGAATTTTTAATTTTTAAAATGATTTATGGAATTTGGAAATTTTTATTTTTTTGATTTGGATTTGTTTGGTTTTTATAATTTTTTTTTTAAAAGTTCAAGTTGTTATTGTTAAATTTTTGGGAAATTTCCAAAAAAGACACCCAACTTACGTTGACTTGCCAAAAAATACATGAACTTCCTCGTGGTTAAATCCACCGTTAATCTGCTAATGGTGTGTAACGATGTGTCTTTTTTGGCTAGTCAACGATAATATTGTTGATTTATTCGAAAGTCAACAAATGTTTGTGCTTTTTTTTACCAGCTCGGAAGTTGGATTTTTTTTGACAATTCGAGATAAGTTTGATATTTTTTTTGCCGAATTCCCAAAAATATATAAAGAAAATGTAGTAATTGTTCAATTCTCTTTATGTATATTTATTTCTTCATTGGTTCATCTTTTTGAGCGCACGCGCAATTACTGATATTTTTGTAATTATTTTCCTTGGAGTGTTGAGACAAAAATAGCAGTTGTCTTTCAACCAATTTCAAAAAAGTCAATTGCCGAATAACAAATTGCCTCTAAAATGAAAGATTTGAGTCTGAGTCTTCTCAGTCTGAAAATGCAAAAACTATTTTGGGTTTATTAATTTGCAAAACTCTCTAAATATATATTCCCTATTTCTTTTAGAACTACTTTTCCTATAATATTGGTGGGATAATGTTGATTATGAAGTGCAACAATGAAGTAGATAAATAAATAAGGGGATTTGGAGACTTTCATATTAATAAAGCGGGTTCGGTTGAATGACTAAGGTTCGATCTTAGTTATTTCGAGTTATAGAATAGTAAAGTCAGGGAAATTACGAGCCGATCAAATGATGTGCTCGGTTAAAATTCGAGTTCCGTATTCTTTACGAGCTGACTTTGATATAAGTGATTGTTTTTTATAGTCTCGATTTTCTCCTTAATTTTTATAACTGTTCATGGACAAACGATCTTGCTATTTATAGCAAGTTTCCACCGCCTTAATCTTTCTCTATAAATAATGAGATCTGGGCCGTGTTTAAGCTTATATAGATGTAACTGTAAATAATATTAACAAAAATACGGTAGTTCAGTGGTTAGAACTTTCGGTGCGCGTCCGCGTGACCAGGGTTCGAATCTGATATATGTGGTACAACTAGTAAATTCGGGTACAACTCTATAGTTTTGTACTCAAAACGGGTACAATTGGTGCAACTTGGAGTCCATATCAAATATCAATGAAAGGTATTTTCGGATTTTCAAGTTACAAAGGATATAAAGATTAGAGAGGAACATAAAGAAAAAAATGATTGCTTGAGGGATATATGAGCCATTAATCCGTGTTTGAGTTGTGCTTAACCCACTTCTAAATTACTAACAATGGCATATTGAATTTTTTTTATTCAACTGTTGAAGTAATGTAATGACATGTTGAAAAATTTGTTGAAAATGACATGGATTAATTCATGTTGAAATGATTCAACATGGTTAATAAGTGATGATGGAGGCCAATAAAGACATGTGAGATTCAATATGGATTGAGATACGTGTTGTGTTTTCTATTGATCAATGAGATTTTTGACATTTTTTTAATTCAAATTATTTAAGATTAATTATTTTATAGTGAATTATTATTTTTATTAAAAATATTCTACTAAAATGTATCATTTTGCATACTCTATAAAAATAAAAATAAAAAACTTTTCTACTAAAATTTAATTTAGCTAAAATAAAAATATTTTTAAGTGAAATAGATCCCAATAATTTGATTTTTATCAAAACTATTATAGAGGGTAAATATATGTTAAACGAATTAAGATATTGACAAAAATAATAATTGTTCATATAAGCGGAATTGTTAGCACTATACAGTCTGCATGGTCGTACGGCAATAGAAATGTGGAACTCGCAGGAGATAATTTTAATATTAATCATTTAATTAACGATGATATTGAAAATTATCGCTTAAAAGAATAAACTATATGGATACTATCAAACTATGGAAAACAACGTTTAATGCAGTCACCTTTATTTATAAGCCAACACAACTAAATTTATGCACATATTTTTTAACTAGAAACTCTATAACATCCCATTATGTATTGTTATTGTCTTGATTTTATGTTCTCTGTAGATTAATAAAGTTTTTAGAAAAATAAGGTTTTTAAGAAATTAAAAACCAAAGTTGTGTTGAAAACTAGAGAGAATTATGGGAGAATTTCGTGTGTTGTATTATTGATAACGAGGTTTCAATAGAACTTTTATATAGAAATCAATACAAGAGATAAAGGTAAATCCTATTCGGAATAGGAAAAGTATAAACCGTCTTAAGTCTCATCGGATATGGGCCTGATGGGTCAGAACTAGAGTTTGACAATCCACAATGATTTATAACACTCTCCCTTGGATGTCATAACTCTAAGAGCTCGTAATACGCTTTGGATGTTACCTCATTAAATCCTTTCTCGGAAAACCCAGTTGGGACAAAACCGAGATAAGGAAAAAGAGTACAACACGCATTACTCCCCTGTTCCGAACATCACTGAATGTCTTTCAATCTTCGCATTCCAATCTGATGTATTAGCTTCTTGAATGTCGAGGTTGGTAGAGACTTTGTAAATAAATCTGCTGAATTCTCATTTGAACGAACTTGTTGAACTTGGACTTCTCCATCCTTTTGTAAATCGTGTGTGAAGAAGAACTTTGGTAAAATGTGTTTCGTCCTGTCTCCTTTGATGTATCCATCCTTAAGTTGAGCTATGCATGCTGCATTGTCCTCATACATAATGGTCGGTTCATCCTTTCCTTCGGACATCCCACAATCCACTCTAATATGTTGAGTCATTAACCTCAACCAAACACATTCACGGCTAGCTTCATGCATCGCCAAGATTTCTGCATGGTTGGACGATGTAGCAACAAGAGTTTGCTTCATGGATCGCCAAGATATAGCCGTACCACCGTGAGTAAAAACATATCCTGTTTTGGGATCTAGCATTGTATGGATCTGAAAGATAACCTGCATCCGCAAAACTAATTAAACTATCTTTGTTATAGTTAGTATAAAATAATCCCAAATCTTTCGTTCCTTGTAGGTAACGAAGTATATGTTTAATCCCGTTCCAGTGCCTTTGGGTCGGACATGAGCTAAATCTTGATAATAAATTCACGGCAAAACATATATATGGCCTAGTGTGGCTCGCCAAATACATCAAAGCTCCTATGGCATTGAGATATGGCACTTCGGGACCAAGGACTTCTTCATCGTCCTTCTTTGGACCGAATGGATCTTTAACCAAGTCAAGGGATCTCACAACCATGAGGCTAGACAATGGGTGAGATTGGTCCATGTTAAATCTCTTGAGTACTTTCTCTGTATATGCCGTTTGATGCACAAAGATTCCATTATTCATGTACTCAAGTTGTAACCCCAAACAAAATCTTGTTTTTCCTAAATCTTTCATCTCAAATTCTTTCTTTAGATATTCGACTGTTTGGAAAATTTCCTCAGAGGTTCCTAGGATATTCAGGTCATCTACATACACCGCGATGATTACAAACCCCTTAGTAAATTTCTTTATGAATACACACGGATTTATGGGGTTGTTCTTATAGCTCTCTTTGACTAGATATTCACTTAGTCTATTATACCACATTCGACCTGATTGTTTCAATCCATAAAGACTTTTATTCAACTTTATACAATGTTGTTCTCGAGAACTTTCTTTATCTTTGAGCTCAATTCCCTATGGAACTTTCATATATATTTCATTATCCAGTGGACCATATAAGTATGCGGTTACAACATCCATTAACCGCATATCCAAATTTTCTCTTATGGCCAGACTTATTAGGAATATAAATGTTATAGCATCCACCACAGGGGAGTATGTCTCCTCATAATCTTATCCAGGTCTTTGCGTGAATCCTTGTGCAACAAGTCGTGCTTTATGTTTCACGATTTCATTATTTTTATTCCTTTTCCTCTCAAAGACTCATTTTTGTCCAACTGGTTTAATATCAAGAGGTGTCCGGATTATAGGACCAAATACATTCCTCTTCCTTAATGAATTTAACTCCACGTTTATAGCTTCTTTCCATTTAATCCACTCTTTTCTCTGAGTGCACTCTAATATTGACGTGGGTTTTAGATCCTCGCTTATATCCATAATGTCAAGTGCTACCTTGTATGCAAATATTTCATTAATGTCAACATTCTTTCTATTACATTGTTTTCCAGACATAACTTCAGGACCTTGAAGCTCGGTGTCTCGAGTATCAATGTTTGGTTCCTTTGGTTCATTCATGTCTAGGATTCCAATAACCTCGGATTCTCCCATTGCACCTTTCTTTGATTTCCGAGTTTTCTTATCCTTGGAAAGTAATGGTATACCTCTCTTTAAGTGCGCTTTAGATTCTGTAGCAACTTGATTATGTCCCTCTTGGACATCAATTCTTATTGGTGCATTAACAGCTGGTATATATGACTTTGTTACTCTCTTCGGGTCAGCAAAAGAATCTGGCAATTGATTAGCTAGCTTTTGTAAATGTATAATCTTTTGGACTTCTATTTCACATTCTTTAGTCCGAGGATCTTGCCATATTAAGGATGTTTGATTCCATGTAATTTCCTTTACCAGTCTGTTATTATCTCCTCCTAATGTTGGATAGTTGGATTCGTCAAAGTGACAATCCGCATACATGTCCTTAAATAGATCACCCGTGGTTGGCTCAAGATACTTAACTATGGTGAGAGAATCATATCCAACATATATCCTCATCCTCCTTTGAGGTCCCATCTTACTTCTCTGTGGTGGAGCAATTGGTACATATATGGCACATCCAAATGTCTTAAGATGGGATATGTCTGGCTCATGACCCGTTAGCAATTGTGATGGGGAATATTTGTGTTCACTAGATGGCCTGATGCGAATTAGTTCAGCTGCATGTAAAACTGCATGTCCCCAAGATGAGACCGGGAGTTTTTATCTCATTAGTAATAGCCTCGCAATTAGTTGAATGCATTTGATAAATAATTCGGCCAATCCGTTTTGTGTATGTACATGTGCCACAGAATGTTCTACACTTACCCCCATGGACATACAATAATTATTAAACGCTTGGGACGTGAATTATGTGGCACATGTACATACACAAAACGGATTGGCCGAGTTATATTCATCCACGGTTAAATAGGGCAGAGTTATACTCATCCACAGATTTAAAATCCTGGAACCTTAGATTCCTCCATTCATACATTGCCTTTGGTAACATCACTGTTCTATGGTGATCATATCTTGTTTTCAACTCGTTCCAAAGGTCAAGAGGATTTTCAATTGTCAAGTATTGATCTTTGAGACTCTTAGCAAGATGATGGCGAATTATCATAATTGCCATGTATCGATTTCTTTCATTCTCATTATTATTCTCAACGATACATTCACCAAGTCCTTTAGACTTTAGAGTGATCTTAATATCCAATGCCCATTGTAGATAGTTATCTCCCGAGAGAGTAATGGCAGCAAATTCCAAGTTTTGGATATTCGACATCTGAAATTATGCATCATATTCTCTTAAGTACCAAAAATTTTTAATATTCATGCATGGTGTAAAACAATTTACGTGATAATATTCTAGGTTCAAATTATAGCATGCTCAAAATACACGTTCAAAATTATCATGTTCAAAATACACGTTCAAATTATCATGCAAGGTTCTCATGCAGCCTAAATATTTATATATTGATCAGATTTTAATTTGTGACAATTATTATCATGCAACCGATTTAACAAAATAGCAAGGTTATGTAAAATAAATTCATGCGATAATAATCTAGCAAAATTATATGATCGAATTTTCATGCAAGATCTTAATATATCTATGTGCTTTGATCGGATTTTAATTTATGATAATTAATCATGCAATCAAATTTATCAGTCTATTAACAAAACAAAATAATTTTCATGTGATAATCGGATTTAGCATGCGAGTTCTAAATATATATGCTTGCCGGATTTTAATAAAATTTGTGACAACTATTATCGATTAATTTTAATCATGCAACATAATCATCAATCAAACAAACAATCATATGCGGATCAAATAGGGTTTATACATATCAATTATGGTTTCATAATTATTTAACCAAATTCATAACTTCATCGTGAATATCAACAAATAAACAATAATTAATCACACAAGAATATCTGTGTCTTGTGACACTCCAGCAATCATACAATTAATATTGAACATGAAAAACCGAACATGCTATATAATTATGATTTTATCGGAACAGCCGGATCATACATCCGAACACATGACTTCTGGTTAGCCAGAACAACCGAGCATCGGAACATATATCCGAATATAGATCATCTTTTAGGGTTTTGGAGATTTCCTAATTTAATTAGGGTTTACCGATTTCATGGTTATATATGTTCTAGGGTTTTAGAACTTACCTTAGAGATTCGGTTTGAAGTGGAAATCACGAACCATATATCTTTCTCAAGAAATACACTCAATCAATCTTTTCACAACCCCGTTACCATGTATTGGGGAACCGAGTCTCAGAGTGAAGTAAGATTGACTGGTTTCAAGAGATCTTCTTTGCTTTGCTTTGATCCGGTTGCTTTGTGATCGGCGGCGAGATTAGGGTTTTAGATGAGGTGGCTGCTAGCTAGGGTTTTAGAGACTATCGTGCTGATAACGTGTTGTAAACTAAAGAGAATTATGGGGGAATTTCGTGTGTTGTATTATTGATAATGAGGTTCCAATATAACTTTTATATAGGAATCAATACAAGAGATAAAGGTAAATCCTATTCGGAATAGGAAAAGTATAAACCGTCTTAAGTCTCATCAGATATGGGTCTGATGTGCCAGAACTAGAGTTTGAGAATCCACAATTATTTATAAAAAGTTGAAATTACTAGTTAGTACCATCCATTCATTCAAAAAAAAAAAAAAGTTGGTCGTGATTTTGCCATAAATCGAGATTTGAGTCATTTTCCAGTTAATTTATTTAATTTTGGCTTCAGTAATCTTATGGAGCGACGATTGGATGATGAGGTTGATATCTAAGACGTTCCCGTCTGTAAAGCTTTGCAATTCCAACCCTAAACCTCCAGAATACAAAAACTTGCAAACCCAAATTCCAATTCCATCTTCTTCTTCGCAATCTCAAGAGAACTCAAAGATCGCAAATCTCAAATCATGGTCCGTCTATCTCATCCTCTCCACAAACGAACCCATCAAAACATATGTCGGAATCACCACAGATTTTACTCGCAGGTTCTTCATCTCTTTGAAATCAAAATTTGATCTTTTAGTAAATTCTGCTTCGAAAGGAATGAGCTTTAGATTCAAGAAATTCAAAAAAAGTAAAGTGCTTTGTTGTTGTTGTTGGTTGTTACAGATTAAAGCAGCATAATGGTGAAATCAGAGGTGGTGCAAAAGCTTCAAGTGCAGGAAGACCATGGCTTTGTGCTTGTATCATTACTGGCTTCACTTGTATAAGCCAAGGTTATCATCTTTATGAATTTGAAAACATTGCCTTGTGAATGTATGTATTTTGAGGTTTCTTTGTTTAATTTCTCAAGCTGCTTCGTTTGAATCGAAATGGAAGATCTTTTCAAGAAAGTTACCGCGGAGAAAGAAAGATGAGGAGATGAATCAGAGTGATGCTTTGTTACAACACCGGAAGAGAGCATTGGATAAAGTCGAGGAATCGTTAGACTGCAGTCACCTTGAAACTCATTGGAAAATTCCAACTAGGTAACCAACAACTAACTTAATTTATCTATGGAATCACTGATATTAGCGGAAATATAGTCGAACTAGCTTTTACTTGTTTGAAAACTACATTGCATAACCCCCATTAGCATTGATGTTTGCAGCTGTTGTAAGATGATATACATAAGTTAAAGCAAATGTAATCAAGATTGTTTGATTCATGTTCTTGTCTTTGGTTTATACTTTATATTGACAAACTTCTTTAAGAGATAGGATTGAGAACTGTAAATTGGTAGTTGGAGACTGTTAAAGTAGTCAGTGTTCAACATCCAAACCAAATTGTGCTTCAGATATGGAGGAGCTAGTTTCCATGTACCGTTATGTATATCATAGCTCGTAGTTCTGTGTTTGGTTAAGAATATGGGGTTTAGTTTTTGTGGCAGGTTTCGATGGTATGATTGCAATATTTCGGAGTGGGTTTGAGATAATTTGTTTCTTTGACTAGGAAAACCATTGAATATGGTAATCTTTTGAACGTACTTTTAATCGTGTTAAATATTTAGAGTGATGTTGTGTCTTCTCAAGTATCATTTGGAAGTTTTGGGACTTGATCCAAACATATCTTATAACTGTAAGACTCACCCCAGAACACTGGTAGTATCATCTAACTTATGCCAAGAACCGTCAATATAACTAAAAATTGGCACTAGTTCTAAGGCTATGACCTCCAGATGTGTCCCTTGGATTTAGATATTTGACTCCACAAACAAATTTGCTTGAAACTAGACCTAACATTAGTAATTCTTCGAAGTTTTGATCTTTCAAAAATGTTCTTTAACTGGAAAGCCACATCAATACCTATAATTCAAAACTACATCAGAAAATGTATGACCACTATTTATTCAACATAAATTTTAAAAATCCGCTGAGGTTATTAGATAGTTCTTGTAATATAAATATACAAATTCCCCCAGGGGTATATAAGAGCATCAATATGCTCTTGCTTGTATTAATAAGAAAAATAAAATGGTGCAACCCACGTCCATTTTAGGCCGGTGGTTTTGTTTATTACTTCTCTAAAACATGAACTCCATTACATACCCGAAATCAAAACCTTCTTTTCATAAATCATTATCAACAATCACCTTTTCTCCACAAAAACAAAATGGTGTTAGGTCTCCGAACAAAGAGCCGTAGAGATAATGGAGTATTCGTCGAATATCTAATCTCAATCAAAGAGCTAAAGCCATGGCCAACAAGCCAAGTCCCTGCACAATGCGTCCTTCTCAAATGGAACAACGGCGAAAACAACTCAGGCTCTTTCATTGCGGTAGTGGGCAAAGACACGATCATGTTCAACGAATCCTTTAGGCTAACTTTAACATTAGAAACCAAACCTGGTGTAGACAAGAAGTTCCAGAAAAATATTTTGGAACTTCATGTCTACGACGCCAAAAAGAAAGATAAAGGTGTCAAGAACAAACTTCTTGGCTTGGCCTCGGTCAACCTAGCGGATTTTGGCGTGTTGACTAACTCGGTTCCCGTGGGAGCTCCGTTTACTTTCAAGAAAAGTTCGAGGAACGATGCTAACTCTGAGATTTACCTAACGGTTGAACCGGCCGGGGAAGATTACGATGATGGTGGTCGGAGTAGTTGTTCGTCGCAGCCGAAAATGAGAGGATCTGTGGAGAAAGAAGGAAGTGAGTTTAGTTTGGCATCGTTGACGGACGATGATGATGATACTTCGTCGCAATCTTCTTCTACACGGAGAGTTTCATTCTCAGCTACGTGTGATGTTAATTCAATGGTATGCATTTTCATCTTAGTGACGTAGCACATTATATAGAAATGTTGGCTTCTTTGACAAAACTTTTTAGCAAAACTGACAAAAAAGTATTGTGGTCGCATAATCATTAATAAGTGGTGTGTTTTTCAAAACAATTAGTGTGATTATAATATAAAATAAAACAGCGTATTACGATATTTGTTATCGAATAAAATAAAATTTTAAAAAAAAAAACATTACGTCCAATCCGTGTGTTACTTGAGAAAAATAATACGCATACAATAGATCAATCAATTAATTTACGATTTCCTTATATGTTGTTTTTTTTTTAAAACTAAGAAAGTACAATTTGGTTGTTGCAAATAAAAAGGTAGAATTTAGTTATAAATTTCGTTTTTGTAAATTTTGGTTCCAAAAGTGTTGATGAAATTTTTTGTGCTATTTTTCAATCAAAGTTTTTGTAAAATTTTTTGTGCTATTTATTTTTCAATCACAGTTGCTTTAATAGTTGACCCAAGAATATAAATATTCGTGTCGAAATATATCACCACTATGTAGAAATTTTTGCAATTTACTGATCTAATTAATTCTTAAGAAAATTTATGTAATAAAATTACAGAAGTCGAGTTTCTTTGTTGTATTCTTGAATAAGTAAGACTTACATATTTTGATCCGTTGGATCAAAGCAGAACACAGAGGCAGAGATGAATGGAGATGATCAGAAGAAAGGTTGGAAACATGTAAGGCTTAACCACAGTAACAATGAAGCAAAACTTGTCTCCGAGATCGAGAATCTACTAAGAGAAGAAGAGAGAAAGAGACAGACCAATCAATCGGTTGTTGTGAGCTCAGAGATTGATCAGAAACGCAAGGATGATAAAAATACAATTCAGCTCAAGAAACAGTTATCTCAGATCACACCTGGTCCTTTATCGTTACCTCCCGATGCAGCGAGAAAACAGATGAAACTTCGTACAAACACTCTTGCTTTAGGAAGAAAGACTCTAGGCATGGATGGTGTTCCAAGACTTAAACAACTTAAGTCTATACAGTTGCATTTTGATGGAAGCAAAGATGATAGTCACAAAAAGGCGAGTGCAGTGATCAACAAGGTAGGTTTAACTTCGCAGGAGCCTAAAACAGAGATACTTGAAGATGAGCTGAAGGAAGCAGCAGCTCTTGAAGCAGGTATTTACTCTGTGGTCGCTGAACATAGTAGCTCCATGAGCAAGGTTCACGCCCCAGCTCGTCGTCTTGCTAGGTTTTATCTCCATGCTTGTAAAGGAAACGGATTAGATCATTCTAAGAGAGCCAGTGCGGCTAGAGCTGCGGTTTCTGGATTGATATTGGTTTCTAAAGCATGTGGAAATGATGTTCCAAGGTATTAAAACCATATCAACATATATTGTAGGATTGGCATTTGTTTTTTTGCTCAAATTCTGTTCTTCTAATGTTATTTGTTTCTATAAATATATCCACAGGTTAACCTTTTGGCTATCAAATTCAATTGTTCTTAGAGCAATTTTAAGCCGCAGTATGGAGAAAATTAAGATTGTCGCTAATATAGCCGGTTCTTCAGATGAATGGGAAGATCCTCAAGCATTCACCGCTGCTTTGGAGAAGTTCGAGTCTTGGATATTCTCCCGAGTTGTTAAGTCAGTTTGGTGGCAGGTAATCAAAAGTAACAAATTTCCAAATGGGTTTGTAAGAGTGTTTTCATCTAGAGCATTAATGTGAAATGAATATCGTTGTAGAGTATGACACCGCATATGCAATCAGCAGCGGTTAAAGGATCGATCTCGAGGAAAGTTTCGGGGAAAAGACGGTTAGGTCATAGGAACCAGGGACTCTATGCTATAGAGCTATGGAAGAATGCCTTTAGAGCCTCTTGTGAAAGACTTTGCCCACTAAGAGGTTCAAGACAAGAGTGTGGTTGTCTACCTATGCTTGCTAAACTGGTAAGAGATTAACTTTTAATTCCTGAAAACACTTAAACATAACCATAAAATGTGAAAACTCATATAGTTCGGTTGTGAGCTGCTTAATTTGCTTCTGAAATCAGGTGATGGAACAGTTGATCAGTAGACTTGATGTAGCAATGTTCAACGCGATACTCCGTGAGTCAGCAGGTGAAATGCCAACGGATCCAGTCTCTGATCCGATCAGTGACATAAATGTTCTTCCAATTCCAACAGGAAAAGCAAGTTTTGGAGCAGGTGCACAGTTAAAAAACGCGGTACTTAAGATCACATGAACATAATGTTTTCGACCGCAAGAACGATCTTTTGGTATGTAATTGTATTTTGCCTTTTGCAGATTGGAACTTGGTCTAGATGGCTTGAGGATCAATTTGAGCCAAGGGAGGAAAAAGGTCATGAAGATAGAAATCATAGGGTGAAGCCAGAATGTGAAAACTTCAAATTGTTCCATCTACTTAACTCTTTAGGTGATCTAATGATGCTTCCATTCAAAATGCTTGCAGACAAATCCACAAGAAAAGAGGTAACTAGACTCAGAACTCACTCTTCTTGTTCCAAAAACATTTGAACTAATTTGACTTCCTTCTTGTTCTTGTATCAAGGTTTGTCCAACCCTTGGTCCACCAATAATAAAGAGAGTTCTTCGAAACTTTGTCCCAGATGAGTTTAACCCGCACAGAATCCCGAGAAGGCTATTCGATGTTTTGAATTCCGAGGTTAGACAAACCATCTTCATAGTACCAATTATCAGTGTCTTTGTGAATGTGTGCATTCTTGAACATTTTGTATTCAACTCAGGTCACAACAGAGGAAGAAGACAATGCATGCATAACATTATTTCCTTGCGCTGCATCGCCAACGGTCTACTTAATGCCATCTGCAGATTCCATAAAACGCTTCATAGGAGAGTTAAACAATCCGTCTTTATCTGAAACCGGATCATCGGTATATAAGAAACAATACACCAGCGACGATGAGCTCTATGACTTAGATACGTCTATTAACTCTATCTTCTCTGCTCCTGGAACAACCAATTCATCAGAGTGGATGCCAAAGGGATATGGACGCAGAAAGAGTGTAAGATATCAACTCCTTAAAGAAATATGGAAAGAAGATGGATTACAACAATGACTCGTCTCCATTTGTCTACTATGTTAGATGATAACACTTTTCACATTCTTGGTTTATAACGTATGTATGAAATAGCAAAGCTATGGATTCCATTGTTTTTCGCCTAATCGTTAACTAGCCATATACTCTACTACAACTCTAAAAATACCAAAGCTAATAAAAGAACATATACCAAATCCACACAAAAACAAAAGCTACATCATCAAAAAAATAAAATGGTGTAGTCTCTGCCAATATATTAGATTTGAACTTAAACACCAAATTCAGAACAAGCAAAGCTAATTCTACTTATACAGCATCAAAGCATCTCAACAATGAAGAAGTCTTCAAAAGATGACATATCTTTTGTTAAAGTTCTTATCTTTGACCACCAGATTGAACCGAAAAAAATTTGATTGCGAAACAAATTTAGATTACCAATTGCTACAAGAGTTTGATTCTCAATACAATTTAACAAAATCAAAAGCGAGATTTGATTTAAGCACAGAGAAAATATCAATTGAAATATGAAAATTTAATCACTTTAGGATGAATCAACCTTCGCCTTCCCTTTATTGAAGAAATCATCAATACGACGAGTCCCAACAGGCGGCGCCGGAACTTTCTTATCAGTAACCGATTTGGTATTACGAACAGGCAGAGCCGGTAAAGGAAGTGAATCGAGCAAGAAATCATTAGTAGGTTGGTGTCTTTTCACGGCGGTTCTCAGATGATCGAGATTAATAGTCTTTCGCTTATTCTCTGCTGTTACAACGGAAGATTTCTCGGCGAGGAAACGGAGGAAGAGTTCGGTGGAGTAAGTGATTAGGTGAAGAGCTTCTGAATTGATTTTGTTGATGTCTTTGTCTAGTTTCATTATCTTCTTTACTCTTCCGATTGGAAACTCCGGTCGAGTCGTTGCTGCTTCTTCCGCCATAGATTTTTTTTTTTAAATTTTGCGGAGAAATTTCAGAAAAGGTGAATGTTACATATTTAGGGTTTTTTTCGTTTACGCGCGCTTATACGGCGGGAAAACATGTATAATTTAGTGGTTGTAAGCAAAAAGATTTTGAGCAAATTAGGGAGCTTACTAAACCTGTGTCAGGAGAGGAAATCTGAAAGGCTGCTTTTGGGATCAAGAGTAATAAGACGCGTGGAACTGATGGTATGATGGGGACAATTTTTTTCAATCTTATTGGAACATTGTCGGTGAGCAAAGTTATTAGAGAAGTGAATGGTTTTTTGAATCAGAACAGTTGCCTAATGATTGGGATTTTACACAGATTTGTCTTCTTTCGAAGAAAATTAATACCAAAAAGATGACTGATTTGAGATCCATAAGATTTGTTCAGTTGCATACAAGATTGTGTCAAGAATTATGAGCTATAGGCTTAAACATTTTTTTTACTAGAAATTGTCTCTGAAACCCAAAGAGCTTTCGTGTCTGGTAGGCTCATTTCGGACAATATCTTGATAGCTCACGAGATGGTGCATGCACTAAGAACGAATCCAAGATGTAATGAGGATTTCATGGCGATAAAAACAGATATGTTGAAAGCATAAGATTGTGTGGAGTGAGATTTCTTGGAGGAGCTTTTTACACGCCTTGGGTTTGATAGAATCTGGATAACATGGATAATGACATGTATAAGGTCAGTGACGTACACAGTGTTGCTTAATGGAAGGTCACATGGTTTTATTAAACCGAGAGAGGTATAAAACAAGAGGAGACCCATTGTCACCTTTCATCTTTATTTTGTGTGTTGAGACACTTGTGCATATCATGAAGAAATCTGAAGATGAAGGCAGAATATTGGGACTGATGTAGACAGAAAATAGTCCATTTATTCAACACTTACTCTTTGCGGACGATATTTTGTTTTTATGTCGTGCAACGTTCAAAGAAGGAGCGGAGATCCTTAGATGTTTAAAGGTACAGCAAGATACGAATTTTCAAAAGCCGTCAATAACATTTGGTAAGAAGCTAGACCCTATTATGAGAAATACTTTGGGTCTTTACATGGATATTACACAAGAAGGAGATGCGGGGAAGTATTTAGGTTTAGCGGAATGTTTTAGTAGATCAAAGAGAGTTATTAGCCTTTGTTACCGATAAGCTTAAAGCAAGATTAAGTGGATACCATTCTAATACTCTTTCGCTGGGAGGAAAAGAAGTGCTCCATAAATAGGTGGCTATGGCTTGACGGTTTATGCGATGTCATGCTTTAAATTGACGAAATTTCAATGTGAAAAGATCACTAGTGCTATGACAAGTTTTTGGTAGAATACTTGTGAAGAAAAGTGGGTTTCATGGGAGAAGATGTGTAAATCAAAATCTGAAGGAGGTCTGGGATTTTGGAATATAGAACAGTTTAATCAAGCTTTGTTGGCTAAGCAAGTATCATGCTTGTTATCGGAACCTCAATCCTTGTTGAGTTGTTTATACAAGGCTAAGTACTATGCTGATAATGATTTTCTTGAGGCTACTCATGGGTCTAGATCCTCTTATGTTTGAAGGAGTATAATCTTTGGGAGAGAGTTCTTAGAAAGAGGAGTAATGAAGTCAATAAGAGATGGGACAATTACTCGTGTTTGGCTAGAAAAGTAGGTAATGGATATCGTACCTAGGAGACCAATGAATAGAGAAACACATATGAACTTAAGGCTTTTGATTTCTGATCTTGTTACTGAACAAGGTTTGTGGGATCTAATGAAGCTAAATGAACTGTTTCTGAGGGTCGATGTGGATAGAATCATGTCATATCCTCCAAACATCAATTATTAGGTCGAGTGGATTTGGACATACTCTAAGGACGGTAAATACAATGTTAAAAGTTGAAGTTGGCTGGTTTTACAACCTATTGTGTATCAAGAACCTTTGCCGGCTGAAACACGTCATCTGAATAGGCCGAAGTCTAAGATTTGGAAGGTGGATGCAATGCCTAATATTAAGATGTTCATGTGGAGAATTTTATCCGGAGCCCTTGCGGTGGCAGATTGGCTAAGAGCTCATGGGATGCTAGCTATTCAAACTTGTCAAATGTGCAATGATGGAAATGAAACAATAGTTCATGTTCTCGTTGACTGTATGATGGCAATGCATGTCTTGAATAAGGCAAACATTCCTTTACCTCAACAATGGGCAGTGAAATCAACTGCTGAATATATGGAATACTTTCTCGGTTTATTGGAAAGGGATACTATTCTTGTTGCATATAGACAAGCTATACCATGGCTTATATAGGGGTATTGATACACCCTATGGTATCACTTACCATAGGAGAAAGAAGTCGGTTACCACTTAGGAGTTTGGTTTTATGTTTTCCTTTTAATTAAAAAAACGTTATAGTGTTTCCTTTTTACGTTAGATTAAAGATTATGAGATTTACCTTTTATTTTAGTTGTATCAAAGTCTATATAAATACCTCTTACGATTAATACAAAGTTATCTTCCAACCATTAACCTAATTCTCTAGAGAGACTTGAGTTAAGAGGAAGCTTTGTTTTAATATCTTACAAGCTTTAGCTATGGGTCCGGTTACGAGATCTAAGTCTAAAGCTTTGGCTCATATCAATTTGGTATCAGAGCCGTCTGATTCAATGGGAGACGCGGATAAGGTTGCAACGCAACTAGCGAAACTGGTGGAGGAAATTCAAGCGATGGATGTTGAGAATAGTGGTTTTACTCAGGGACTACTTCTTTGGGCAAGGGAAATCTAACAATAGGAACTTTTCCTATTGGATGTAAATCCCCTGTCAGTTATGCAATCCCCAAGTAAAAACAATGCAACTTGTTTATGTGTGTGTATGCAGAAGGATGTATCAATTCCCTAGCATTGTCATTGTAATACTAAGGTGTCAATCCAAATGGGTGTGATGCTAGCAATCAAGATGTGATCAGATACAACTAAGTCAAGCCAGATAGAAAAGAAATGTTTATCTAACAACCTAAAATGAAATGCAGTAAGATGGGTGCTTGACTCGGGTCCTAGACCTAGTCAATGCAGAAAAAGGATAAACAGGTGCACTCGACCAGACTGAACGAGTCAATAGGTCGAGTGAAGCCTGAAAACAATAAACAAACAAGCTCTCGGGCTTCAAGGCCGAGTCAAAAGATCGAGCAAAGAGAGGAAAAAGATAAATGTGCAATAAACAAGTAAATGACTTTAGAACAAGATGATAAAGCAAGAAGATATAAATAGGGATCTAAGGATGGGGTAATCGAAATGTGATTCTCCTTGGTCTCTCCTAGATGCTTAACAAAACTTCACAGAAGCTATCTCTAGACAATGAACATCAAAGTAAGGTGGCTCCACTCTCGTGACAAACACCAACAAGCCTATACCACTTCCTAATCTTAATACCTAGTCAAAGATACAAGGAAACTTAGAGCAGATATCAATGAAACATAATATAGGCAAGCATTAAGAACCAATTCATTAACGTCAAAATACAGCTAGCACCTCTTAAGCCATGGGTTAAAGCTATAGATATCTGGTATTAGGTGGTTCAAGCATTTAATCAACACCTTCTGAGTGGGAAATGCCTGAGATCATAATTATCAATGTCTTGGCTAACTAAGCATTAAGAACACCTAATACAGAAGAGATCTATGCAATTTAAAGCTCAAACATCTAAGGAGACCAAGAATCCTACACAGATCTAACTCATCTTCAGAAACCCTAAATCACTACTCAAGAACACAAATCATCATCAAGAACATAAACCCAGAAAAATCAAACATTTCAAAATTCATTGAAAATAGTTTAGAAAGATAGATTAAGATGAGAATAGTCAGACTGCAAAGAATTTAAGCAAACTAAGTACTAGATTAAGAGAGATCTGAATTACAAAATGAAGAACACCAAGAACAAGGTTTGGAGGCAGAGAAAAACCCTAAAAATAAAAGACATCTCTCTGGATAATACTCAACAGTGGTATTTATAGTAAAATACGGAAAACCCTAAAACAGAAAAAGACAAAAGAAGTAGCTGAGTCTTCGCGGGTGGTGCAGCTCGAGTTGGGAGGTCGAGTGTGTTGGACGTCGAGCACTTGGATGGTGTCGAGTTGAGATGGGTAGATGTTGTTGAGTGGTGACACGAGTGGTAATTCGGGTGCAATACTGAGTAGGTACGGCGAGTGCAGCATCGAGTGGATACGTGGTGGAGCTGAGGTCAAGTCGGGGATGCGATGTAGAGTCTGGACTTGAGTGGAGGTGGGCTCGAGCAGAGAGTGTCGCACGGCAGGGCTCGAGTGGGGACTCGAGCTGTGCTTGAGTGGCATGGCGAGTACAAGGTCGAATGGTGTGGCGAGTACGGGTTCGAGTGGCGTGGCGAGTACGGGCTCGAGTGGGACTCGAGTGGGGACTCGAGCTGTTCTAGCATCCATGCTCCAATTTGTACCTGTTTTAGCTCCAAAAATGCAATATGTATGCAAATCTAATGCAAATCCTCCTAAGTATGCAAAATGGACAAAAAGGACTTTAAATGGTATAAACAAGGGGTTAATCTTTTCTAAAATGGACTCAAATATATGCTTAAAACGTGTAAAATATGGAGACATCAGATGTAAGGATGATCCGGATGCAATCATCAATGGAAGCACTGCAAGAGAAAACAACAGCTCAACAAGAGGCGATTGAAGCAACGGCGGCAACTCAAAAGGAGATGCGTGAAGAAACCCAAGAAGAAATCACGCAACTTCGCGAAGAACAGGTGGTGTTGCGCAAGGAGCTGGGAGTTGAGCAAAGAATAATCATTGCGAAATCGGACACGCTCACTACATCAAGTGCACCGGGGGATGGCATAGTGGGAAAAATATCGACACCAATTTCCAAAAGTGATCGAAACACTGCCTTGCAGTGTACGACTTCCAAAATCTTAACAAGCAGAGGGATCAGAGTGGTAGGAGATGAGCAAAAATTTGCTTACTCTGGGGGACCGTGGCAGATACGAGCTGTGGGCATAGAACAGGGTCATCGATGAATAGATGGAGGAGGTGATTGGCACGTGAGATCAATTGGAGCAGCACCTAACGAAACTCATCCAAGTTACGTTCATAATGAATTCCGTGTACGTGAAGAACTGATTGAGAAAGGAGATTATGAAAATTTGGAAGAGGAGAGCAACGGTTCAGATTGGCTTGTGGTGCCACCATCAAAGATGGATTTTCGTTGATGAATATTGTAATCAATTTGAAGAGTGTCTAGGTAGGCAAACACGACTCACGAGAGACCAACAACTATGGCAGTTTTGTGTGGGATTGATGGATAGTTTAGGGAAATAAGTGGAGTATCTTCGACCCAAAACAATTTTTGAAGCAATGGATCATGCTCGGGATAATGAATACAAAATTGAAGGGGACAAAAAGCCAAGAACATTTAGAGGACACTTAGCTCCACCACTCACATGCCATGTGATTTCCACAGTGAGGCCAGTAACAGAAAAACGAGGATTTCACATCGCAAAGAGTAATTTAAAAGATGGAGAATCATTAACATCTCAACAACCAGCATTGAAACAATCTTGTCCAAATAAGTTTTGGAAGAAATTAACCCGCGCAGAAATGGCTCAACGACGGGCAGAGGGGCTTTGTTTCAATTGTGATGAGTTCTACACACCAAACCATGATTGTAAACCAGTTTTATTTTACATAATGCCGGGTATGGATGGAGAGGATCAAGAAGATGAACTGATAGAAGAAGATGTAGAAATCTCTTTGAATGCAATGAATGGAGAGCAAACAGAGACGACATTCCAGGTGCAAGCGGATATCGCAACAGGAAAAAGGTGGGCTTTACTTGATACGGGCAGTACCCACAACTTTATAAAGAGTAGTGTAGTCTAGACACTTGGAGTTCCAATAAAACGGAGGCCATGATGTTTTGTCTGGCTTCCAGATGGAGGAAAATGTCCAATTGACGGGTTTTCCAAGGGCTTGACTTTGTGTGTGCAAGGACACCAATTTAAAGTCGACTGTTTTACAATTCCATTAAAAGGGTTTGATGTGGTTCTTGGTATTCGCTGGTTAAACTCACTTGGACGAGTAGTTTGGGATGGTCTAAATCAAACCGTAGAATTTCAAAATGGACCAACCACTGTCGTTTGTAGTGGAGAAGCTGCATCTAGAGGCAAAGAACAAGCCTCTATCAATATGATTGGTGAAGATACGGGTGCTATTAGAGCATTGGTTTGGCGATGAGGAGGAATTTTTCAAAACACCGGGTATTTTTGGTTTGTCAATTTCGATACGGAATATAGTAGAGCAACAAGCACTGAATTCTTTGAGCATTGAGGCATCTTCGGACTTGATCAATGTATTACTAAGGCAAGTCCAAGACATCTTAACAAAACCAATGGGACTTCCACCACAACGAGACTGTGACCACCGTATAAGGTTAATACAAGGAGCAAACCCCATTGCAGTGCGTCCCTACCGCTATCCTCATCTTCTTAAAGATGAAATCGAGCGGCAATGCACAGAGATGTTACGGAATGGCTTTATTAGACCCAGCAACTCGACGTTTTTGCCGCCGGTGTTATTGGTAAAGAAAGCAGATAATTCATGGAGGTTTTGCATTGACTTTATAGAGCTGAATAAAATAACCGTGAAAGATAAGTTTCCGATTCCAGTGGTGGACGAATTGTTGGATGAGTTACATGGTGCTCACTTTTTTACAAACCTTGACCTAGCATCAGGGTATTATCAAGTGCGCATGCATGATGAGGATATAGAGAAAACGGTTTTTAGAACACACCATGGCCATTTCGAATTTTTGGTAATGTCTTTTGGTTTCTCAAATGCACCATCGACATTTCAGAGCCTCATGAATTCTGTATTTAGGGAAATGTTGCACAAATTTATCTTAGTCTTCTTTGACGACATTTTTATTTTTAGTGCAACATGGGAGGATCATTTACAGCATGTACAGACCGTGTTCGCTCTATTGAGAGAACACAAGTTGTTTAAAAAGTTCCAAGTGTTCTTTTGCTCAACAAGAAGTGGGATACCTTGGTAATGTGATTTCGCAAAAAGGAGTGCAAGTCTAAAATTACAGCCATTACGGAGTGGCCTCAGCCAGAATCAGTATGCGCAGTTCGAGGATTTTTAGGCCTCTCAGGATATTATCAGAATTATACAAGGTTATGGCATGATCACAACTCCATTAACTAAGCTCCTTAAAAAGACAGGTTTTACTTGGAATGAAGACGTGGACAAAGCTTTCATAGCCTTGAAAAAGTTGCTGTCAGAATCACCGGTGTTAGCACTTCCAGACTTTACGAAAGAATTTGTGGTCGAATGTGATGCATCAGGGAGTGGAATTGGCGCTGTCCTTCAACAACATATCATCCTATCACTTTCTTTAGTCAGAAATTGGTAGACAAACATATTAAGTTCACGGCATATGAGCGAGAGGTTATTGGTTTGGCAAAGACAGTATTACATTGGAGACCTTATTTATGGGGAAGAAGATTTGTTGTACTCACCACTACAAGAAAAATACCGCAAAACTGACGGCCAATTCCGTCGGAAATCCGTCGGATTTGGCAAAATCCGTCGGTTTTTTCCATCGCTTCTATCTCATCAGAAATAAAAGCTGCGTCGGAAATCCGTCAGAAATTCCGATGGATTTCTGACGGAATACCAATATCAGGATTCCGTCAGAAATCCATCGGTTTTTAATCCGTCGGTGTTCCGTCGGTTACCGATGGATTTCTGATATTGATAAACCAACGGATTTCTGACGAACATATTTCTGACGTATTTCCGACAAACACATTTCCGACGGATTTCCGACAGACACAATATTAATAATATTAAAAATTATTGTAATTAATATTAATTAATTATTAATTAATTGTAATTAATTATAATTAATATATCAAATTCTTATATGCAACATATTTAACACATTTGATATAATATCCGTCGGAAATCCGTCGGAAATCCGTCGGAAATTTCCGATGGATTTCCGATGGTTTTGTGGTTTCATGGTCGTTTACGATCCGTTTCTCTTGAAATATGTTTGTAATATGATTTGTTACTCATTTCAATGATAAAATACTAACAAATACCTTGTTACATATTAAATATACCAAAATTAGAAAATTTTATTTGTTATGTTTATAAATCATCGCTTAAGTATATGTATCATTGTCTAACATATAAACATGATTGTATGAATTTTTCTAATTTTGGTATATATGATAGATAACAAGGTTTTTGGTATTATTTTATGATTTAAATGAGTAACATAGCATACTACAAACATATTTCAAGAGAAACAGATCGTAAACGACCACAAAACCACAAACCAGTCGGAAATCCGTCAAAAATTTCCAACGGATTTCCGACGGTTTTGTGGTTTCACGTGTTTCGTTCTAAGGTTTAGTCTGACATATGACTAGACAAGCCGAAAAACAAATTCCGTCGGTAATCCGTCGGAAATCTGTCGGTAATCCGTCGGAAATCCATCGGTAATCTGTAAAAAAATTTCCGACGGATTTCCAATAGAATCGTCAATTCCGACATAATTTCTGACGGAATAGAAATCCGTCGGAAAATTTCCGACGGATTTCCGACGGAATCGTCAATTTTCATGTCAATCGGAAATACGTCTGGAATCCGTCGGAATTTTCCGACGGATTTATATTCCGTCAGAAATTCCGTCGGTTTTGCGGTAAATTTCTTGTAGTGCACAAATCACTATAGCCTTAAGTTTTTATTAGAACAACGCTTATCCACATCACCCAAATATATTGGATAAGTAAATTACTTGGATTTGACTTTGGGGTAGAATACAGATCGGGTATGACTAATAAGGTGGCTGATGCTCTGTCAAGGCAAAGCAAAAATATTTTCAAAGAAACTTGTGTTATCCACGCCTTTGGTAATACTGACAAAAGTTCGTGTGGAAGTAAAAACTAATGCCACTCTCTCGACATTACGTGATAGGATAATACGAGGTGAGGAATCAACAATCTGGGAAGCAAGAGACGGTTTAAATTTTCATAAAGGACTAGCTTACATGAATGCAGATTCGGGTTTGGTCCAAGAGGTTATCGCTGGATTTCATAATTTTGGACACGAATGAGTTCAGAAGACTATGGACCGAATAAAACGAGATTTTTATTGGCCCGGATGGAAGAAAACAGTGCAAGAATTCGTGGGAAGTTCACATGTTGAAGTAGTAGATGTGGCATTGGAGAAAAGAGATGAATTCTTGCACATGGCTAGGGAACGTCTTCTGGAAGCACAAAACCAAATGAAATCTTCTTATGATAACCACCACCGCGCCGTTGAGTTCAAGGAAGGCGACTAGGTTTGGTTAAAGCTCCAGCCATATCGACAATTGACGGTGGCCCAAAAGCCTTCACAAAATTTTATGGGCCTTTTGAGATAATAGCTCGCGTAGAAACTTTGTCGTATAGTCTTCGGCTACCAGAGCTACAAGTTTTTGTACCTCGTAGTATGATGCGGGTAAAAGATTATCTTCGGGCAATAAATCTTTCACCCAATCTGTTATCGCATCAACACACTCCTCCGCCAAATTGTAGTCCGTCTTAATCGTCATCAATCTACTAGCATATGATAAAGGCGAATGACCTTCTTTACACCCTTTATATAGTGGCTGCTTTGCTGCGACAAACATATCAAAAAAACTTTGTGCTTCTAAATTAGGTTCTTCAAACCTATCTCCCTCTTCACCCCCATACTGCACATTCTCTCTAAACGCATCATTCACCATCTCAACGGTGCCTACACCTACATCTACTTCCGTTCTATCTACTAAAAATCTGAGACAGTTGGTTCACTAGTACTACCTTGATCATAATTTGTTTCCCCATGTAGATACCAAATCTTGTAGCCCGGCGTAAATCCATTGCTACACAAGTGATGCCAAACTCTCTCTACCGCAGCATTACGGGAGTTTCGAAAAATTTCACATGGACATTTCAACTTACCTGATTTTAGCACACGCGGTTGATTTCCAACCACTTTCATGAACTCGCCTATGCCTCGTGCATACTCCTCCTTCAAATTTTTCGACTCCGGATCCATCATTGGTTCGTCCATCAATGATCAAAAATATCTAGACATATCTTTCCACTTTTTTTTATACAAATCGCATGAATATAAAAAGAAATGAGAGATATCTGGAATTGGAATGGGGTGTAATGAGATGAATGAATGTGGGAAGATATTTATAAGCTCGCTTCCGTCGGAAATCCATCAGAAATCCGTCAGAATTCAACGGTACAATACAAAGGTAACATGTGTTATCAACGACTCTATTAACGTTCATATATTCCGACGGATTTCCGACGATCACCGGAAAATCTATCGGAAATCCGTCGGAAATTTTCGATAGATTTTCAACGGTACAATACAATGGTAACCTGCATCACCAACGGCTCTATTAACGTTCATATATTACAATGGATTTCCGACGATCACCGGAATATCCGTCAGAAATTTCCGACTGATTTCTGACAAATTTTTCCTCGACAGAAATCATCGGAATGCCGTCGAAAAACCGTCGGTAAAAACCGATGGATTAAATTCCGTCAGAAATTTTGTCGGCTTTGCGGTAGTTTTCTTGTAGTGTTTATCTTGTAGATTCTCGGAATTCAATGCCATCATCTTAGTGATACGTGTTGGTAAGGAAGAAAGGTATATCTTTTTAAATGTTTTGGAATGTAGATGCTTAATTTTCTGTATTGTTTCATATGTTTGATAATTGAGAATTTGAGATGGTTTATGTCGGTAATCTGTATGTTTGATGTCATACTCATACTTGTAGTTTATGTATAGTGTATAGGCTTCATAGTTTAATTATGGTTCTTTTTTGTTATTCATGGTTTCACTTGTTTATGCTTGATGTTCAATACTCATTGTGTTGTTTCACGGTTTCTTACTGGTTTGACACTCTTCTACTCTCTTGTTTACTTCCACAGGTTGGTCTGAAACTTTTTGGCTGGATCCAATCTTCACGGAACAAGCTGCCTTTTTGTATTTTTGGGTGCTCATTCCAGCTTCTCTTACGTTTAACTATAACATTAACTAGTGAGGCTTCCAAACTATTAACCAGTGGTGCTCATTAACATATAAAAGCTGATGCATTGTAATGAATACTTGTGGTGAGGCTTACAAAACTATAAGTATTCATCACAATTATGAAATCCTTTTTGTTTTTGTGCATAAAATCCTTTCTCCGTAAGAAGAAACAGGTTCTGTCTCATTTGTAATAGCCTAATATGTCTTTTGGTTGAAATTGTGCATTTTTTTTACTCGATTTTTTTATCCGATTAACAGTTCATTCGGATTTTTTTCGGAATGGTTTTATTTGGTTGTATCCAAATCGAACAAATTTGAACCCAACCGTTTAAACCGATTTTTTCTCGGATAAATTCAGCAATTTTTTAAATTCTTAAATAACCCGAATTCCGATTACACCGAACCATTTAACCCTTACAAACCGAATGCCCAGGGCTATAATAATGTTGATTTGAACTTGGATTTTAACATTGTTAATTTGGGTTGTCTATAAAGTATGCAGAGTGAGAGTTCATGCGCATATTGTATCAGCCATTATTTGTCCGTTTTCCCTTTTTCTTTAGGGAAAAATGTCAAAAAAGCACAAACTTACATTTTTGGGATGTTTAAACCCTAATCTTACGAAATGCCCTTTAAAAGCTCAAGGTTTTTATTAACTCATAATTAAATAGCAAATTTTCGTTGACTGTGCCATTTGAGGCACGCCGTTAAATTAACTTTTATAGCGTTAAAGCTTCCGTTAGCAATTTTCATTTAATCAAAACGATATCATTTCAAATTTTATTAAAAACCATCAACTTACAAATTGTGGACGTTTAAATCCTCAACTTTAAAAAATAAAAAATTGTTTAAATGCCTAAGTTTTCGATGAGTTCATAATTAAATGTTTAACTTATGTTGACTATGTTATTTAAGGCATGACTTTAAATTAAGTGACGGAGCACGTTTACGGGGTTAAATTGTCTATTAGCAGCTTCCGTTTAATCAAAACGACCAATGTTCCGACAACTATTTATCCTTTGTCTTCTCTTTCTACTTCGGATTGCTTGATCGAGATCCAACCATAATCAAAGAGTAAAATATCTTCTCAAATTAAAATCCGCATTTGAAGAAACATAATCCAACGAAGTCTTTGCCACCTAGAATCTCTGGAAAATTCTCATGGAATTCTCTAAAAACCCTCAAGAGATTGAGTTTCTTAAGCATTGGTGATAAGCGATGCGATCCGCATCCACCTAATCGGTTATTAAAAATAATATTTATTTTTTTTAACATTACTTATAGGTTATCGGTTTAAGCGTTAAGCTTTGGCGATAACCAATTAATTTTTTTAATATTCATTGGGAAGTCAAATAACGGATAAAAGAATGTTAAAAGTTTAACTCTGTAAAGCTTAAAAATTAATGGTTAGTATAAAAAATTGAATCGGTTATCACCAACACTTAAGAAACTCAATCTTTTGAGGGTTTTAGAGAATTCCATGAGAATTTTCCAGAGATTCCAGGTGGCAAAGACTTCATTGGATTATGTTTTTCCAAAGACGGATTTTAATTTGAGAAGATTTTATAACTTCTTGATTATGGTTGGATCTCGATGAAACAACTAAAAGAAAAAAAAAAGATGAATGATAAATAGTTGCCGGAACATTGGTTGTTTTAATAAAACGGAAACTGCAAACAGACAATTTAAATCCGTAAACATGCTCGACGTTGTTTGATTAAACATGTGACGACCGCATTTTTTTTTTTACTCAAGCAATTACTCAATACTAAACGCCGATACATTTAATATTCTCCGAACAATTACAAAACCAATGATAGCATTCAATTTACACACACGACCACGAAGATCAACAGTTCTGCCGGTTCTAGCAATCCTACAAAAGCGACAAAAACCTCAAAATACCGGGTCCTAATAATCCCCTCCTCACCGCCTCGATTCCACGATCACGCTTTATCTTTACCTACATCGACAAAAGTGATGCATTAATATTTGATAAACCAAACACTGAGTGCGATTGATCTTCCCAACAACAGGTTATATTAAAGCCACACATAATTCAAACAACCACAACAACACGAAAATAATAACTCCACATATTACTTCCAACAATCAGCTAACCATGCAAACCTCATGAAAAGCTAATCAAATACACCCATGACTAACCACCTAGCAATTCCAAACCTCAAGTAATGCTAAAAACACAAGTCACAGAACAACAGGGATCGACCGATCCAACCCGGATCGATCGATCCGAACACCACTCGGACCACCATCCGAACACCGATCGATCGATCGATCCTCCTTGGACCGGTCGATCCACAAAACAATCGCAAAAACTCCATAAACCAGATCGATTAATCCTCCCTGGATCGATCGATCCACACAGAATCTCCAAGGACAACAAAACCCAGATCGAGCGATCCTCCTTCGACCGATCGATCCACAAACCAACCGGTAAACTTAACAGAACTGGATCGATATATCTGCCCTGGATCGATCGATCCCCTATACGGATCCAAGCACCCAAATGCTCAACTCTTACCAAACTAAGGGCAACAACTCCCCTTAACCTCAATACTTGTTACCACAACACAAGGCAAATAAACACACATTAAGCAACAAGGGAAACACTCCAACAAGTCATGGAATCACCAAGAAACCACAACACACACACACTTCACAAATCAAGCACATGAACACAATTCAAAACTTAACAAGGCACAACAAGCAACAAACCAAGCTTCTATAACAACAACAAGCTTGGCAAAAACCTACTAAAGCTCCACAATGACCCATGAAATTCATCAAGAACCCATGAAAGTCACAACACCAAATCAAGCATAAGAACTCACAATGAAAGCTTAACAAGGCACAACAAGCACAAATCTATGGTTCCCTAACTACCACAAGCTTAGCAAACTCTAGCTAAAGCTCCCCACCTTACCAAAAGGCTTCTAAGCATTCTAGCAACACCACAAAGCTTATCACAACCCCACAAGCCCCCACACAAGGCTTAATGTTAACTTTTGGTCACAACTCACCTTAGAATAGATGGATCTATGCTTAGATGGACTCTCCAAGCTCAAGAAGACCTCTCCTTCTCCTCCAAGCCCCACACCCAAACCCTAGGTCCAACCCACTCTTTTTCCAAGCTTCACAAGCTTCACACTTCACAAGATCTCACAAGATCCCACAAGATCCAAGCTCACAAGCTCTCAAACCTTTCTTTTCTTCTTCTCTCTTCTTTCTCTAAGCTCACAAGCTCAAGAACTCTCTCTCCCTCAACCACAAATGGCAAGCTCAAGGTGGAGAAGAAGAAGAAGAAGAAGCAAACTTGATTTTGTTTTCTTGTTTGAGAAAAACCCCACAACTTCCGAAACGATTTATGACACCCCCAGAACAAATCTAAATTAATTATTTCAACCACATAATCAATTTCTTGAAACTTGTCTAAGGTTCATAAACTCAAAAGAACTTTCAAATTAATTAAATTAATTAATTTCCGGAACACGGGCGTTACAAAACAGAAGTTTCTAACAAAAGTTTTAACGCTGTAAACGTCAATTTAACGACATGCCTCAAATGTCTCAGTTAACGAAAAACTTGAGCACTTAAATGGCATTTTGTATGTTAAAAGTTTGAACATCAAAAAAAATATGAATTCGGGTTTTTTTTTTTTGACATTTTTCCCTTTTTCTTTTGCATCTTTCCAGAAATCAGAACAGTGGCCTAACTTTAGAAACCGGACCATCACAACACGTCTTCCTCTATTACATTTTGCGATTCTTGTATCCTCCTATAATTTATCCCAAACTTTAACCTCGATTTAGCTTAATTCCCAAGAGCCTGTTGAAAAAAACTCTCGGTAACATATTGAGTCATCCTCTAATCACTAGAGAGTACTTAAAATGAACACAAAGTCTATTTACTAAATCATCCATAATAATATCCTAAACTATTACACAAAAGAAGATAACTTTTGTCTAAAGATAAGATAATAAATCTTAGTTCTAAAGATTTGAGCCACCATTAATGACAATTTGCGAATTTTGACTCCACAAAGAGTTAAACTACAATTGTATAACACAAATTCATCATTTCCTTGTTTTAAATCCGCATATCATTTTAAAAAAACAAAGTTTTATTCGCAGTTTTCTTATCCGGATTTTTGCGGTCGAACCAAAATAAACAGAAACAACCCAACACACAAACATAGAAACTATGAATCTGTTCTCATCTATTTCTGTTTCTGTGAAACAAAAGTATATAGAATCAACTTACAATACATTCAGAGAGAGATAAAGAGAGAAGAAAATATACAAATTATTGGAAAATCAATAAGGACGGTTCGGCGGTTGAACCGTAATTTGAGCCGGTAAAGGTCTACCGGTTCCAGTACCACCACAATTGCTGCAAGCCGTACGACCCGAACCAGAACACCTACGACATCCAACGTCACCATCAGACCAACGAGAGCAAAAGCAAGCGACTCGTCCTGTACCGTTACAAGTCGGACAACGAGGGAATTGACCAGCCATAGGCTTTTGGTCTATGAGCGATTTGATAAAGATCGCACCGGCTAAAACGCTAAGACCTGTGGCTAGCTGATTGATGACGATCGGAGTCATTTTGGTTTCAAGAGAGGTGTTGCCAATTTTGGGGATAATGTAAAAGTAAGAAGAGAGACGTCTAGGAAAAGATTTTTTTTGTGTTCAGACAAAAGTGTGGTCGTACTTTGTTTGACAAGGTTCGGTTTTGTTCTGTATTTAAAATGAAAATTACAATTTTTGGGGATAAGGAATGGTTTTGAGATTGCACACGTGGGCTAGTGTGGGTTTAGTTGTTGTGTGGGTCAATATGTTTTACTACTATCGAGTATCGACAAAGAAACCCCGAGATGAATATATATTTTACCGGAAGTTTTGTGTAAATCCACTATGGATTTTATCTACAACGAACTCCAAAAATTTTGAAGTGACAAAAATAAAACAATTTAGTTTGTAGTGAGATTCCAATTTATACGCACAAATATCAGAGGAAAGGGTAGGGCCTGATCGAACTATTCCACTCAGATCACATTTTTCATCACCAAAAAATCAGAGGATAGGTCGGCCGCTTTTTCAACTATTTTTACATAATTTCTAAAACTGAATTATTTTTCATATTTATGTAGTAAGTTTCATATTAGTTTTTATGTTATTTTATAAATAATTGTTTAAAAATTATAAAATTTTGCGGCGGATAAAATGTGGGAGCTTGTTTAGAGGTTTTAAATAATAGAAAAAATAGTTGGAATGGTTCAAATAGTGAGTGTAATTTAGGTAGCACATAAGCTTCATCGGAGGTCTGCTTCCCGTTTCCGAATCGGAAGCTTTCAGAAACTTTTGGAATCTCATTTTTCAAAACTCTCTTCGAAAACATGTTGAAAGCTTGTGCTTCCATTTTAAAAATATTGTGTCTTAAATCAATTTGAATGGTAAACATATTTTTGATATATCTTTCGTTATCAAACAAAACAAAACTGAAAACTAATTTAGTACTTTGTCATTTGTGCATACTAATTTTTCGTATTTTATCTATAAATTATCTTTTGTCTAATATGTGAGATGTTAGAAGTGATTAATTTGATTAGTTAAATAATATTAATTTGGAAGATTTTAGTTTGGTGATTACAACATATAATTTGAAGCAAAAGTATTTGGAATATAAATTCTAATTCAGCAATATCGGTGATTATACAATCAAAGCCAATGTTGAGGGTAGTGCTACTGCAAACTAAACCATTGTTTCAAACGTTGTTGTTTTTTTTTTTTTTTTTTTTTTTTTTGCGTTTACAACTTTACATTTGCGGGTATATGAGAAAACAAAACTATTGGTAGAGATATTTAGAATATACTTCCTCCAATTATATAAATTCTGATCTAATTTGTTGTTGATTAATTATACACACTAATATAATCAGATTTTCAAACTTTTTGATATTTATCAAATTATTTTTGACCCGGAGTAGTCTGGGCTTGATACTAGTACTTATGTATAATTAACACGACAAAGATGATTTTAAGACAATTTTCAAAGCTCTCGAACCCATGAAAAATACTTGGACAAAAAAGAAAGAGAGGATTTGGTGTCTTAATTAACAAGTTTCAAATCTCCTATCTTAACACTATGCTTGATCCTTAACAAAAAATCTTATTAGGATTCAAAGGCATAATACAAACTCAGTTATAAAACTGGTTCAAGCTGAAGTAATTCTCATTAAACTGTCCTACCCTCGGACCCTCAACCGTTGGTGGGTCTGGCTGCCAATAGCCAGACACTGAATTTAGTTGAGTCACAGACCGGTGAGCCGCGGGTTGCGGGGTACTTATGGGATGGTGGTCAAGAGAAAATCTTCTTGGTTGGTAAGGGGGAACCCATGATGTTGAATTTGACAGAAGAGAGAGAGCACCATCAAGATCTTGAGAAGCACCCATGTGTGAAGAGATGGTGACCTTTTCTAAAAACCGCATTAAAAAAAAAGTATTATCAAGATCATGAATACAATATATGACAATGTACTTGAAACTTAATAGAATACAAACCTTTACTGAATAAGTCAGCTCTCGCGGTTTTGGTTTTGGGGTGGTCCAACGATCCATATCCACCATGGTCAGCCTTTGAACTTGGCCATAGAAACTTTACCTCACTTTTTGGATGGATAAGTGCAAATCTGTTCCATACAAAATCCATTTGCTGTTTCCCATCTACAAAAACATAACGACAAAAGCATCTCCAATTACTAATAACCGAATAATAGCCTATTTAAAATTTTATAAAAGGATTAGAGATGAGTGATTGTTGTATATACCATATGTTCTCCCAGGATTTGGCTTGCGGCGTCTTGCATTATGATCTGAGAGCCGTCGGCGACAGCTACGTTTCTTCTCATCAAACTCAGAGAGACAGTGGAACCTTTAATGACCAAAAAAACAATAAAAAGTAATAATGTCATTAAAACCTTTTGTTGATTAAACCATTTTCTCTCTTGTGAATGACTAGCTTTTACCTGCTACATTGTTGGCAAAATCGACGTTCTACGCCACTCACAACGACTTTAGGAAACTTTGAATGGTTTTCACAAATCCTATGTTTCCGATGATAGTCTTTAGCTGATGAAAGATCAAGATTACAACCTTCAACTTGGCAATGAGGAGTTCGTAACTTTTGAGAAAAAGATTTTGCTCTTTTCACCGGGAAAACAGAAGCTGATGCAAGACTCACAGGAAGTCCTAAACCTTTTGAATTCTCCACTTCCCAAAAATCTTCAAAGTATGTTCGCTTACCAAGCTTTAAACCGAGAACCGGATCACCAGAGCCAAAAGAAAGTTCAAGACTTGGCAAAGTATCGATTCTTTTCGCAAACTCTTCACTGCTTCCTAATTCTCTAGGAAGACCACTTTCACCAGCTTCTGATGTAAAATTGTATGTTTTCACTTCAGTTGATGAAGAGCTAATGGAAGTTGACTTTGTTGAGCTTTTAGAGAAAGCATGAGCTAGATCAGAACCTGAACTACCACCATAAGGTACTGTAGCAAAGCTGGAAGAGTAAAGAGAACTGCAATCAAATCCATCAATTTCCCACTCCATTGGTTTTAGCTTTCTTGGAATTTCAGCTGATGAAGTACCAAAGGATATTAAATTTTCCCATTCCCATTGCAGCGATGGCTTCGCGTTACACTCCATTATATACTGACCACCAAAATCTGTAGAAAATCAAAACTTTCATAAGAAACTAACTAGCAAATGCAGGAAAAAAGCATTCAGAAACTTGAACTTTTGCTCATAAGAATAATCAACGTATGAACAGAGGAAAGACCAAAACTTTATTCTATGTAAACTAAAGAAAAATTGTAGAGAGGAGACTACTAACTACTTATGAAGAACCAAAGTGGATTCTTGTTAGAAAGCTATTTATGTAAGAATGAACATATGTAGACCCTAATGACAATCTGGAAACCTAAAACTTAGTCTCCTTCATTAAGTCAACCAGATGATAAACCTCGAGTCCAACCTAAAACCAGAGCAAGAACCAAGAATTGATAGTGAAAAAAGATAAAACAGATGTGCTCAAGAATAATCTCTCAAGGAAAAAAGAAAATAGTAATAAGTAGTGAAGCAAAGTCTTTTGAGCATATGCGAATATACATAAAAGGTTAGAGATTGAGGTGTCTTATAGAAAGTTTCATGGGTTCTATATTACAAAATCCTCTGATTATTCATGATCTATTTGAGAAATAAAGGAGAGATTTGCTCTCTAATCAATAAACATATGATTTAAACAGATCTCTAATAAGCTCCCTTTCTTCCACTACTTACTACAGAACCATAGTTTTCTACAAGCAAAATCAACTTGCAAAGTCAAGGGTAATAAAACTCACATAAAACTTCAACCAAATCAAAGCATTCTCAGAGATAAAAAGGGACAAAATCAACAGATCATAGACACCACAACATACCTCAAAACTTATGAATCTATCTGTAAGGTAACACAGAGGAAGAAGTAAATGTTCTGTTATTTTCTTGTAAAGTTTCTCAACACAATTTTCATCCACATTTATAACAACAACAACAACACCAATTAACACCAATTGTCAAAAGATACCCTCATTTTTTTTTCCAATCACAAACTTTTCTTTGGCTCACCAATAATTCACATTCATTGGATTGTTGTGGGGGCAAAGATCCTTGAAGATGTAGGACCCTTCCTTCACCATTTCATTATCAAAAGCTGTTTACAGATGTAGATTTTTACTCAGCTGTCTAAATCATCCCTTTATTATTACATTCCGTAACATTTGTCAATACTTCAACTTACAAGGTTCCTAGTTTGCCTCAACACATCTAAAAATCAATACTAGGAAGCAATACTAGTAAACACATCTAAAAATCAATACTAACAAAACCCATTAGAGACCATGAACCCATATAGCATTAAGTAAAGTTTGTTTTTTTTTGGTTTATATAAAATTTTGCACATTTGTTTTGAAAACGAGATCCAATATTTCTTTTAACCTTGTAAAGAATGTGGGTCTTAGGGTTTTAGATTCATCAATAGATGCAAAATATTGGTGACTTTACTCACCAATCACAACTTTGTATGTAGCGAAAAAAAAAATGAAAAAGGAGAGAAAAAAAGTAGCAAAAATATCAGCCGCAAATGATACAAACGATTGTCTCACCATTTATGGTAAAAAGAAGTTTCTTTTCTCCTTAAATATTATCATTCGTTTCACTAACTTTTTTTCATTTCTTAAGCTTGGATAATTAGAAAACCAAAAATCTCTACTTTAAGCTATGAAGATTTGCAAGAACCAAAAATTCTTAAGCAAATTATTCTAAAAAACAAAAGATTTGTACCTTGCTGATTCTTGAATTAGGAAAAGATCTTGGTGTCAATAGGGTAATTCTTCCATTTTTGGCTTGACACAATACTATAAAAGAGCATGAGAGAGAAGAGAGATGGAGAAGAGAGACAAAGAGAGCATGTGATGTGTGCATGAGAGGTACCAACCAAGTTGGGAGATGGGGGAGGGAGGGGTCAAACTACTTTCATCAGCTTCAACTTTTTTGGACGAGAGGAAAAAAGCAAAGATGTTAATTGTTTATAAAAACTATATGCTATAATGAGAAAAAAAAAAATAATATCATATGGAGGAGAGTTCAAGATGTGGATTTTTGTAGATCAAAGAGCGTCAAAATCAAGATAGCCCATGCCTTTAGTTGAATTTTTTATTCGTATACTAAAGACTGCTTTGATGCAATTAAACTCTCTCTTTAGAAGTAAGTTTCTTGGCTTAGGAAAGTGATTATTTTTATATAAGTTACCTTTAAAAACATTTATCATAGAAAATAAATGTTGGTTGGAGTTATCATTGTGTTGGAGGACAACCGTTTAGCAGGTATGGCTCAATTATATAATAGAGAAAAATTGATCCAATGGCCAAACAACAATAAAAATAATTAACTATGTAATCATATATGTTTTAGAAAAAATTGAAAATAAAAGAGTTCTAGCAAAAAGTTTGTCCATCTAATCTTTTTAAATTTTTTTTTTGTTTTTTTAAACTACTCTTACTATAAGATTAGCACATTTTTCAAAAACAAGCATATAAACATATAGATACACATATATTAAGAAGGTTTAAAGAAGAAAGTTTTATTTTAGGCAGTTTAAAATAGGTTTTTAGGTTGATCAAAATTGTTCTAAAAAATTTAGAACGTGAGTTCTAGCGATAGAATACGTATTCTAGCATTTAATCATGTTCTGAAAAATTAGAATATATTCTAGCATTTACTCATGTTTTAGGAGTTTTAGAATTAGAATTGAAATTTGTTCTAAAAATTCTAGAATTCGGCGTTTTAAAAGATTTAGAATACATATTCTAGCAGTTGTTCATGTTTTAGGAAATTTAGAACGTGCATTCTAGTAATTAGAATACATATTCTGAAAATATTAGAATATGTATTTTGAAAAATTAATAAATTCCAAAAAAATAATAACTGAATCTAAAAATAAGTGAAATTAATCTAAAAATATGGGAATTCAAAAATATTAAAAAAATAATTCATCTTAGACCATTCACTGAATCTTTCATAACCCATATTTCTAAACTCTCTTCAAGAAAAAGTACGAATTTCTTGAGAGTTTTTTTTTTTTAAACGTCCCTTTCCTTATAGTTTATCAGAGTTGAATCCTTGTTGTAAATCAGTACTTTTGGAGACTTCACATAATTAAATTTCTCGGACTTAACATCAAAACTCACCAAAAAAATGTGCAACTCTTTATCAAAAAAACAAAATGTGCAACAATGATCTTTACTGGCTCGGTAATAGATAGCCCCGTCGATGCATGCAAACCGAAGGTTTAGTTAAGATTATTGAGAAATCCATTTATAATTAACAGATTAGTACCACATTAAGCCGTTGAGCATAATATAACTGATATATCATGGATTTTATGGTTTTTAGCCATGATATATGCATTGGTTTTAGAGTATTTTCTATTATTTATTGAGTCTTATTAGGTATAAATGCGAGATGGACCTTAAGAAGCACTTTGGAGCTTTTGGAGGCTTGTAGCTGAGCAAAACGACTTGGAGCCGAATAATACTATCCATGTCGATTGACACGCACATACTGTGTCGATCGATACGACTCAAAACGTGATGACCGCCTTCAAATTTCAAGAATTGCAACTTTGTCCCAGAAGTTAATTTCATATATTTACAAAAGAAGCCCAATTCGTGTTTAGACTTATTTATAGTGTTTTAGATCATTGTTAAGACCAAGCTTTTTATTCTAGACAGCCACTTTTTCGAAGAGTTTTTGTTCTAAGTTGGAGAGAAGATTCAGATCTCAACCTTTGTAGAGAGAAGAATTCTGAACTCCCTTATTTTCTTATTTTATTTTATGAGTATTATTCAGACAATGATTTGTGTTTCATCTTCTATGTCATCTGAGTAGTCTCCTTGTTAGATCTAGGAATTTTCAAGGGTTTATGATGGTTTGTTGAATTGGGCATAAACATGTTAGGATATCTATAATGTTCTTCATCTAGATTTAATCATCACACTAGACTTAAGATTGATCACCTTGAATCTAGTATCTTAGGATTATTGGTAGTCACGAGAGTGATATTGATAACCTGAACTAATTATAGATGAGCAAACACCCTTCTCTATAAAGGCATCGTATCACGTCAATTTGGTTTAGGGTTGTTTGTGAACATATCATACTCGAAATTAATGCGTACCTATTTCACCAGAACTTTATAGGGGAATCGTATTATATCAACTTGGTTTTCTGTGATCTAGAGATAGATATCATCGCAACGAGAGTTGGATGATATTACATTAGTATTGTGAGTTTAGGAACCGAACAAACACATGGATCCTAATAATTGAACCGCCCAGTTAACATTCCAGAGTACCCCTAATTGATCTTCCCTACGTCTAACTTCATTCTCATCTGAATTTACATCGCATACTTCTTAGTTATTTCTATTTGCATTGTTCTATTTAATTTACTATTAATTGATCTAGCTTAATTCGAACATGTTACATCTATTGTGTGAGTTTTCAGAGTATTTGTGGATTCGATCCCTAAATACTACAACTGATTTCTTAATTTGAGAGAGTAGTTCTAAGGGTTTTATTTGACCCCTTGTCAATAACTCCCAATGTTTTTTTTCCTTTCTAAACGTCTAATTTTGATGATTTAAACTCCAAGAAAATATGGCCGTTGGAGATTTAATGATGAAATCGGCCAAATAAGGCAAGTGGAGCCTTTGCTTGTATCTTGTCAACTTGGGGAGGAAGGTGCGTGTTCTTAGAAGCCTCTGATTATCTTGGAGTGTCTCTAGAACTCGTGAAGGATGAGGAAAATATGACTTTTTTGAGTTAAAGGCGTGATGATCCGAATATGGCAAGATCGGGTCTGGATATGGAAGATGAAGGTGTGGGAGGATCCTTCGGTTTAGAAAATTCATATCTCCTAGAACAAAATTGATTTTGGCTTTATTCCAATTCGAGAAGCTTCCCTTATGTGTAAAGAATTTATAACAAGTCGGTTTGCAGCTTAATTCTCCGTGGTTTGGTAGGAAATCTCCAATAAGTAGCCGTTGGTCTCTCTCGGGTTCATTGGAAGTCTGCTGACTTGTAACTTGAATATCTTCCTCATGTAGAAAGCTTTTGAACCAATTCCACTTCTCTGTGATTCCTTGATGACTTAATATTTCCTCATTAAAAATCTTTCTAGGTAAACCCATTGGGAAAAACCCTAGACAAGGGAAAAAGAGTGGAACAGTCACTTTCCAACACTGGTTAGGTTGATATGCTTCAATAAAGGCATATATGTCTTTGGTACTCTCAGGCTTGTTCTCTCCAAAGGTATTGGTCGTCTGGTTGATGTCTCCTACATGCTCCTTGATTGATGGTGACTTGATGTCCTCATCAGTGGTGGTGATGTACGTCGTTAATGGTGTGTTATCGTGTGGTGGTGGAGACGAAGAAGATAATGATTTGTGAATCATTCCTTTTTTGTCCTTTTGTGATTATTAGTGTTTAATTAGTTTAGTTTGGTTTGATTTAATATTTTAATATTAAATAATAATATTTTAATATTATATTTAATATTATTATATTATATTTAATATTATTATATTATATATTAATAACTTATGTCCCGGGTATTTTTGGTAAATAGGTCTTTAGGATTTTTGGAAGTTTCAGAAGGCGTCATATTTTTCCCCGGATGTATCCCGAAGGTTTCGAGGTGAGTGCTTGCGTGATAGGACCATAGTTAGTCGTAGGACTACGGGTGGTTGTGTTTACGTTGGTTATTGTGTTGTTGATTGCGTGATTGCATGGGGTTGCATGTTATTTTATTATAGCATCGTTATAGCTGACAATTGTGTTTGTTAGCTGGTAGTTTTGGTGCCTCATTCAATATCTTTTATACTGAGGCATCTCGTTTGTGATGCAGGTAAGGATTGAGTCTTGCTTTGATCTCGTGGAACCAAGGCTGGGAAGTGGATGATATGACCAGAGTCTGGTGTTTTATTTATATTAGATATTTCATTTTTTTTAGTAGTGTTTTATTGCTGAATTGCTTCCGCTAGGTTGTTAGAATCCTTTTTATCTATTCAAGTTGGATTAAATGAATTAATCTTTTTAAGTTGTTAGAAAATTTTAAAAATAGCCGGTTTTGCATGGTTTACTTGCTATTGAACATCCCGGTTTAGTTGTTTTCGGGACGGGTCGTTTCAACTTGCACATATTCATAATAAATAGAAGTTACCTTGTTTGCGCTCGTATTGGATGGTTTTGAAGCTGGAGTGTTCAAGGCAAGTATTTGTTCTTCCAACTTGTATTCGTTGATGAATTCTTCCTCTTGCGTTCTCCTGAATTCTAAATGGTCGATATCTTCAAGTGTTTTCCCGTGGTTAGCTTTATATTCCTCTTCTTGCTCCATTTGTTCTCTATCGGCTTCACAGCTTGTTCTCACAATATCTTGAGGTTTCGCCGTGATCTTTGGGAGATTCTTGATATTCTGAGTGCCATTTCCTGCCAAGTTAATAGTTTTACCTTGTTTGGTTCGAGGATGAGCTTTCTTGATGCTCAGAAGTTCAAAGTCTATCACTAGGTATAATTAAGGCGCATTGGAGTTCTCTTGGAGGTTATCAACTTGAGATGGGATTCTGATCGTGTCTCCAAGTTCCATTGTGTTTAGGAGGGTCTATACTGACCTTTTGAACCTTCGTGTCAAAATCTAATCGATTAAACGACACATGTCGTGATCCTGATAATTATAATTTTGACACGTGTCGAGTTGTCGTGAGTGTGTGATCCTGATAACCATTTTTCGTTCAAATAATTAGAAACGTGTGATAAAAAAATTATTAGAGATTAAATAATATAAAAATCTAAAAAATCTAATTTGAACAAAAAAATTTAAATTTTATTGAGATAATAAACTTTACCCTATATTAGAAAAAATATAAAATAAAAATTAATCTATTTCATTATTTAATTTTTTTGTTTGTTTTCTTTTTCTATTAAGGAAAAAAACATAATGTTTAGTACACATGTCAAAATCTCATCGATTAAGTGACACATGTCATAATATTTTTAATTCTAATTTTAACACGTGTTGAACGCTTGTGAGTGCAACCAAGATTTATATAATAAGATAATATATAACATATGTGTATTATATATATTATTTATTTTAAGTGCATAAATATATTATATGTATATCATACCCAATATTGTAAAATACGCTATATGCTAGACGTACGGTGAGGCACTGTATAGCGTATAGATGTATATACGGCTGTTTATGCGGAGACTATACGGTGAATATTTTTTTGTAAAAAAATAAATATTATATATATAATCAATTTTTATGTATGTATATAGTTATATATATATATATATGACCCATATGATATGGGTCAAAAGTTTATATCATTTATATGAAAACTAAAATAGCTGAATATCAAACACTACCAGAATAAGTAACGAAAATGTCTTAAAATATAGTAAGAAATCAAAGTCAAACAAAAAAAACCAACATGATAGGTTTATAGCCAAAGTGCTAAATCAATGTTGTAAAATACGCTATACGCTAGACGTACGGTGAGGCACTGTGTAGTGTATAGATGTATATACGGCTGTTTATGCGGAGACTATACGGTAAATACTTTTTGTAAAAAAATAAATATTATATATATATAATCAATTTTTATGTATATATATAGTTATATATATATATGACCCATATGATATGGGTCAAAAGTTTATATCATTTATATGAAAACTAAAATAGCTGAATATCAAACACTACCACAATAAGTAACGAAAATGTCTTAAAATATAGTAAGAAATCAAAGTCAAACAAAAAAAAACCAACAAAAAACCAACATGATAGGTTTATAGCCAAACTGCTAAATAAATAAGTAAATCATCTCCTAATTATCTTTTTAGGGTTAACTTATTTTTAAAAGCAAAACAAAACTACGTAGTTTTGTTAAAGAGCTTTAAAAAAAACGGAAACTGTATATACGGTACCGTTTATACGCCGTATAAACGGTGTATATACGGCCGTATTGTGTACCATGCCCAAATTAACTGTACATGATAAATACAATACGGTCTCCTACTGTATAGGGTATATACGCTGTTTATACGGCCGTACAGGCCGTATTTTAGAACATTGTGCTAAATAAATAAGTAAATCATCTCCTAATTATCTTTTTAGGGTTAACTTATTTTTAAAAGCAAAACAAAACTACGTAGTTTTGTTAAAGAGCTTTTAAAAAAAACAGAAACTGTATATACGGTATCGTTTATACGCCGTATAAACGGTGTATATATGCCGTATAAACGGTGTATATACGGCCGTATTGTGTACAGCGCACAAATTAACTGTATAGCATAAATACAGTATGGTCTCCTACTATATAGGGTATATACACTGTATATACGGCCGTACAGGCCGTATTTTAGAACATTGATCATACCAAACAAAAATCGTGAATAAAATTATTAGTATTAAATAATCTAACTCTAAACCCTAGCTGCCTGATGCTCCCTATGGCGATTATGAGGCTGTCTCAAGCTCTGTCTCTGTAAAGAAACCCTACCAATCTCCGACCCCCTCTCCACACTCCCTGAGGCTCAGATCCCCCCTCCCTCTTCACAAATACAGTTTCTCCCCATCTCTTGGGTGCTTTTGTGTTTTTGCTACTTTTTCAGTTTTCTTCATCTGCAAGGTTTCAAGATGTTCTCATCCTCTCGGAGATCAGACCATTCTGCTATGTCCTACCAAACCAAAATAATAAGGAGAGACAGATCTAAAAAAAAGAAGAAAAGAAGTTCGACAACTCTGCCCTAATTGAACGACACCATTTATCTCTCGTCGGCAGGATGTTCCACCAAGACAGTCAATCCATAGCGGCGCTCATTGCTAATATGCTGAGACAGAGGATCTGGGATGTTGAAGGCCGAGTAAGAGGTCAAGATTTGGGCAACGGGAGATTCCAGTTTGACTTTGATAGTGAGGAAGATCTGCAGAAAGTTTTGCGAAAGAGACCCTGTTACTTTAACGATTGGAGTTTTTCTCTTGAACGTTGGGAGCCCCACCATAAGAGAAGATTTTCCGAATACTATCACTTTCTGGATCCATTTCACCGGGGTTCCATCTCAGTACTGGGAGGATACCACCTACATGGGCATTGGAGAAGCTTTAGGAGAAGTCAATGCAGTCAATGTGCGTGGCAAGCGAGTCCAAGTTTCTCTAAATGGAGATAACCCGTTAACTATGGAGAGTAAGATTGAATTTGATAATGGTGATATCGTTAAAATCAAACTGAAATAAGAAAACCTGTTTCGGTACTGCTTCACTTGCTTTCACATATCACATGAGGAAGCAACATGTCACCTCCTTACTAGGAGGAAAATAAGAGAAACAGAGAGATTCGTGTAGGGATCTATAAACCCGAGGGTTCTCCACGGAACCAGCGTGACCCATTAAAGAGAGACTATCCCTCTCTGAAAAGGGAAATTGATGTGTCATTGTTTTATGAGTTTTATACCTTTAATTCCACATGTATTTTACAGTCCTTATCGAGTTTAGGATTATTTTTGTCTTTTTAGTTTTTTTACAGGTTTACAAGTCATTGGAGCTAAATAGATCTGTTTTAGACATTCATACACTTCAAGTATCAACATGAGATGCATCTGGATCGACCAAGTCATTAGAAGATCGACCAGAATGAAGAATTAATGATGTGGTGCATTTTGAAGCAGGGAATCATCAATCCCCGAAGCGGAAGTTTTCCATTTATTTTCTCACCCGATTTTTAACTTAATTTTACATTATAAATGATTGATTAGGAGTTGTTATAGATTAGAGTTATTTGAATTAGTTCTCTATTTTCTGTGATCTCTATGCGATTATTAGTTTGATGAATCTAATGAGCGATTTATAGATATACCTGATACAACGGACCATTGATTAGGTTATCGGAATCAATAGATTATAGGCCTAGTATCCTTAGCCAACAGATAATTGATGTTAAGGCGTCTAGGTGAATTTACCGGACTTGCTTAGAATGCTAGCATGAAATCTTACTAAGAGTTCATGTTAAGATAGTTAACGCATGCAGAAGTGTGGTTAGTTTATCAATAGTGATTCGAGTTCTAGAACGTTTCTTTAGTCATAGTCCAGTTAGACTTCCGAGATTATTGAACCCTGAGATTTCCCGAGCTCAACGCTTTCTTTTTATTGAATTAAACTGTTTTCGTTTACAGCATTTTATTAGTTTAATCGTGACATTTTACAAAAAACCCCAATATCTTTGTCTTAGCTCTGTTCGTGCATTGCAAATATGTAGTGTTGCTCTATTCTCGGTGGATTCGACCCCATTTTATACTACTGCGTGCTTAGTTGGGTATTATAACCTGAGACATCATTAGGCAGAAAGTAAAGGAGCCAAAGGTTGACCATGAACTGATATACCCTTATACAAAGATTGACAGGATAGCAGTCACACTTGTGAAGTTAATACAGCTCCAAGGTGCTGTTGATGCAGCACGGAAAGCTAAGAGTGAAGAGACGTGGAAAGAAGTTTGATTTGCTTGGTCCTGCTTCTTTTTAAAGATCTTCGTTTATCAATATCATGTTTGTTGTATCTCTTTCATTCTTCTTTCTTTGCCTCTATGACCAAACCACTGCGGTTGTTGATGACCATAAAGTTCGGGAGAACAAACCTGAAAACATGATATTGATATCGGATTTCTCGCTGTACAAAGTTTAACTGAGCTCCCATGATAAAAGTCTATGTTCCTCTGTGTTTGTTCCAACAGCAGCTAGAAACCCAAACATAATTGATAAGATCTGAAGAGTGGAGCTGAGCTGCAAGAGGAGACTTATTGACTGGAGCTGAGCTAGCAACGGAAGATAGATGAGGCGGTTAGATTAGTAGAGAGAAACGAGAAGTAGTATAAATAGGAGACCCTCACTTGTTAGAGAGTTATCCAATTAAGTGAGAATTGGTGAATGGTGTTGCGACTCATTTGTGAGCTGGTTAGGGTTGAAGATTTGGGGCCTGAAACCTCATTATCTTCTTCATTGTAACAGATTCTTGATAAGAAAATAAAGGAATTGGAGTTGAGTTCTTATCAATAACTTGTGATGGCAGAACCTTTGCGAGGTGGATGATGTAAGAAAGGCTTGTACTCTCCTTAGGAATAGAGGTTTCTTGTTCATAACCGCAAGTCACAGAATCATATGAGATCTTTGCATGACCAATCTCTTGGCATTCTAAGAAGTGTAGATGGAAGAAACAAGCGAGTTACTATTGATCTCCCCACATAAGATCCAACTTCCTTAGGATTGTTGAATGTGTCAAATTCAACATGAAACGAAGATGAGTAATTATTCTTTCGAGTGAACAACTGAGTATGCAGAGAGTTGAGCTACCATAGGAGTAAGAAAGAAACAAATCCCATGACCATTTGCTGAAAGGTTAGGAGCATCAGTTTTGAAGGAGAAACTGATGTTAAAATCCCAACCAACTTGAGAATTGAGATGTTTGTTCAGCGTCGTTGAAGTTCACTGTTCCCGGGATCACCTTGTCGAAATTAAAGATGAAGTAAAGTGAATCAACAACAAAAGGGAGAAGGAGGACAAAAAATAAGAAACAAGATTGGATTAAACATGGAGTGAAGATTTTACTGAACAAAATAAAGCAAAGATTGCTTGATGATGATTCTAGATCATTCAAGTCACAGAAAATATAACATAATTCGGGAAGTAAAGGAGACTTAATTCTCTCCTATACATAGCGCACTCGCAAACCATCGGTGGTGTGGAGTGCACTGTTTTAACAACTTTATGAGTATAAGCAGCATTGTTCAATTCCAGACAAACGACAGATGTTAAAAGAGATAAAACAAGAAAATTTTATATCCTTGCATTAAACAGACATCAATCTTATATAACATCATTCCACGGCTCATATTTTTGATATGCATAATTTTTAATCACACGTATATGTTTGTTTTGCTGATTCGGGCCTCCGGAAGAAAAAAAATAAGATTTCGATTTCAATGTGGTGGAACTATATACGTGGCAGATAAAACCATAAGTCAATAGTAAATAGTAATTATTCGGACTAAAACGTATTGAAAAGTTTTAAACAATTTAAGTAAAGGAAACGATGAGAATTTGCAAATACATGATCTTATTTGTTGTCTTTTCTTGATTTATCGCAATAGCCACAGTATGGTAGCTCTTCTGTTTGTGAGCTTCCGCTTTGGTGGAAAGGGGTTCCTTCACTAACAGAAAGGCTCCCAGGCTCTTCGAAGAAAATATTGTAATTATATTTCTCTTTCAAAGCTTCAACAACACTTGTGACCTTCTTCTCTTCTTTGATGTTTTTTGAGAGTATAATCAAATTCGATGGTTGAACACGGTTTTTCATTGCCCAGCTAAGAACTTCCAACAACATTGAATGAGCAGTCTCATATTTATTTCCTGAAATAGTATACCAACGGAGATCAAGACTATATATATATATATATAGATTTAAAAAGAAAAGAAAAAATAAAAAATTCACCTTTGGGTACCAAACGGATTTGAATTGAGCCTGTCAAAAATTTATTTAACAATACTTCCGAAAGGGTATTATTATCATCAACGTACGCATAGATTGATAAAGGACCAGAGTAACCCTTGTCCGCAAGATCGGATATGATATTCTGTTTCGTCAAATAAACATTTAGATCATTAAGGATTGACGAATCCTCGACGTCCCAGTAGACGTCTGTGTCTGCCCCTAACAATTACGAATCAGATCGTGAATATATTATTCTGACTAGATCCGCTAATTTACCATGCCACATCGATCAATACATAGATAAAACAATTTGGAGGAAGAGAGATAGATCTTACAAATGCTGAACATGGTTTGGACGGAGCGATCGAGGAAATCAGAGACGCCGGATGTAAATTTAGGGTTACATCTGTGCTGTGTCTATATAAAGCTACAAAGTATGCCTGGGAATAATCATGTTCGATTGATTTTTCCCAGGCACAAGTTAAGATTATAATGCCCAAGAAGAAGTAAATCTTCTTCAACAACACTCATGTTCCATTTTTTGCTTTCGTTTTGTTGCTTTTGATTTTAATACAAAAGCTTCTAATCTCACGGGTGATGATAATTAAGCTTTTGTTTGGGTCTTTAATGAAAAGACCTTGACACCTCTCTTTCTTAAATTAATCTTTGGCATTTTTGTCTTTTAACCAAAGATTATTATTATACTAGTAAACTTTTTTTGAGGATATCATTTTAGTCATTAACTTCAAAATTAGTATCATTCTAGGCAAATTTCAGTTTTACAAATGACTCCAAAATAACCGCAGAGCAAACATACACAAATCCCTCTCATGTAGGGTCGAAGACAAACTCCTCTCGTGAAGGGCAGAAGACAAATCTTCGTCACAGTTGATAAATTAAACATTGGGAATGTGTTGGACTTTTGATAAGTATGATTTTTACATGTTTTTAACATTCATTTTTATCACATTTTGTTAGTTTTCTCATCACTTATGATTGTATATATGCATTTGAGTCTCACTTTAGCATTATATCATATTTTAGAGTCTTAGGTTCCATTCCTGCATTTTGCATAGTCTTTTGAGTCATTTTAGGTATATAGAAGCTAGAAGCTTGGATGAGGGATCAAATGAAGTGAAAAGGATCAAGAAGAGAAGTTGATGAGGAAGAACCATTTAAAAGTGTCTCAAAGATCGGCTCAGATGAAGATCTTACCTTGCGATTCAGCTCCAGAACCCTTGATGCAAGTTATAGGAAATTGAGTTAGCTTTCCAATGGATGTGGTCTCGAGGCATTTGGATGAGCCGTTAAGGAGTTATGACTGCATTAGTACCAGCGGTCATCCCCAGCGGCCAAGACAGACCGATGGAACTTTGAACAAATTTCCCGAGAGTTTGGGGGTTCAACCCCAGCGGTCTAGCAAGAACGAAGGAGTGTAGCGGTCATCCATAGCGGTCTAGCAAGACCGAAGGCTATCCTAATTTCTCTTTTTCCTTTATATACTTGTCTTAACTCTCTAAAACCCCTAAGTTTTCTTCTTTGGAGAGTTGGTTTTGATCTCCAAACTCTATTATGGATGTTTTGGATTGATGTATTTCATATTATGCAACTCTAATGAAGATTTCTTCATCTCAATCTTTGTAAATCCATATCTTTTTCTTTTCTTCATTTAAGTTGTTAGTCTTTTAGTTGGAACATGGGTTTGCTAGATTAAGATGAATTGATGGTTAGATGTTGATTATTTAGGTTGATTGTTGTTAGATCCTTTATTGGGGTTGATCATAATGCTAGATTAGCTAAGAGATTAGTAGTCTAGAGCTTAGGCATTTTCATGCCCACAAGGTGTTTGATAAAATGCTTGAACCAAACCTTTTATGAGCTTTACATACCTAGCGAACGAGAGTTGATGATTAGGGTGTTTAGTGAACTTATTGGAGTTTTTTATTAATGCTCATTGATTATTTGATTGCTAACGAGAGTTATTGATGATTAAATGATTAGTGAAGTGATTAGTGCCATGAAAGTGGATTAGTCATAATTGTGAATTCCATGTTCTAGGATGATGCTTAATGCAACCTATCACATCATTGTTTGATTGTTAATCCATCCTTATGATAGCATAACCCATGATCCAATGTTTTCCTTTTGATTATCTTTTATTTTCATCATTTTCTTTTTACAAAACCAATTCTTTGTTTGCTCGAGCTTAGTTTAGAATCTCGCATCCCTAGTGTTGCATCCTTAGTCTCCGTGGATTCGATACCCTTTATACTATAACGGTATAAGGGTTATTTGATAACTCGGTTTGCAAAAACCTATTTATCAACTTTGTAGTAATCTTCTCCACCTGATACCAATTTCTCCTTCCATTCCTTCTATCTTCAGCTCCTTTATGGATATTATGTACTTGCTTCCATCAGGAAATTCCTTCAACTTTTTGCAGTTATGTATAGTTAAAGTACACAGACATGGCATTGACCCTTCTTCTACTATCCATTCTTCCAACTCACATTACCAGATGCTCCTGGTTTGGTTTTTATAAGCGATAGAATAGCTAGCATCATCAAGTCAGTCACTGAAGTGTACCCGAGCGCCCTACATGGACATTGTATCTGGCATTTGTCTCAAAATGTGAGAGGACATGTGAAGAATGACAAGGATGAATGTGTGGCAAAATTCAAGGTATGCACTCATGCTTATAATAAGAGCGAGTTCAATAGAGAGTATCTTGAATTTGGGAGTAGGTTTCCTAAGGCTGTTGCGTATCTACAAAAGAGTATAGGGCTGGAAAAATGGGCAAGAAGCCATTTTGAAGGAGACAAGTGCAACTTAGACACTAGCAATTGTGCATAATCATTGAATAGTGTGTTTAAGAAAGCAAGGAAGTACGACCTGTTACCTTTGATAGATGCGATTATTAAGGAAATTTCTGAATAGTTCAACAAACATAGGATCGAGTCTTGTGGTGCATCAGCCAAAAAAAAAGTGGTGCCTTTTGTGGAGAATGTGTTGCACAATCTATGTGTTGTTGCTAATCGTTTAGAGGTGGTTGAGCTGAACAGCTACAACCTTGAATAAAATGTTACTGGGCTGAATGGGATAACTATATAATTTTATTAATAATATTAATAATATTTAATTTATGGTAATTAATATTAATTAATTGTAATTAATTATAATTAATATATAAATTTAATTCGGAATAAATATAAATTAAGATTTAAAATTATAATTATAATTATAAAAAAATTTTAATTATAAAATTTCTTCTTCTTCTTCTTCTTCTTCTTCTTCTTCTTCTTCTTCTTCTTCTTCTTCTTCTTCTTCTTCTTCTTCTTCTTCTTCTTCTTCTTCTTCTTCTTCTTCTTCTTGTTCTTCTTGTTCTTCTTCTTCTTCTTCTTCTTCTTCTTCTTCTTCTTCTTCTTCTTCTTCTTCTTCTTCTTCTTCTTCTTCTTTATTATTTCTTCTTCTTCTTCTTCTTCTTCTTCTTCTTCTTCTTCTTCTTCTTCTTCTTCTTCTTCTTCTTCTTCTTCTTCTTCTTCTTCTTCTTCTTCTTCTTCTTCTTCTTCTTCTTCTTCTTCTTCTTCTTCTTCTTCTTCTTCTTCTTCTTTTTCCTCTTCTTCTTCTTCTTTTTCTTCCTCTTCTTCTTCTTCTTCTTCTTCTTCTTCTTCTTCTTCTTCTTCTTCTTCTTCTTCTTCTTCTTCTTCTTCTTCTTCTTCTTCTTCTTCTTCTTCTTCTTCTTCTTCTTCTTCTTCTTCTTCTTCTTCTTCTTCTTCTTCTTCTTCTTCTTCTTCTTCTTCTTCTTCTTCTTCTTCTTCTTCTTCTTCTTCTTCTTCTTCTTCTTACTTCTTCTTCTTCTTCTTCTTCTTCTTCTTCTTCTTCTTCTTCTTCTTCTTCTTCTTCTTCTTCTTCTTCTTCTTCTTCTTCTTCTTCTTATTCTTCTTCTTCTTCTTCTTCTTCTTCTTCTTCTTCTTCTTCTTCTTCTTCTTCTTCTTTCTTCTTCTTCTTCTTCTTCTTCTTCTTCTTCTTCTTCTTCTTCTTCTTCTTCTTCTTCTTCTTCTTCTTCTTCTTCTTCTTCTTCTTCTTCTTCTTCTTCTTCTTCTTCTTCTTCTTCTTCTTCTTCTTCTTCTTCTTCTTCTTCTTCTTCTTCTTCTTCTTCTTCTTCTTCTTCTTCTTCTTCTTCTTCTTCTTCTTCTTCTTCTTCTTCTTCTTCTTCTTCTTCTTCTTCTTCTTCTTCTTCAGAGATAGCGTCCCCCCCTTTTCGTTTCCGCGGCTCGGGTTTATAAAAGACCCTTACACATTAAACCTAATTCTAGAAAAGGAAACTAAGTCGGATGCAGAACTCGGTCAGAATGACCGAGTGCTCTTAGTAGAGTCGTGTTGGCTTTGGCTCCTTGTCTTCTACTCGGTCAGGAAGCCGAGTTCTCCTCGTCGAGTGTGTGGACTCGGTCTGTCAAGTCGAGTCCCTTGTCGGAGTGATGAAGTCTTCTGTCCGTGCATTGGACTCGGTTTAGGTACATCGAGTCCTTGTCCGAGTGGTGAAGTCCTTTGTAGTGGACTCGGGCAGTTACCCGAGTTGATCCCATCGAGTTTGTCCACACCATTCTTCCTTTGCTCCAGGAAGCATCCATTTTTCCTGAAACTAACTCCAAAATGCAATATGTATGCAATGCTTATGTAAAAACTCCTAAGTATGCAAAATGGACAAAAAGGACTCTAAATGGTATAAACAAGGGATGAATCTATGCTTAAATGGACTTAAATACATGCTTAAAACGGGTAAAATATGGAGACATCAGTTCACTTGGGCGTTTCATTGGCTCTACTTCGTTTCAGAAGCTCGTTGACTCCTTTTCTCTTTTATCCTTTCCGGCGAGGTTTTGTTGAAGGGGTTTGCAACTTTGCTGGTTTTAGGTGGTGGCGGCGGCTACAACGGAGCTTTGGGGCTGTCCTGGTAAGTGAGGACCTCACCGGTGGCTTGATGGTATTCGTCTCGTGTCTTGTTTGCAGCGGATCGGGTGAGGTTTCTTCTTCCCTTTCCGTTCTGGCTTTGGTGGCTTGAACGTGCTAGTGGTGGTGGTGATGCTTTAGAGTTTGACTCGAAACAGAGAGAGATTCAGTTCCATCATTTAATAGGAGGGCAAATACGTCTTTTAATACAGGAAGAAATGGTTTTTTCGAGTGGCTTTCGGAATGTGGCAATTTTCGAATGGCATTGTGTTATATGTGGTTATTCTGTAATTAACTTTATAAATAAATAGACCTCAATCTCTTTTTTTGCTTGTCACTCAAATACTGCGTTAAATTAAATTGTGCCGGTTACATAACTCATTAAAGACTCTTTGGCCAGATTTTCAGCTAACCCATTAAAGTTTCGTGGGATAAAATTAAATGAAATGCTATCAAAGCGTAAAGATAGGAAAACGATGTTGATTATGATTTGGGAAAATGTCAAAAAAAACACAAACTTACAATTTTGAGTAGTTTAAACCCCGAAATTACGAAATGCCATTTTAATGCTAAAGTTTTAGATTGACTGTTTTAAAAATAGCAAAGTTGTTAACTTTTTTAAAAATACCAAATTAGGCACGTCATTAAATTCACTAACAGAACACAATTACGGTGTTAACTTCCCGTTAACAGTTTAGTTATGTCAAAACGACGTCGTGTCTTGTCTTACTAAAACGACGTCGTTTCAAAATGATGTCGTTCGAAAAGTTATGAAGTTTATACGATTGAGAAACAAACAACAAGATTTTTTAATAAATTCAAATGTCACTCACTCTAATTTGATTTTATTCAAACGACGAGATGAACACTGAACAAGAAAGCTTCAAGTTCAAATTCAAAGCTTTGATCATCATCATCAATACATACTTCACCGATCGGTTATCGAATTAGAGTCCCCAAATTGAATTAAGAAAGCTTCAATTTCATAATCGATTAAAATCCCCATATTAATTGTCGAATTCCTAAATCGATTACTCAAACCCTAGAAAATCTCTCCGTCTCTTCTTGGTTTCCTCTCCCTCTGGCACTGAATCGCCGCCATCTCATCACATAGCTTCTCCAGTTCCTTACTCTTACTACACCTCAGCTCCTCCTCATCATCACGTGTGGATGCATAACAATAAGTATTCACTTCTCAATGATAAGAACAGAGAGATCTCTTCCATGGAACAAAAACATCGACGTCTTTGTCTGAACAGTAACAACTGTAACAATGATGGTGATGAGTCTTCGTCTTCTTGAAGAAGATTTGGGTCAAACCAAATTAGAATACTTTAATTTGAGAAAATAGGGCCGTCGGGGTGTAGCCACATAGAAACTATCAATTAAGTCTGTAACCACACGATTTTTGAAATTCATTGTCTAGCCACATCTCCGTTAATTTTTCGAGTTGTAGCCACATTTCCGTTAATTTTGACGGGAAGTTAAACGGATTGACTTAACCCTTAACAGAGTTGAAAGTTTTCATGTGGCTACACCCCGACATGTGGTTACATACTTAATTGATAGTTTCCATGTGGCTACACTCCGATGACCTCAACAAAAATTGTAAATAATATTTAAATAATTATTACTTTCTACAAAAAAAAATAAACTCAATTTATTTTTCTTATTAATTATGGACGAAAATTAAAAATATTTTTTTTGTAGGAAGTAATAATTGTTTAAATACTCTAATTATTAGGGAATTAATTAACTAATTAGAAAATTATTATGATTATTAGTAAGATTTAAAAAAAAATAAAAAAATTGTCCAATGTAAGGTTATTTTATTTTTAACATGGCTCAAATAATTATAGATGGCTTGTGTTGTGTTAATTCGTTAAAATTGCTAGAGATCTTATTTATTATTGTTATATATAGCTTGTGTTGTGTTAATTAAAATTACTAATATATAATTATGTGCGATGTATTGATCTATAATTATGTGTGATGTATATGGCTTGTATTAGTAAGATTTAAAAAAATTAAAAAGATTGTCCAACCACATTTGCTGTAACATCCCACGTAAATGTAAGGTTATTTTGTTTTTAACTTGCTCAAATAATTATAGATGGCTTGTGTTGTGTTAATTCGTTAAAATTGCTAGAGATCTTATTTATTATTATTATATATAGCTTATATTCTGTTAATTAAAATTACTAATATATAGTTATGTGCGATGTATTGATCTATAATTATGTGCGATGTATATGGCTTTTATTAGTAAGATTTGAAAAAATTAAAAAGATTGTCCAACGACATTTTCTGTAATATCCCACGTAAATGTAAGGTTATTTTGTTTTTAGCTTGCTCAAATAATTATAGATGGCTTGTATTGTGTTAATTCGTTAAAATTGCTAGAGATCTTATTTATTATTATTATATATGGCTTGTGTTGTGTTAGTTAAAATTAGTAATATATAATTATGTACGATGTATTGATCTATAATTATGTGCGATGTATATGGCTTGTATTAGTAAGATTTGAAAAAATTAAAAAGATTGTACAACGATATTTGCTGTAATATCTCATGTAAATGTAAGGTTATTTTGCGGTCAAGAACGCGTCTTGATGGATACAAGGACGTTTACGTGAGATATTACAACAAATGTCATTGGACAATCTTTTTAATTATTTCAAATCTTACTAATAATCATAATAATTTTCTATTTAGTTAATTAATTCCCTAATAATTAGAGTATTTAAACAATTATTACTTTCTACAAAAAAATAATTTTAATTTTCATCCATAATTAATAAGAAAATTAAATTGAGTTTTTTTTTTGTAGAAAGTAATAATTATTTACAAATTTTGGGGGGGCCATCGGGGTGTAGCCTCATGGAAACTATCAATTAAGTCTGTAACTACACGTCGGGGTGTAGCCACATGAAAATTTTCAACTCTGTTAAGGGTTAAGTCAATCCGTTTAACTTCCCGTAAAAATTAACGGAAATGTGGCTACAACTCGAAAAATTAACGGAGACGTGGCTAGACAATGAGTTTCAAAAACCGTGTGGTTATAGACTTAATTGATAGTTTCCATGTGGCTACACCCCAACGGTCCGAGAAAATATGAGCATTATTAACCGGTTTAAATCTTTTAATAGTGTTCTCTAACATGTAATCGATCATGATAATATATATGAAGTTTGATATTTCCGTTTTTATCATTATGACAGAAATGTTCAGAGATCTGGGTTTGATAATATATGGATAATAATCGATTTGGGGGTTTTAGTTCTTCAATCCATTTATCAAAGAAAAAACATCTTCAATCCGTTTAAACGACGTCGTTTTAGTAAGACAAAACACTATGTCGTTTTGGCATAACGAAACTGTTAACAAAAATTTAATACCGTAATTGTGTTCCGTTAGTGAATTTAACGACGTGTCTAATTTGGTCCGGTCAACACAACTTCGCTATTTTAAAAAAGTCAACCTAAAACTTTAGCATTAAAATGGTCTTTCGTAAGTTTGGGATTTAAATTTCCCAAAATTGTAAGTTCGTGTTTTTTTTTTGACATTTTTTCCTCATAGACCTCAATTAGCCCCACGGATAAAAACCAAACCGAGATTTCCGAAACCAACGGAACCAAAATTTTTGGTTTTCAGTTTGACTTTGGTTAGGGGAGATGAACCGATCGGCAGCTCTATAAATTGTGTTCGGTTAACCGAAATTTTTGGTTCAGTTCATGAGAACGGAACGGTTAACCGATATTTTCTTCTTCTTCCTCTTCTTGCATCGGATCTGCAGCCGCCATCAACCTTCATCTGGTTTCGGCAGATCTGTAGCCGCGCCGCCGTCATGCTTCTTTCTCTTTTTTAGGGTTTGTAATAAAAGCTTGAAGATGAATAAAATGCTGCGTTTCATTAAAAGTTTTTTTTGTTTTTCTTTTATTCTGGCAGCCCATTTCGACTTATCTCATTTTTCTCAATTCTTCTCTCACGTTTCCTCACTCTTCTCCAATCCTTTTCTTCTTTTCCGATCTCCTTCTTCTCCAATCCTCATCGGAGACATTTCCTTCTTCTCATCTCCAATCTCCTTCTTCTCATATCTCCTTCTTCTTCTCCGATCTTCACCATCACTGATCTTCTCCGATCTTCACCATCTCCGATCTTCTCTGATCTTCACCATCTCCGATCTCTTCTTCTTCTTCACTTTTGCGGTCACCGTAAAACAGCTAGGCGAGACCCGAACCAGCCATTGAACCGAATAAATCGGAATTCGGTTAGTTTCGGTGGAATTTCATTAACCGAAAAGAGTGAACTGAAATAACCGAATAATCGAAATTGAACCGAATTAGCCAATTTTAACCGAGAAAATCTAAAGTTTCGGTTAGTTTCAGTAGAATTTCATTAACCGAAAATAACCAATCTCCGAACCGAACCAAACCGGGAATTAATCCGGTTAGTTTCGGAAGAGATTTCAAATTTCAAATTAACTAAAAAACTGAAAAAACTGGACCGAACCGAACGACTAACCGAACTCGCAGGCCTAACCTCAATCTTTAAAAGTAATATATAAATATATAAATATATAAATAGACCCCAAAATTTTATTCTATTTGGGCCCTTTTTATTTCACCGATGCCCGTCATTTTAGGCCATTTATGTTAACTAGCGTGTGAAATTGGCTAAACTTTATAGTCCTAGTACTATCACAAACATACTAATTTAGGTATAGATCATAATAAAACCAGATGACTAAAATTTGGATATGAATTGAGTGTTTAGCGAATACTCTTAATTTTTTGGTCCGATTTGACAACCCTTTATCACTTTATCACTTTGCTTGCCGATTACTCTCTAAATTTTTTATTTTATTCTTTCGGACTAAATTCAATGAAGCTATCGTTACTGTCTAGTTGGATTCAAATGTCAACCCTCAACTAATCAGAACAAGAGTTCAGCCGCCGACTTTTAAAGCCTTTTAATCTCTCAGAACAAACGTGCCAAAATTATATTCCCACTCTCACCAAAATTTTAAATAATATTTTATTCACATTACACTTTCCTTACAACTTTAACACAACAACAACTTGTAACGAAAAACAAATAATTAAAACAGCGAATTTGGCCACCCACTCTCACTCTTCTTCTCACGCAACTTCCTCTGTTCTCAAGATTCTTCTCCACTCTTCACCTTCTCTATATATCTCTCTTCTCTCAAATTAGGTTTTAACATTGGTTAACCATGGCCCTTGAAGCTCTTAATTCACCGAGATTAGCTTCTCCAGTTCCGAGTCTGTTTCAAGATTCCAAAAGATTCCATGGCTTTGAGCACTGGACCAAAGGTAAGCGATCTAAACGTTCCAGATCTGATCATCACCACCACAACCACCGTCTCACTGAGGAAGAGTATCTTGCTTTCTGTCTCCTGCTTCTTGCTCGTGGCGGCGGCGATCTTGATCCTGTGACAGCTGTGGAGAAGCCTGTTTATAAGTGTAGCGTATGTTACAAGGCGTTTCCGTCTTACCAAGCTCTCGGCGGTCACAAGGCGAGCCATCGGAGTAGTGGAGATGATAAGTCGACACCTTCCGCCGCCGTGAAATCTCACGTTTGTTCGATCTGTATGAAATCTTTCGCCACCGGTCAAGCTCTTGGCGGCCATAAACGGTGCCATTACGAAGGAAATGGAAATAATTCGGAAGGTGTGGGGTCTACTAGCCACGTCAGTAGTAGTAGCCACCGTGGATTCGATCTTAATATCACGCCGGTACAAGAATATTCGCCGGACGACGAAGTTATGAGTCCGTTGCCGACGAAGAAGAAGCATCGCTTTTAAGTAAGTATCTGTTGGAGTTATTTTGCAAATGTAAATACTAAATTTCGATATTAAGGATTGAGTTTTGTTGATTCTTTTACTAAATAGAAAATTTTTTATTCTATGGTACCTAAACAAATACTTTGTAGGCAACTTTTTTTTTTTTTTTTTTTGGTCACACGCAGTCTATCCAACTTTATTTAGAGGAAAATAGCTTTGGTTACTCCTTAAATGATTTATTATTGTGCTGAGCAAACCAAAATTATTTATCTGTTCTGATTCTGCTTATAAATATATGAGTTTATAGCTTCTGCCTTTTTCGCATATGAGTTTGATTAAATTTTTGTATGTTTATTATGTTTTGATTGTTTAACATGATAAAAATATTAGTTATTAGTAGGGCTGGGCACAAGTACTCGTTACTCGTCTTGTACTCGCTACTTGCCTCGTACTCGGCTTGAAAAAGCAAGTACTTGCTCTCGGCAAGGCAAGTAACAAGTCTGCTAATTAAATTACTTGCAAGTTCAAGTCAAGTACCAAGCCAACAAAAAAATTATACTACTTGCCTCGTTTACCTCGTTACTTGTTACATGTTGCTTTGATACTTCTTTCGTTTCAAATTGATCATATTTCTAGAAAACAAGTTGCTTCAAAAAATATTATTTTTAAGTTTATATATGCATGTTTGATTAGTTATTAGTGAGGGACTAAAAAAATTCAAGAAAAATGGTTGAATACTATTGGTTTAGGATTATAGAAAATTGTTATGTACAAAAAATAATACATTTATAATCAATTTTTAATGAGTTTCTTAGTATATGTTAAAAGCGAAAACTTATCATTGCAATAAAATTCAATAATATTAGATAAATAACTCTTTTTCAAATCTTGACAAGTAACAAGGCGGGACAAGTAGCTTGCAAGTCGTCAAATTTTAAGCAAGTACTTGTTCGAGCAAGTACTCATTTCGAACAAATCAAGTAACAAGCCGAAAAATTAATTACTTGTGCAAGTCAAGTCAAGTCGCAAGTACTTTGAAATTAGCAAGTACTTACCTCATGCCCACCCCTATTAATTGGAGGTTTGAAATTCAATTTAATAGCTAGTTAAGGTATGTTTTTGCCTATTTTAAAGTGAATGTATAAATTCAACAATGATAAGTCTCGGCTTATTCAGGTACGTCTTAAAGTGTTTTAGGGTGTTAGGTAAATTTATTTTGCTATGCCTTTTAACAAAAAAAAAAAATTTTTGGCCTTTTTCTTTGTAAAGTTTTTTTTTTGATATGGGCCAATAGTATAAATCTTTTATAAAAACATTCTGGGCCTTTTTTCTTTAAAATTTTTTTTTTTTTGCATGGGCCCATGGCAAATGCCCATATTGCCATGGGCCTAAGACGGGTCTGGGCTTATCAAAGATATATTGAGATGGGAGTAAAAGAGAGAAATGAGATTAGATAAGAAAGGAAAGGAAAATAGGAATAGTTGTGATGTATTCGATACGGAAACCCTAACATTTGGTTCTATTTAAATAGGTATGTTCTTTTATTACAAAACGACACCGTATTGGTAAGTAGTGAATGAGACTTCCCCGAACTTTCACTCTCAAATAGAGGTTTCTAGCCACTTCTCTTCTTTTCACTCTTCCTGATAGCTCTGCCCGACCTCTACTGTTTCCTCACAAAAGTTAGTAGCACCGCTAGTCCAAGACCAATTGGGCTTGTCCGCTTGGACACTTATTTTTCTGGGGCTGTAATTCGTATGTCAATATGGAAGATGGACCAAAACTAACTATGTCCAATAAAGTCCATGTCTAGATGGGATTGCCCATGGACGTCCACTCAATTGTATTTGGATTATATGGATTACAAATATATTTATTGTAAAGTGATCTAGGAGATTTATCAACTTTGCTCAACAAATGTACATAAAAGTATAAAACCAAAAACATAATTCTGATAAATTAGTCCTAAGATCAATTTTCTTTGATAAATTAGGTCAAGTAACCATAATAATAACAAAATCCCTTTCATTTTTGGCTCCTTCAATCTCTTTATATAAATTGTTTGTTAATGGATCGATATTTTCAGGAAAATTGAGAAATTAGATCTTTGTTTTTAGTAGGAAAACTCATTGTTAGCTACAACAAATATTCTCGAACATATGACCATACATCCAAACTATTTCAATGTGTTAAAAACTACACAAACTAATGAATTTAGATTGTGACATGCACGAACTAACATCAGCTATGTGTGCAACACCATAGTCATTCATTTGTACTAGTCCGATACACCTGTTCTATGCCTGGACATAAAAAAATTGATCTGATCCGATCGATCCAAAAGAGGAAGCACCAAACCGAACAGAACAGAAAATGACAAATTACCAAACAGCTTCTAGATTCTTAGATCCAAAAACCGAACCGAACTGAAAACCGAATGGATAACCAAAATATCCAAAATATAATTATATACCCAAAAATATTAATTATATTTAGACGTAATATAATCCAATTACCCAAAATTATAATTATAAATCCGAAAAAAAAAATTATTTTTAGACTTAACTAACCGCAATACCTAAAATAACCGAAAAAATCTAAATTTTATATTTGTGAAAATTTAAACAAATTTTATTAAAACTTAACTAAAAAAATTTAGTTTTTTCTAATATTTTGACTACCTGATCAGATCCCAATCATGATGAAACCAACAAAAATTCGAAAATATCTTAATGGATTCTAGACCCCTAGAACCGAAATACCCAAAATCTTAAAAACACCTATCCAAATGCAAACTGAAACCTGAATGCCAAGACCTAACCGATTCGATGAAGTTCGGGAACGCCCGACGATAAGGCCGACAGAAACTGACCGAAACCCCATTAAAACCTGACCGATTTGACCTGAAAAGTCGAGTCAAATTTTATTTGGATTATGGTCAATTTTTTGTCGAACCGATTGTTGGACTTTCCCAGACTCCATATATCCGTTGTACTGGAATAGGGAACAAATTTGATGGCTATGGTGGTGCGCACATAATCAATGTTAGTTTGTATATGTCACCATTTAAATTCAATATTTCGTGTATATTTTAATATATTAAATAGTTTGGATGTGTATCCAGTGCATAGCATGCACTGAACCCAATTTGATAAAACATTTGTATGGGGTCCGACAAAAAAATTATATATATATTGGCATCAAAGAGTGCAAAGAAAATATATATATGCAAAGCATGAGCAAATTTGTAAAAATATTTGATAAAATATTGTGTGGATCTCAAATCATTATTATTTAAATATTATATTATATTATTTAATTAAAAACAAAAGGAAAATTTTGAGTTAACCTCTTCCTCTACTTGACTTCTTCTTTTGTGTTTTTTTCTTTTGATTTCAGACTTTTTGTGTTCTTCCATCGAAGAAGAGAAGAGAAATCAATTTGGCTCAAAAAAATCTGAATCGTTTATTTATTCTAAAGTAAAAAGCTATTTATTATTGTAGTTTTTTTAAACTTTAGTTTTGTCAAAACTAAAATTTTGTTTCCTCTATTAAGTAATTGAAGAACAATTTTCTATACTATAAAAATTGAATGATAGTTTATTTTTTTTGTTTGGGGCCTCAAATTTCTCAGGATCGGCTCTGTCCAGGTGTCGGGGAATACATGGTATATGTGGGTGCTAAAAATCACAAGTAATAATTTGGATATGTTAAGAACAATTTAGGGGGCTAGATTCTCTTCGAGACAAAGACTCTTAATAGTTGAATAAATCAAAAGGGAATTTATTGATATTTGATAGGAATTACAAAAGGGAAATAAATAAGAAGCAAAACGAGAGCTCGTGCTAGAGGTCGTAGTATGAATTTCTAGGTTAAAAATCAGATGCATGTGTCTTGACTTCGCAGGCTTTTTATAAGGCTCTTTGCTCCAACTTGCTCCTTGAATCATGTCCGCGATCTGGTGTAACTCCTTCCGAAATATCCTCCCTTTGATTCTTCGTCCGTTTGATTTGTTCTTCCTCGGCGTCCTACGGGAGGTCATCTCGTAGCGAGGCTTCTCGTAGATCTGGAATCTGGGCCACGGTCCTTTTTCTTGAAGTTAATGGGCTGATTGTCCACTTACAGGCCTGTTAATAATTAGGTAAGCCAAAACGTGAATCGGTGGCGAAGCCCGGGTTTAACAATAGCCCACCAGTCTTTCGAATTCTGGACACGGTATTCGAGAGACAAACTGAATATTTGTTTTTGAGATTTTTAGGGAATTCGGCTAAGCCTTGTTGGATTGTTAGGATCCTTCGGTTGGGATTCCCGGAGGATAGACATGAATCGCCGCCTCCTCGATATTCAGTTCCACAATCGGATTGCCCTTTGAGATGAAGGGCTTAGATTTAAAAGGGGTTTAGGAGATTTTTAAAATTACCGCCTAAACGCATTGCATCCACACGCAGGAAACCGAAGAGGTAACCCTACTCGTGGCGTGTCAATTGATAAATGAACGGCTTAGATTTGCTGCTTGATTGGGTCTCGCCCACGCGAATGATTCGACGGTTCGGATCGAAGTGCAAGGAGAGATACGCGGATTTCACGAGAACGAGGTCATGATGACTTATAAAGTCTTCTCACGTTTCCCAATAAGCCTATAACCGCTGCCCGTCGTCGAGAAAAAGGTAACAATCGTTTGCTTCCTTTCTCTTCCGCAACTGCTTCGCTTTCGTTTTATATTTGTTTTATTTTCCGAATCCGTTTTGCCAAATATTTCTTGAACTCGCTATGGCTGAGCATATCGGTGTTGAATTGAACGGCCCTTACAAGCCATCCCGGATAACGACTGCAGAAGCTCTTGTCACTCTTCGACGGGTGGCAAGAATTCCTGGTGATGTCGAGCTCATGCTCGCTGTTGCCCCGTACTCGCCGGAGATCATTCCGGCAGGATTTGCTTGCTCATATGCTCTGTTATTAGAGGATTGCGGGGTAGTGTTCCCGATTCCGAGGGTCTTGCTGGAAACGTTGGAGATGCTCCAGCTTGCCTTCCCTCAGATGGGTCCCGGTTTTGCTCGCCACATGATTGGGCTGATGGTGAGATGTGGTGAGACGGGGGACGTTATGTCACCGGAGCTGGCGCTCTCAATGTATTCTTTCAAACACAACTCCATTGCGGAGAGACGGGGGACATTTTATGTCATGCCCCATAAAGAGCGTTGTATCGTAGGCGACCTCCCGGGCCGAGACCCGTATTGGCAAGAGAGATACTTCTTCTTCCGAATCTCTCCTGCATCAGTTGGGGATTTTGATTTCGGCAGACTGCCACCTGAGTGGCGTAGTGTGGCTCGTCAGCGCGACTAGCCACTGTTTTTATTTCGCGTTTTTTACTTAGCCTGTTTTGCTAAGGATTTTTGTTGTTCGGTTTTGTAGACCTCAATGCTGCTCTGCAGGCGGCTTGTTCTCAGGGGGTCCTTATGGAGAAACGGATTGCTACAGAAATTTCTGAGCTGCTCAAGAACATCTCGGTCCTAGAGGATGAGAAACTCGAGCAGGTCCGTCACCGTCACAACGCGGAACGTCTGTGCGAGTCCCTAACCGTGGAGGCAGAATCGTACTCGGCCCTTATCTTTACATTTTTGTATGAAAGGGTAGAGATCAACGAAACCTTATAAAAACCTATAATTGTTGTATCTCTTCATAGCTCTGCAGTTATGGGGTAATTTGGGTTTATTGGGTTTTGGTGGAGTTTGAAATTTGCTATTTGATAAATTTTACATGGTGATTTTTCTTGCATTGACAAAGAATTCTGCATTATAGTCAACCATTTATGTGTATTGTATTTGAATTGACAGTGATCTTGAGAATGTACACGTAAAGGTAAAGGTGAATTGGAATGGATTGTTCATAGAAGATTGTGGTCGGCTAAATTAAGTTGGCAGTAAAGTTCATTTTTCTACACTAGATCTCGGTTTATTAAGTTGGTTTTACTTCGGTGATATATTAAAAGAGTTGAATGTAGATCTTCCAGTTCACAAGGTTTGGTATAAGTTAACTCATGAAGAATTAGAGAATAGGAAGTTATTAGAATGGGGAGAAAATTTAGATGCTAATAATATCAGAGAGATGTGTGTTTTGGCAATGGATTCAAAAAGAGTAGATGTGTATATTGAAGAAGATGCTGAAAGTGGTGTAGGCTGATTTTGGTGTAGGAAAAAATGGGTTTGGTATAGAAGATGCTGAGATACATATACAAGTAGGTGTGGACCACGGCTATATATGATTATGTCCCTTTGTTTTCTAAATTAAACATATTAATACAGTATATAGAACAAATGATAGCATAAATTCATTTTAAACACTGTCGAATATTTACAACTGACTTTTGGTTGTTAGACTATTAAGTGAAGTGGTCTTCTCTATTTGAATTAGATTATCTCCTTACATCCTCATTAGTCCAACACTGCCCATAATGAGTGGCTTTGTTACTTAGACTCTGTTTGTTTTGACAGCTTAGTATTGTAGTTGTTGTATTGCCTGTGTCTTCAAACTGCATTCTGTTACCTGCAGATTTAAAGATAAATCCACAAATCTCTACTTATGAAGCGGAAAAAATCGATTATAAAATTGAGATATTTTACCTGCAGAGCTGAGATAGTGTTTAAGAGGTCCCGGCACATGTCGAGCATCCCTTGCTCTTTGATATTCACACGGCCGAGTTCTGCTGTCAAGCAACTGATTTTCCCAACCTGAGAAAATGGCTTTCACTTTTTAGTATGCAAATATGGATTAAACCATCGACCAAATACACAGCAAAGAGTGCTTCTCACAATCACTGTGCTAACAAAAAGTTATGGAGCAAAGTGCTTTTAGTCCAGATTGTAAGCCAATAATTATAATCAGACACTAATGTGTAAGCCGAGATATTGGACTATATTCACTAGACTACATCAGGAAATGAGCGCAGTCGAGTAAGAAAGGATGTGTTCTATCAACTCAAAACGGAATGTTCTACTCAAAAAACTTTCATTCGTCTTGTAAAAGGTTACGAGCTAAACATTATCCTAGTACAAGAACACAAAACTAAACACGACCAGAGGAAAGAAAGGGTTACCTTGGGAAGTAACAAGCATATGGAAGATGCCATTGCCTGCATAACATCAATTGCTGAACAAATGGCATCTTTAACACTCTGTACATTTACCTGTGCATATGATATCATCATCAGAAAGCATCACACTTTCCCAATACGGTACTAGGAAGAAAACATTGAGTAGAAAAGCCAAACCATTGCCCCGCAATCAACAGGTAGACAAAGAGTGCTGCCTTTTAAAGCTTCAGCAGCTCCTACTAAAGAACCTGTATAATCCCGGTCCATAACAAACCACTCTTCTAGATATCCCATCTATACAAACGAGTGAAAACCAATTAACTTTCTTGCTAGGTCCCAAAGATGTGAGAAGTAGGACCATACAAAGGAACCTAAAAGGGAAATAAAATAAAGAAGAAAAAAGGCAAAAATAGTAGATAGAATATAACTCAAATAAAGTGATGCCAAAAGAGTAAAGGCGGCTTAAGATCCAAAAAGCGAATTAACTAACCTGCCTATTGAGAATAGATATCAGTTTCAAATTCTGCTTCAAGTGTTGCAATTCAATTCTTTTTGCTTTGACAGAATCATACAGCTTAGAGATACTTATCCATGCATTGCACAATCTTTTCTGCAATTGAAAACAAAGCTTCATCAGAGTTTGCAGCCTCTCACTGACAACTAACTGAAAACTAACCACATAAAATTTAGTCACTTGGGCATAGGTAGCATAGAGAAGCCTATACAAGTTCGTTTTGACTGAAACAAACGGATTTTCTAAACCATCAGCAGATGTCTCATTCATAGTGATTAAATGTTAAGAACACTTATTATGCTAATCTATAATCAAGGTTCAAAAGCATTCAGAACGAAAAGGATTAATTGCTAACCTCAGCTCTCATCTTTTGTGCAGAGATAACAGCATTTGCTCGTGCATTAGCAAATCTCCATTGCAGCAACCTATTATGCAAGAGCCTTAACAAGTGAGCATCAGAAACCCCATTCTCTCTAATCTTCTCTTTAGCATCCACAGCAAAATTCAGATTCAAAGGCGGCGAGCTTCTCACTCTTAATGGACTTATCCTACCTGAAGGACTCATCCCTCTCAAAGGAACCAAACCTCTCGAAGGACTTATTCCTCTAGCAATACTAGTTCCTCTCGGACTCGAAGAAGCTACAGTCATACCAAACTTGCTAGGTGAAGCAGGTAGAATCAACTCACGCTTTGGAAACAATTGGCTTCCTTTTGGAGACGATACAGGACTATCCACAAAGATCTTCCTTAGTCCATTAGATTTTACAAGCGGTGAGCCAGGCTCTAATCTCGCCTTAACCACAATGCCATAAGCTGGTAACTTCTTCCCTCTTCCATTAGAGCTTAATGAAGAAACACTCTCAGTCTCAGAGATCATAGAATTGGATCCAACCTTTTCTAAATTCTGCAAAGCTCTAGCTACACCATTGTTAGATCCGTTCAGTTTCTTTCTAACATCTGTAAAGTCTACGCTTCTACTCAAACAATTAGGTTGGAAAGACCTAGGCCATTGCTCAGAAAGCTTCGATTTCTCTTGCTGAGCTACACCAATCCTAGATGTTACCTTCTTCTTCTCTATTGTTCCTTTCTGTGAAGTAACCGGAGATGAAATCACCGTCGATCTATTCTCATTACCTGTAAGCGAATCCGCTTGAAACGACGTAAACAAGCTTCTTCCAGAAGTCAACAACAATCTCTGCGCTTCAGAAACATCTCCACTACCTCGTCGATCTAACGAACCACGACGTGGTGTTGATTGCGGCCGATTTGGAGTCACCGGTGGATTCTTCCTTGTAATGGTCGATACCGACTGTCTTCGTCCCGTTGATTGCGGCCGATTTGTAGAAACTGACGGAGTCACCGGTCGAGTAACGGTCGGCGATTGACATCTCTTTGACGGACAAAATTGGTGGAAGACAGAAGAAGACGAAAAGGATGAAGTACCGCCGCTGCCGCCGAGGTATCGTGACGCTATATCTCGAGTTTTTGGCCGGCGATCAGTAAGTGATTCCGATGGAAACGACGGCGGTTTGTTCTGTTTAGTTCTGGTGGTGAAAGAAGGTGAAATTGCAGCTGTCATCTCCGACATTGAGGATTCAACATTGCTATGAACGTGAGCAATGAGATTGTTGTATAGGGAAGAATCTATAACGGTTTTGAGAAATTTCCGGCAGAATTAGGGTGGTTTGAATTAATTGAAATTTGAGTCAATTTTTCACTGTTGATATAAATCGCCGGCGAGAAAATAGAGTGTGTGGGAAGGTGGAGGGAGAAGATCACGGGAAGTTTTGTGAGAGCATAACTGTCGTCTCTCCTCGCACTTCGCTTTTGCCTTCCTTTATAAGTTTTTAACTCAATTGAGTAATAGTATTAATTACTTCACAAATCAAAAGTAGAATATACAGAAAGGAAAAAACAAAAAAACACAAACAAATTGGCCTAACTCTCTTCAGTTTTACCCTATGTTATAAAAATCTCTGCCTACCTCCGATTACTTCCCATTTAAGTACTGCCTGCAAATCAACTTCATCTTTACCACCAGATAATTTTTTTTTTGTTATTCAGACATTTAGATTGAGAGTTTGTGATATTTTACAATAACATATGTTCAAAATTTTAATAAAAATCATAAAATTTTGTCTTTAAAATACGTTTTTATGTATTTACTATAATTTTAAAAACAATATTATAAAAAAAATTAATTATAATGGATTAATATATTTTAAAAACACTAAAATAGTCTTAAAACCCTAAAACTAATCCCTGATTAATCTTCGTTTAATCTCCGATTTATTGGTTAGACGCTAGGCCCACCCTCGCCGCCCGATTCACGCCTAACGAATTCCATAACCTTGGTTTTACCACATGTCAATAACCAAAAAAATATCCTGTCATAGATAAATTAATACCTAATTAATTATATATTGGTCTTTTCATATAAAGTAAAACCTCTATAAATTAATAATATTAAGATCAAAGTATTTTATGATATTTTATCAATTTATCATGTTTATTAATTTATAAAAATGATATTTGAGTCAAAATATCAATTTGAGATTAGAGAAAATTATTAATTTATAGAGGTTTCACTATATATATATATATATATCCTTTATATTATAAAGCAAATGTCACATGACCAATTAAATTATGCCACATAGATTGTTTTTTAAAATTTCTGTCACATAGATATTTATTTTAAATTAAAATCCCATTAAGTAAGGAAAAACTGACAAAAACAAAAAAAAACCAAGATGACATTTTTTTAAACAAAATCCTAAAAATATGGAAAAATAAAATTATTTCAATTCTTTTTTTATAACTTTTTTTTTCCTTTCTTCTACAAAAACCTTAAAATATCTCCACTACATCATATATTAGAGATACTTTTAATGTGGTTTAACCTTTTACTTAAATATTTCTACTAACTTTCGAGATTCATTTTTTTTTGTTTCCTTTGCCAAGAAACAATTTATAAAAGGTTCTCTCTTTCTTTTGTTCTTCCTCACTATTCCTCTCCATTTTTTTTTTCAATTCTTCTTTCTCTCATCTCTATTTCATATTAATCTTCTGTTATCCATCAGATTTAAGATGCTTTTGGATTTTAGTTAAATTTCTAAACTAAATTCTTCAGAAAAAAAAATGAAAGATTAGAGCTCTAATATCTCGGATTTAGGATTTTCATCCTAAAGATAAACCTGTACTTGAAGAAGCAGAGCATTGGTTCAAACTTGATGAATTAGCAGCTGCAGAGTTGGGTCACAAGTTAAGAGGAAGACAAGTTGTGGAGAAAACATGGACTAAACCTGGTGTTGTATGATTAAAGTTAATATTCATTCCTCCTGGATTAACTCAATACAACATTTTGGAGTTGCTTGGATAGGAAGAGATCACACAGGTATGCCGGTGTATCATGGTCGAGATGCATTCTTACCAATAACTAATCGGTTATCAGCGGAATTGGAAGTTATCCTTTGAACTGTTCGTAGTCTTAAGGACTTACACATTAGCAGGTTTGAGCTTTGGTCTGATTGTGTCACGACGATAACAGCTTTAGATCAGCCGGAGAAATGGCCATTGTATCGGTCTGTTTTGGATCAAATCATTCAGGTTATGTCGTCTTTTCATAGTTGTTGCTTCAAAGCATCCTCTTTTCAAGCGAATACCATTGCTAGAGATATTGCTCGAAGAAATTGTAATCAAATTTCTTTTATTTTTTTAATTTTATTCTTATTAACTCAATTTTTTGTCATAGGGAGATGGAATTCAAGCATCTATAAAACAGAAAATGATTCAAAGATTTCAAAGAATTTTACCTGAAGGAGAATCTCGTGATATCATGAATTTTGAGGTATCAAATAACAATGACGATTACAAGGGAACCATACACCCTTATTCAATGTATACCATCATCTCATGTCACTATCCATCTACATGTAAGTTAATAGTAGACTCATGTTTGCTTAATTTTTATTTGTTGATATTAGTTTTGAATATAAGTGATAACATATCAATATTTAGAAAACTATCGCTATTCATCTGTATTCGTTCATTTGTATATATATATATATATATATATATATTATTTGCTAATTTGTATATTGTTTGGTGATATATCCACCATGTTTATTTATTTTGTCCGTATTATTCTTTAACAAATTGTTTTTGTTTTATTATTGTTTCAAACATATAATAATTTAAAGATCATTATAATTTAGATTTTTGAGTAGACCATAAATTTTGATTTTATCAGAAACAAAAAAAAATATTTAAAATAATATGAAAAAGCTTTGCCCGTCCGTAGGACGGGTCATAATACTAAAACCTCTATAAATTAATAATGTTGTGACCATAATATTTTATTAATTTATAGTGATATTAATTTATAGAGAGTTTTGTTAAAAATTAAAAAATGCATAAATTAAAAAACTTTGATCTAAATAAAATTAATGTTTTAGATGTTAAATTTTTTTTAATAGTTTTAGATTTGAAAGCTTAAAATTTAAAAGAAAAATCAAATTATTTTGACAATAAATAACAAAGATTATAGATGAATTCACTTATCTAAACGGTTAACATAAATTTAAATTTATAATTAGTGACATCAATTGTTGTATTTAAACTGCCTATCTATTGAAATAGAAATTATGCATATTTAGATTTAAAAACTTATAACTTTTTGTGCTTATTCTTATGGCAAAGTTATATACTTTATAACGATAAGATAGTTTAAAATATTACATAATATTTTCTTATATAAGAAAAGTTAGTGATGAGTTCTAACAGAAATTCATTAAAAAAATATTAAAGTATATTATCTTTCTATATATATATATAATATATATGAAAATCTACATGATTATTAATTTATGCTATTAATGGGACCATATATTTACATAGAAATTCTAAGAAAATTATTATCTTATTATCTAATCGAGTTTTGTTTATTTTTAAACCGACCCGACTTGGGACCAGCAAATTTATTATATTATAATGTTTATTAATTTATCGAGTATTAATTTATAGAGGTTTTACTGTATATATTTTGCATGTTACATCTTTCTTCTCCATGATATTCTCCTAGTGCCTAAGTTGTGCTTTCTAAATCTCATATCTCGGGTTTTATGTGAACTTTCAACTTTTTTTTGTTTATTTTGCTCTCATGATCTCACGTGATAATTTTTCTACACTCTTACTAAATCCTAAATCTTATGAAATTTGAGAACTCTCACAATTTTAAGCTCGTAACTTAATTCGATCATAAAGAAAGCCTGCAAAAGAAGAGAAGTCAGTTTTTGGTATTTTTACCTAAAAACTTTTGGTAAAAGGACATATGATGTATCCCTAGCATACCGAGCACCCATATATGTCATCACCAGCCAGCTAAGGGCAAGCATAGGGACTCCCAACTCCAAGCCTACATTCAGCAAGCATCTATGAGATCAATATAGAGGTCACCAAGCATCAATCGGAACCATGGATCATCTCCAAGCACCAAGGAAGAGCTCTTGGAGCACCAAGGAATGCTCCAAGAGCTCTTGATCGGTTTTTTGAAGGATCTTGGACCTCTATATGCTTTGGGAAGCATTGTTTTTGTGTCTTCACCATCACAAAAGTGTGAAGACACCCCCAAAATATTAGAAGAAGTTGTACTATTTTTCCTACTCCGGGTTTGTCCCAATGGGTTTACCGGAGGGGTTTTAACGAGGCAACGAGATCTAATGCATCTTCACTTCTTCCCACTTAGTCCTTAGCTTGGAAATATTCTATGACAAGTGATGAAGACAAAGGAGTGAAGATTCTATCTCAAGAAGGCTTTCCCATCAAATAAAGCCTTCTTTTCTTCCTTTTACTTTATCTTCTTTAAGGCCTTTTTGTTTAACATTTTGCATTGCTTTTAAAGACCCATTGTTTAGGAGTCCTTTTGGACCATTTGTTTAGGCCTTCCTTTTGTTGCTGAGCCTATAAATAGGCGTGGCCTCTCATTTTATTATTCAGACTTTGATTAAACTAAACCCCTAAAGTTGAGCTTAGTCTCCTTTCCTTGTCTTTGAGTGAGAAGCTCTAGACATCTCCTTCTAGATTCCTTGGCTGGGCTCGGATTCATCAAGACCTGACCGTATCTTGAACCTCTCCATAGTTTAAGTTTCGTCATTCATTCCACCTTCATCGCTATTGTGAAGCTCCAGTTTGTAGAACTTCTCACCGGAACTTCACTCTGTGTTACTATATCTCACCGGATACCTTGGTTGGAGAAGTTCTCACCGAGTGTTCCTCATCCTTTGTTGAAGACTTAAGCTTGAAGACCAAGGGAGTCACATAATCTTTGGTATTAGAGCCAGGTTAAAAACCTTTCGGTAAACCCATTGGGACAAACCCGGAGTAGAAAAAAGAGTACAACTTCTTCTAATGTTTTGGGGGTGTCTTCACACTTGTGTGATGGTGAACACACATAAACAATGCTTCCCAAAGCATGTAGAGGTCCAAGATCTTTCAAGAAACCGATCAAGAGCTCTCGGAGCATTCCTTGGTGCCTGGTGATGATCCATGGTTCCGGTTGATGCTTGGTGACATTTATCTTGATCTCCTAGATGCTTGCTGAATGTAGGCTTGGAGTTGGGAGTCCCTATTCTTGCCCTTAGCTGGCTGGTGATGACATAAATGGGTGCTCGGTATGCTAGGGATACATCATCCCCTCCCTCTTGTAAAATTTTTGTCCTCAAAAGTCGTTCATTACCTGTTTCAAAAACACATAACTCAGCAGCATCTATAGTGGTATAACCTCTCAATATACAGGATCAAAAGAAAAGAGTAAGAGTTTGAGGGAAAAGATGAAAACTTCCCCGGAAAGATCAAACTCTTGAAAGGTGTAGGACTGATGATAGTTCCCCTTGAAGGCTTGTGGGAACCTTGTCAAGAGTCCTCAGCGGTGGTAGAAACTCTCCCGGATGCCATATAAGGTTCTTGGTTACGCCAAACTCGCAAGGTACTATAGCCGGAGGGTTTAGGATGGCACCATTGGACTTGGCTGGAGGGATGAGAAGAGGTAGTGTTGTCTTGATTACTCCCAGCTGGAGTGTAGTCTTCATATTGGTAGATTGAGACAGCACATAATCAAAGGAACAAGTAGACCTTGCATTGGACAATAAAGTTTCCCTATACTCGGTTCCGGGTGGCTTCCCTTGGTCTTTTACCAAATAAACTCGACCCATATCAGTTTTCCCTCGATCATTTGCTCCCTCATAGGTACTTTGCTGATGAAAACTGAAGCCGGAAGTAAAAGAACGAACCCCATGCTTGTCACTCTTTTGGTCCAGCTCATCAGTTGGGAGATGTGTTTGGCTCTTGGTTCGGCGCGGAAGATGCTCTCTTCGTGCAATCATTTCTCCAAGTAGCTGGAGGTTTGCTTGCAGTGTAGCAAACAAGTCTTCATTGGCAGGTAGTGCTATTGTGGACCTAGCCACAATATGTCCATGGAGTATGCGCAAAGATACGGTAATTCCCTTGTTCGGCGATTTCTCCCAGTGTGATGCCTTGGGAATAGACGTGGACTCTCTTGGCCTTCGTATGCTCAGATGTGCAAGTGGGATCCAAGATGGATAATGCTTGCGGTATCGATTCCTAGAAGAATCACAAGCTTATGGTTCATCCTTTTGACGTGCACAAGGATGCCATGAAGGAGGTTTCTTTCGGTGTTATCCCCTAGTAAGGCTGCATACTTTCGGATTCTCTCCTTGATGAGCATATGGGTGCCATGATGGGTACCCCTTGCGATATGCAGTCCTAGAAGGTCGCCGGAAAGTTGACCAGCAGTGGTCGGCGGCGGTGGTCGGTCATCAGAAAAGTCAACCAGTGGTGGTTGACCGATGATCAGATGGTTGGTCGGTGATCGAATGGTACGGATACACAGTAATTGACGGTCACGAGACGGTAGTTCAATCAAGGATCCTTACAATTGTTGGTAACTGATGATCGTGAGATGGTATAAATGTGGTTCCTCGGTTAGACGTACAATTGACGGTGACTAGGACAGTAATTCGGTCAAGGATCTATACAATTCTTGGTAATTAACGGTGACGAGATGGTACCGACGTGGATCTTCACAAATTTACTATGTAGAATCACAAATTTACCATGTAACTTCAAAGTTTCACCGCATTCTCTGATGAAAGATGCAAGGAACGTGTTTTACCCGTGTATTTCCGAATGAAACATGCAATTAATGGTAAATGTTGGTGACGAGACGGTGCCGAGACGGTAAATACGTGGATCTTCAATAATTTACCGTAAATTTTCTGGTAAGTCTCCGTAAATCGTCCAGTAAAAATGTTTAGTACCTTGTCAAAACAATAAAAATGTGATCAGTTCATGTCACAAGGTAACAATTTATAAGATGCACGTGTAAATGAAGATGCAACGGTTAGATAGATAAATTAAAACATGTGGGGATGAGTGATGCAAGAGGAATAAATTTGAATGAATGGTTCTGATCAAAAGGAGCTACAAGACAAATGATAGCTAACACACACGCTCAGGGTAAAGGAATATGTTGACTACACATGCTTGAAACAAACAAAGAATGCACCAAATTTTTAGGACCACTCGGATCAAAACCTTTGCACTTTTATCTTCTTCACAAGACCAAACAAGAACTCATGAAGAACACAAAAATGGCGAGTAATTACAGAACCTAAAAACCTTAGTGAAATCTCAATCAAACAGCACCAATCTTCATGAAACTTCAAGGTGAATGCACGGCAAGTTCACAAAACCAAAAGATGCAATTTTTTTGAAAATTTTCTTTTACGGATGTAATGGAAAGGTAATCTAACAACCTAAATGCAACAAGATAACATTTTTATGGGTTTTTAAAGAGTTTTATGATGCAAAGAAACACAGAGAACAGTGAATACAAATATCTCAAACTCACGGAAAGGAGACAATGTTTTGAAAATGTAGAAACAAGAAAAATGAATGGAGATGCAATGAATGACAAGATGAACAAAGATCTAACAATCTAATATGAAAGACAAGATTTTTATTGGATTTTCAAAGAAGATATGCAAGCGGAATCAAACAGAACGTGATGAACACAAATGATGAACTCAATGAACACAAACGATGCAAACGAAATTAAAAAGAAAAGATACAACCTTGGATTGGGATTTCGGCTCTGATACCAAAGATGATGTGACTCCCTTGGTCTTCAAGCTTCATTCTTCAACAAAAGATGGGAGCACTCGGTGAGAACTTCTCCAACCAAGGTATCCAGTGAGATAAAGTAACATTGAGTGAAGTTCCGGTGAGAAGTTCTACAAACTGGAGCTTCACAATAGCGATGAAGGTAGAATGAATGATGACACTTGAACTATGGAGAGGTTCAAGATATGGTCAGGTCTTGATGAATCCGAGCCCAGCTCAAAGAATCAAGAAGGAGATGTCTAGAGCTTCTCACTCAAAGACAATGAAAGGAGACTAAGCTCAACTTTAAAGGGTTCAGTTTAATCAAAGTCTGAATAATACAATGAGAGACCACACCTATTTATAGGCTCAGCAACAAAAAGGAAGGCCTAAACAAATGGGGCAAAAGGATTCCTAAACAATGGGCCTTTAAAAGCAATGCAAAATGCTAAACAAAAAGGCCTTAAAGAAGATAAAGTAAAAGGAAGAAAAGAAGGCTTTATTTGATGGGAAAGCCTTCTTGAGATAGAATCTTCACTCCCTTGTCTTCATCACTTTTTATAGAATATTTTCAAGCTGAAGACTAAGTGGGAAGAAGTGAAGATGCATTAGATCTCGGTTCCTCGTTAAAACCCCTCCAGTAAACCCATTGGGACAAACCCAGAGTATGAAAAAGAGTACAACTCCTTCTAATGTCTTGGGGGTGTCTTCACACTTGTGTGATGGTGAAGGCACATAAATAATGCTTCTCAAAGTATGTAGAGGTCCAAGATCTTTCAAGAAACCTATGAAGAGCTCTCAGAGCATTCCTTGGTTCTTGGTGATGATCCATGGTTCCGGTTGATGCTTGGTGACCTCTATCTTGATCTCCTAGATGCTTGTTGAATGTAGGCTTGGAGTTGGGAGTCCCTATGCTTGCCTTTAGCTGGCTGGTGATAACATTTATGGGTGCTCAGTATGCTAGGGATACATTAACATCTAAACGTGTTAACATGTAAAAACGTTAACGTGTCAACATGTTAATAAATCCATTCCATGATTCCAAAGAGGTATGCATTGAAGTCATCATACTTGATGGCTTCGTTGGTAAAAGAAGAGAAGTTAGTTTTGTGTAAGTCAAGTCGTGGAACATTAACACTTGTCATAACCAAATCATGGTCAGAAGGTATAAGAGTATTTGAGTTATTAAAACGCTAAGGTATGAAAGAATCCAAACAGAAATAAGTAAACCATGTCTATAAAATGCTAAGGTAACTGAAATTTTCATAACAAATAGATAATTCCGACAACAATAATGTTCAGTAAAACACAATGCTCATCTTCAACTACAATTCTCAATGATAACTTGACATGTGGGAGAAAGCTTTGTGGTTGTAAGAAGCTTCTTGTAGCTCTCTGCCTCTTGCTTTATTATAGAAGAATCTCTGAGTTGCATGTTTATAAAAGAATCTCTGAATTTCAGAGTCTTTCTTGAGTACTGCTGAATTCTCAAGAAAGTAATTCACTAACTTAATCTCAGTTTCATCTTTCATAGTCGATCCTTTTTTCTCTTCGGTCCAACACATATGCAGTCCTTTAATCTCAACATTCTCCAAAGTCAATATTAAACACCCAATGAAAGGCACATTGGTAAACTTGATTTGCTTTGACTCCTCTGAATCATAATAAACATACTAACAAAAAAAACAAGTTGAATTCACAATATGATTCAACAATGTTCTTATAGCCAAATCATAGATTGAAACAAATTCTTACAAAGATGAGGTTTTCAGATTTGGACAGGTCTCAAGAAGTGTTAGCCAAGATTGTGACCATGATTTGATGATCCAATCCGCCTGAAAATGATATAAGTTTTGTAATTTGGGAATCCTTCCGAGTTTGGAATAACAATAGATCACCTGCGTACATGTGATAGAACTCTTTAATAGAGAGTTAAAATACATTAAATTAATATGCATCACATAATATATATATATATATATATATATATATATATTTACCTCTATAGTCTCATCACAAATGATCATACGTCTTACACTAGATATCCCGGTTAAAAAATCGTAGAAAATACTGTGCTTCCTTAAACCCTCCGGTGTCAAAGGATACATAAGATCGGTATTGGTATGAATGTCGATCATGAGCAAGGAACTCAGGTTCTTTACCACAATATTATCAGATTGACTTCCTGTTAAACTCATATACTCGAGTCGTGGAGCATCAATTTCAACAGTAAAATTTGTATTAGCCCTACTGAACCCAAATCCGAAACAACATATTTTCAAAGTTTGAGACCTCACACGCAGAAGCAGAAGAACTTTACCACAACCAATATTAAAAGGTAGAACCAGTTCAAGATCTTCAAGAACAGGACATCCTAAGATGAGCTTCTCCACAACCAAAGGACCGTCAATATTGTAACAAACCTTATATAGATGCAAGATCTTGAGACAAGGTAAAGAAACAGCAAACTCTAGATTCTTTAACTCTATATTTCTAAGCTTCAAAGGCACTAATGTATTGCTCTTGTAAATTTTCTGACGCAGGAAATCATCTCCGTTACAAGGATACAGAAAAAACTCCAAATGTTGAATTCCATGATCAACCACTGTATTGATCAACTCCAAGAATCGATCTCGATAGCTTTCAAAATCGTAATAAACTATATCAAACTTTTGCAGGTGTGACTGATGATTGAACTCCATAAATTGGTCCATGAACCTTTAGAAGACTTCTTTGTAAGGATAGAAGTCACGAGTTCGTAAGTGAAGTCCAAGAACACATAACCAAAGATTTCTCCATCGTTTAGATAAAAAAAACTTGTATTCACAGAATCTTTGGTCGGAAGGTTTAAGAGTATTTGAGTTAGCAAAGAATCCGATAAATCACAAAGTGTATCGCATGCCATACCTAAAGCATGAACAACAACAACATGATCGAATCTGAATTGTATCTCAAAATCATTTTTGTAAACATACTGATATGCTCAAATTTACCCTGAGCTACTCTCTCAAATTAAGAGATCACTGTAGTACTTAGGGATCGAATCCACAAGGACTTGGTTACACAATAGATTGTCAGTAAAAGTATTAAGCTAAATAAGAAATATTTTAATTAAAGAAAACAAAGCAAATAAGTAAACGAGATGTAAATCAATGGAGAAAGACGCTAGGCATAGGGAAATCTTAGGAATCGTCAGAACTGCGAATCAATCAATTATTGGGATTTTAATTAAGAACCTTTCTAGAACTCAAATCACTAAGCTATAATTAACCAATTGTCGTTGCGAAAACTATCTAAATCTAAATTCCAGAATCCCAAATTTCTTTGCAAATCCTAAGAATATAAATCAGCCTTAACGTTCAGGTTCGATATGTTCACAAAATCCCTAAACCAAATTCCTTTGCGAATAAGTAATTTTGCTCACTTTAGATAGATCAGATTATCAACTGCACTGTCGTGCCTAATCAATCAACCTAAGATCTAAATTCCAATTGCACTGTCGTGCCTCCTAGAATTAGCTTTGAGAACAACCTAAGGCGAAAAACTCTAACAATTAATCCCAATAATATAATCAATTCAACATTTCATCAAAAACCCTTGAAAACCCTAAACCTAAATATGAAACTACTCAAACATGATCAATGAAACAGAAATCATAGATGAATAGAAGTGCATAGAAGAAATCAATAAGAAACAAAAGGGTTCAGAGTTGTCTCCCAAAATCTCTCCAAAATAAACACAAAGAAGAAGATTATATAAAATAAAACCTAAAAACCTAATTTATAAGGCTAAACACGATCTGGGGTCTTCTGTTAACTTTCTGGAAGTTCTGGGCCACTTTGCAATTCATTAAATGTTAAATTCCGCGTCAGAGTTGGTCAGTGTCGATCGTCACCATTGCTAGTGTCGCTCGACACTCATGGTCATGAACTCAGCTTACTCTATTCAGGCGTGAACGCTTCCCAAAACTGGCATAACTTTTGATCGCACCGTTGGAATGACCTCAAACCACTTCCAGATGAAAGATAATTCATTGATCTATTTGTGTCAAAATATTAGCTCGATCCATCGGTGAAAAGTTCTTCAACGAATGACAAACTTCTGTCGTCTCTGCATGACTCTGCATCTGCATATGCTCCAAAAGCTCTAGAAATGCTACAAATCATCCAAAAGATCCCAAATGTGTATAAACCTGTAAAAGACTCTAAAAAGACTCGAAGCAATAAAAAAGACTCGATAAAAGACATATATCATGGCATAAAACCGGTAAAAACCATGATATATCACATACAACAGAAGGAGGAATCAAGAGCTCTTACTGTTCTCCGTTGATTTGATTTGATGGCAGATCACACAGTAAAGTACGGTGCATAGGTTTAATATCCTTCTCTGATGAGGTAAAATTAGTACGACTTAGTAAAACTATTAATAAATGTAGTGGGATTGTATAATTATAAATGAAGTTTAGAGTTCCTGCATATTTGATGAAATTGAATTGGGTATAACTAATAAGGAGATTTAATAATCTTGGTACAACTTATAAATAATTTTTTTTGGTTGTAGGGTTGTGATGAGGAGGATCAACAGCCAGAGCCACTTGCCAGGTTCTACTTTGGGCCAGATAAATACACAAAAGACATGCAAAATTGTGACAAGGTGTACGATCGTTAAAGTATTGGAAAAGCTGGAACAAACCCTTGAAGACATTGAGATGAAGTGGTTTAGGTATGATCAGAACCAGTTGAAGCATCTTTTCCACATGCTCAGGGAGCGTAATCCGAAATCTGTGGGCATGTTGATGCTTGTTTTGAGGACTGCGGTTTTTGAGAAGTGCAAGGCGTGGTGGTTTGTCCTAAACGGAGTTCCAGTTCAGTATTCATTGTGGGAGCATGGAGTGATATCCGGGCTATATCGTAGTGTGTACCCTCCAAATTATTTGTGTCTTGGGAGCAATGATTTCGTTATGAAATTTGAACAATAGTGTCAAAAGTAGTGTGAATTACGGAGGGTTCATCATCCCTATGGAGGTAAGAATATTCAATTATTTTTTGTTATTGTATTTCGATATAATATGTGTACTAATGTATTTTAAATGGTCTTGTAGCTTTTGGCATTTGAGGCTATCCCATCTCTGAAGAAGATATACCGTATAGATGTTGCATCTATGAATGACTGTCCAAGAATGTGCCAGAGGAAGTTCAAACCCTATGGACAGAAAGGATATCTGTTATCAAAGATCAATAAGACACTTGGGGGATCAAAGGTAAATCGATCAATAAGAGTATGTTTTCTTATGATCAAATTTTGTTGTAGTTAACGCTAATTTATTTCAACAACAGGATATCTCTAGCACTTTAGAAGTTAGTCTTGTGAAGATCATTATTTGGTTAGCCACTTTGTGTATTTCCTAGTACTACTACTACTCGCTGGAGAGCATGTATGTAGCTTGTTGTGGGTTCTTATTAAGAAACAACTTGCATCCATAAGTATTGCAGCCCGTAAATTCCACTTGCAACCGCTAGGTTGTTCACGATATTTGACCACATATCTCTCTTTATCCGATTTCAGAATATCAAACTCGAAACATTTTTTATGTGCAGCAATTTCAACTATATCTTGTATTTCTCCCCAACTCTGAAACTCTTGATCCAAAACAACATTTATATCATCTTCCCAAGCAACATTTCCCTCCTCTTTCTCATCCATCCTCATTTCCCCCTCTTTCTCCTCCATCTTCTCCTTCTTCTACAACATCTCCAAGCTGATAGTATTCATCCAAGTTCACGAATTCTTCATCATCATGTGCATCATTTTCACATGTGTTCACCAACCCATGTTCCATTCGTTCTTCTCCATAAATACTAAGTAAACCATCATTAACACAAGCTGCACTTTCATTTCTTACTACTTTCTCAAACTCCATATTTTGTGCAACATCTTCTGAAGGCTCAACATAAAAAAACTCCCACTTTGATCATGAGGACATGTCATAATATAGGCACACAATTCTTCATCATCCTCGATAATTGATGGTCTATGCTTATGGTTCACCTTCGGAGTGTAACTAAGTTTCAGCCTCGTCACATCTTCATCTCTCTTCATCTTCTTGCATATGCTATGAACCAACTCTGAATAAGTTACATCCTCTACTGATTTCTTCATCATCAAAGTGTAAATTTGATCTTCGCTTTGAATCCATTCCATATAACCTCCTCCAATATTTGAATAATACCCTCCATAATCAAAATGTATGATTATGCATAGCTTCATATTCATTTCCCCATGAAAAATAATAAAAATAAAAATCGAATATTAGTATTAGTAGTCGTAGTAGTACCAAGTCGTACCAGTTTTACTCTATATACATAGTTGTACTAGTTGCACTTATTTCTGGGTAATTTCTAAATTTCATAGTTTACCAGTCGTATTTGAATTTTATTTCTATTTACATACGATTCACTATGATTTCACCACTATCAACTGATATGATTGTTACAAACTAATCGCTCAAAAAAATGAGTTTAATCTTCCAATGTGCAAACAAAACTCAATAAAATTTGAAATCTACAAGAACATTTGAAATTTATAAGTTTGTCAACCTTAAACTTTGAATTTAAACCTCCGGTATGGGTTAAAAATCACCAAATACAACAAGAATTTGTTAATATAGTAATAATACAAAAGGAATGGAAAATAATCAACTCAAATAAAGTTTCAAATTCGGCTATGGAGGTTTTTTTGTTTGTCTCGGCAAGAAGAAGAAGAAACATGAATTTTTGCTTGTTTTTGATTGGTCTAACTTTTTTTTGTTTTTTTGGATTTAAATTTAATTGAAGTAATAAAAGGAAGGAGGGTCAAAAATATAACTTAACTTAAACAAGGATATAAAGATTAACCAAAGGAATAAAGAAAATTTTTAGTGTGTTCTAGGGCATATGAGCCATTTATCCCAACGTCTACCCGAAAGAGCAATAAAGAACTTTACCTGTCTCCGTTGATTTGATTTGAATATAAAAACTTTTTATTTTAATTTTTGGAATTTTAAATAATTTTTTAAGACTTTAACAGATTTTCATGATCTTTTTCCAAAATTTTAAAATATTTTATTTTATTAAAAATAAAGAAAATTTAATGGATGTTACTTTCTATCAATTTGTAGGTGTTAAATGGACACAATTTCAAAAGGTTGTGTATTATTATGAAAGGACAAAATTAATTCATGTATTTTCTTAAATATTTAAAAATTTTATAACTTTTAGTGGAAATCTATAAATAGTTGGAGTATTTTAGTGGAAACTGATAAATAGTTGAAGAGAACATTACCATCCCAAGATAAACTGACTAAAGGCATTATATATCTATAAACTGCTAAACCTAAATTCCTACACTAATGAATGCTCATGAGCTCATCAGCATCATCATATGCATGTCAATAGACCAAAATTGCATATCCGTAACATCACTGTGTGGATGTGATAAGCTTCTTGAAGATATCTAACTATCTTGATTCGTCATCGAAGAGAATCCTTACCACGATAATTTCTTTAAGAACATGATGAATTGCACAACAGAGTTGAAGAGCTGTTGGCGAAAGGGTACCTTACAGAGAGCCTCAGTCCATGTGTGGACTCCGCTCTTTTAATCCCAAAGAAAAATGGTATATGGTGTATGTGTGTCGATAACAGAGGGATAAAAATAATTACGGTACGATATCAATTTACTATTCGTCGACTTGACCATGTGTTGGATCAGATTGGCACTGCTATAATTTTCACTAAGTTGGACCTTAAGAATGGATACTATCAAATCCGTATACGATCCGTAGATGAATGGAAACATCGTTTAAAAACGTGAGGGTTTTTTGAGTGGTTGGTTATGCATTTTGGCTTGTCGAACACAGCAAGTATATTTATGTGAGTCATGAACCAGACCTTCCGTATTTTCATTGGCAGGTTGATGTGTGTCAGGTTTTACCTCAAATATATACAATGGAAAGACTGCAAGTGTACAACCCAATTGCGTGTAGTACTTAAGGATCAATCCCACAGAAATAGTGAAGTCACAAGTAAGATCTCTTTGGGAGTAGGACGAATATTAAATAGATTGTTTTGGGGTTTTCTAATCTAAACTAAGAAAGTAAAAAGTGATGTAAATTCAATAACTAAAAGTGTTGGGCATTGGGGACTATCCAAGAATCATGGTTCTCAAAGGTTTCAGTAATTATCATGCATTCTTCTCCAATAGAATTTTAGAACTCGCAACAAAAAGTGTGTTCCTTCTATAAACATGACTACTTTTGATAGGCAAGCTAACTATGTCTACATCCGTGACTCAACCGGTGGGCTGGTCACGATAGCGACTATTCACGCATTAAATCCTAGTTGTCTTAATTCACATCAGCTTCATGACTCGGTTGGCTCGCTGGTTATGATGCTAACTATTCTATCTAGCTAGTTTATGAGAGGATGTTGCGACTGTAGTCGGGACCCTTCTCTTTAGATAACTTGTAAGTGATCAATAAACAATAAGCTTTAAGGACGAATCTAGATAGAAGAATCCTAATCATAAAATAGTGAGAAAAACGAATCTAACAACCTAACATATCAAACCATGAATCCCTTCAAGCACCCCCACTAAATCCAACAAAAGACTACTCTGACCGTGGTGATGCTAATGGTAGTGGTTGTGGCAATGAAGTTACAAGTAGCATGACAGTGATAGTGGTGGTGCTGTCAATGGCTACGAAGGATTGAATGATTCTGATTTAAGTATGTCTTCTTTTCCCTCTTTTTTTAAAAAAAAAAAAATTCTACCTGATTAAATCTTCTTTTTCATTCAGTCGATTCACTTACACTTGATATATACTTTTACCAATTATCTTTTTTTCTGAATAAAATTATATTATTGTTGTTGTTCTTCAAAGAGTAGACGAAGCAATCCTTTTCCGTGAAAATTATGAAAAATAGAAAGCCTATACACGTCAGCCATTCATGTTGGTAACATTCTAAACGACTACGAAAACAAAATTTGGAAAATTTCTTCCACTATCTAGATAACTCAAGCACAGATGCATGATAAGTTTGTAAAATGCATGTTACTCTACCGAAACACATGGTAAAAAGGTAAAAAACTGATAATTAAGTTTCTAAATTTGATAATTTAAAAATACAAATATTACCCAAAAAAACAGATCAACACTCAACAGTGAATACGACTCGAATAATCCGGTGTTTGCAGCAAGAAACGGCTTAATAGTAGTAATAAAAGTGATTTTAGCATAGTTTAATTAGCACAATATTTATGTAAAACCTCTATAAATTAATAATATTGGGACCAATTAATGTATTTTACTATATTTTATTAGTTTATTAATTTATAGAAGAGATATTTGACTCAAAATATCAAAATGGGACTTGAAAATTATTAATTTAACTCGGTATTAATTTACCGAGTATTAATTTATAGAGTTTTCACTGTATTTAGTCACACAAATTACAGAAAAGCAAGATAACTTCAAAAGAACAGGTCTCACTATTTAGGGACTGAAGATTCATAATTTAATCGGGTTAAGGTTCAACATGATTTTTGTTTTCAACAATGGTGAAATAAACATTCCCCAGCCATAATACCCCAGCAAGCATTGCAAATACATTTTCTTGATCTTCTTATCTAATATGCACAATATTTTTGCCGCTTTTCTTGATGGTGCTCTTCTCCATCTTCCTTGCTACTCGTCCTGATGTCCTAGTCTTCTTCCTCACATACGCTAAAGGCAGAGCCAACCTATAAGCAACGAACCTTATAAATAACTTGACATGTGGGAGAAAGCTTTGTGGATGTAAGAAGCTTCTTGTAGCTCTTTGCCTCTGGAGATATCGCCAAGATGATTAGAGAGATAAAATTGATTGGAGCTGTTTCTATTTTTTTAGCCTTTGATCTTTATTAATATATCCAATAACAATATCCAAATGCTTTCATTCACAACATTTCCAAGTAAAATTTGTTCTGACATCCCTCCCTACTTACTCATATTAGGTAACTCATATTATTGGTGCCCTAGAACCATGGCCAAAATCTAACCATAATAGTATTTCAGAATGTAACCGTATCATTTTTAATAAGATCGTAATTGTATTGTTATAAGCCATAATCGTTAACTTTACAAATATATTAGTTATGGTTAACAGTAAATTATAATCATAACTTTTATCACCTGGTCATGCCTAAAATCAATCTATGGTGTCCATGTTCGTTTCGCAGTCGCTGATAGCAATCAGTGACCAGCGATTAGCAATAACGATCATCAATATATTATGTTGTTCGTTTGGTAATTGTTATGTTGTTTGTTTCGCAATTGCAGAGAATAGTCCCTATATTTTTAAATTTATATTTTCTATAATAGAAACCTATTTAATTTAATTTATTTTAGTTTCTTTTTTAATTTTATTTTTGGTTGAAATTTTAAATTCATTACTCAACAAAAAAATAGGTTATGTGCAAAAGTGAAAGAAAAACAAGACTTTAACAACATGAAATAATTGGATTACACCTAATCCATAATGCCTTGGAACAGCGCCTTTATTTCTTCACGCCTTGGACCAGAAAGCTGAACTTAGTAATGGTGATCAAATTAGAGCACTGGTGGTGATGCACCCCATCAACATGCTACTACGGTCTCACTTCAAACTAGTGACGAAGTAACCCCTCTAATTTATGAGTATATTTTAGAGAGAGAATTCGATTCCTTATGTCCTTCTCTAATGTCCTCGATCGTGAGATGGGAATATGGGATCAGATTTCCTTGGTGCTGTCTTGATGTAACATTTCGTCAATGGGCTTTATGTTGTTGGGTTTCTTATCATCCCTTTCTCTTTCTTTTATTTCTCAATTATGTTTTTTTTTCATATTAGGACTCGCTTCGAGAAGATTCATGTTTATCTCTCAAGATTCATTTTAGATTTGTTGTTATCGACCTACGCATCTATAAGAAGGCTTGAAGGTGTTTTACTTTTAGTTGGCTTTTGGTTATTCTTTGATCTAATTATCTCGTGACTGATTTAATCAAGTTCTTAGGGTCAGGTTTGATCTCTCACGTCGAGAGCATCTAGCATAATTGGTTCTATTATCTGTTGCATTAGTTGGTATCTGAGACTAAACAATTCTATTATGCCCCCTAAGAAGAACTTGCACCAAAAAATGGATGATCAGGCTGATGCTCTTCAAGCAATGATGGTGGAATTTCAGCAAAATTTGCGACACACGATGCAAACTTAAATTGAAGCAGTTGTACGAGCCGTGAAATCCCCATGCTTAAGCTTGGAAACACCATGTTGAATAGGTCTTCGAAGCAGAAGATGAGAATGATGATGTTGATGGTGACAATATGTTTGTTTGTCATCCTGAACAGCAGGATCAACAATAGCAACGAGAGGCGGTTGTGGCTCCTAGGTCGATCTCCAAGAGTTTCATGGAGGGTTACAACCAGACGAACAATTGGATTGGATAAGCTCAACTGATGAGATTTTAACGTTTAAACTAGTCCATGAAAGCACGTGCTTCGACATGGTGGCAACAACTTAAGGAACAACTGACATGGACGGGGAAGGATCGCATCGTTTCTTGGGAAAAACTCAAATGAAAACTACGAAAAGTTTTTTTGTCTTATAAGTATTCCCATACCATGTATACCAAGTTTCAAAATCTGCGACAAGGGAGCAAAGAAGTAGATGATTATGCTAAACAAAAAATTCCTTTGATGGCACATATCAATTCAACGGAAACAGAGGGACAAAGGGTTTCTTATTTCATTGGCGGCTTACGACAACGCTTGCAGAACATTATGCTTCTGTTCAATCTGTACACAGTTTTAGAGGCGCACACGAATTTTTCTTTATGGGAGACCAGCTGATGTAGCATATCGTCGATGTGCTTCTCATTGTTGGGCTTTTTATAATCCACTTCTCTTTCTTTTATTTCTTAATTATGTTTTTTCATATTAGGACTAGCTTCGAGAAGGATTCATATTTTTCTCTCAAGATTCATTTTAGATTTATAGTTACCGACCTACACAGGGGCGGAGGCATATGTAGTGGAGGAGGGTCAACTGACCCCAACTAAATTAATTACCATTTATGTCTCTTAAAAAACTGTAAGATTGACCCCATTAAGAATTTTATACTGATCTTATAAATCTGACTTAAACTCATGCTTTACTTCAAAGAAAACCAAAACCTACATTTTCTTTTTAGTTGGATTTTGATAAATATAAAAACCGAGAATTATTCTCATTATATCTCTTAACCGATTTAATCGAATTCTTAGCATCATGTTTGATCTCTCACGTCGAGAGTTTCTAGCTTGACTAGTTATACTATTCGATGCATTAAATCTGGAGTTTCTTTCTTTTCAAATGAAGTAGATGGTTGTTTGAAAACAAAGCCATACGAGAATAAAATCTGACCTTTTAAATTGTGTCTTAGAGATATAATCGATGGCATAGGTCAAGTCTGGATTGGTGTTAGTCCCGAGAATCCCACCACTAATCACCGACCACACCATAAACGTATAAGGACACGCGAAAAAGAGATTGACACAGTTAACAGGGCCGGCTCACGAGGGAGAGCGAGCTGGGCGATAGCCCCGAATCCCAATCTCATATCTTCGTGTCTTAATAATAAAGGGTCCCAATTTTTATAAATACTTTTTTTTTATATCAATTTTTTTTTGAAAAATCACATTGAAAGAACCCAAATTTTTGTTTTATATGTATATATTTTTATTTTCATTACAATATTTACAAAATAATTACTTATAAAAACAATTAGTAAAAAAGTAAGAAAATAAATTTCAAAGGTTCGCCCTAGGATCCACAAAAGTGTTGAGCCGACCGTGACTATAAACATATTATTAATTTATTTTACTTTATTTTGACTGTTAGAAACCAGTCGATGTCACTAGTGACTGCTAAACGAACAATAGTTGATTGTAATTGTTGGTCGCGGTTGCTAACGGCTTCCAATCCAACAGGACTGGTGTCACTATTTTCACGAATGTTTAAATAGACTATGAACCGAAATCCTTAGGTGATATAAAAGCTTTCTTGTGAGGGGGCATTAAGTGCGAAAACCATTCTTTAAATTTGCGTAGAATATGGATACAAATATCCGAACTCAAATTAAAGTTGACCAAAAAGATGAAGACAAATAAAAATATATAAGAATCACACAAAAAAAAATATAAGATTGACCTTAGAAATAAAAAAGAAGCAAATATATAAGTATCAAATTACGTTAGTTGCACTTTATAAAATCAATAAATCGTTAGGTGAAATGTCTACCCTTAAAAAGAGAAATAGCAATCACATCATCACACAATACTTGTTGATTACTCTTTTTGAAATCCAGAAACAGCCGACACTTATATGCAACAAACACGAGAGTAAACGCACACTTTGTTTGGACATCAGTATCTAACCAATTGATTCTGACGTTTCATCTTTCAATATTGGATTCATTGGTTGATATGTATATATTTTGATTAATAGATTTTTTTAATGGCCTCAAAATTATAAGTGCCATTTGTTTAATGGAATAGAGTTGTAGAGATGTCTCTTTTCCCCCAAAGAGAACTATTATTCTGATTTTCCTTGAAAAAGCCTTTGATTATTTTTGTTATAATGAATTTATCATTATATTCTTAAGAAAGGGCTTTCTTCTATAAGAAAAACCCACTTTTATGATAATAGTATTATGAGGTACGTAATTTGGTAGAAATTTAAATCGGGGTACGTTACCTACTTTTAGCTATATTTTAAAGTAATTTATGAATCTTTCGTTAATTTAGGTAACCAAAGATATCAAATATTGGTCTTTAGTTTTCTAGGGGATATGAAGATAGCTACATATTTATATAAGTATATAACATTTATTTCTCAAAATCGTTGTTAGCCTCGAAAATTCAATAGTTTTCTAATTAAAGCGGTCTAATGAAAGATATTAGGAAAATATTTTTATTCAAGTGGTTAACGATCAATCTTAGCTAATTTTTTTATTGGAGTTGAACAACAAGAGATCGCGTAACTCTGAATACCGAATATACTATGGTTCAGGACTTGTCGAACCTAATGATGTCAAAAAAATGTAGATATAGTATTTCAATGAATTAGAACAGTAACATTTTGAGCCATATGGTTTAAGAAGTGAGGATTTGTTGTGTGTTTCTAATGTAAATGAAAAAAATCAGAGATTTAACGTAGTGGTATCAAACTATGTGAAGCAATTTTGTATCATATATACAACAACAACACTCATGTGATGGTAATAGACTAATAGTCATATAAATTACATAAGAGGCATGACTTGGAAACATATATAACAGCTAATTAAAGCTCTGCAACCTCAGGATTTATTATCTCCGAACATCACCACACTTGCAAGGGACCCGTCAAGGCTCTCACAAATACAACTATGGTTTTGGAACATTTTGGGTTATATATATTATTATATAAAATCGGATCAAAATCTTTGGCAAAGATATGAACCGAGAAGATTCCAGCAAGGTTTCTTCCTTCGTTGTTGGATTCTTGTGGTAAGATCTTCGTTCTTGTGCAATAGATTCCACATAATATGTATGTCTTCGTACTCGCACGAACTCACGTCGTTTTGTAACCTCAAGAGTCCTGTAACACATAAAGAAACATCACTTAGTATTATAAAACCTAAATCTGAATTTTAATTTGAACCGAAACGAAATAACCGATCCGAAAACCGAAAAATATGGAAAAAAAAAAAAAGCTGAATTCAAACCTGAAAAGAAGGATCTAAAACCTAAATATCTTTGAAAATTAAAGATGTATTTAATCAAAATTCAATTCTGAACAAACTTGTAATTATATTAGATTTAAATTTGTATATTGTTATTCATAAACCGAAAATCTGATTCGAAAACAAACAAAAATCCGGATCAAACACCTATAAACAGAACATAATTTCCTCAAAGAATATATTTAGTTTTTTTTGATAAAAATATTATATTTAGTTAAAAGTCAAATTCAAACAAAAACCAAAACCAGCCACACCATCCATAATACCATATTATAATATTTCATAAACCAAAAATCCGAATCAAAACCGAACCAAAAACCGGATTGAACACCTTAAAGAACTTTCAATTCCAATTCAAACCAGCTTTTAAAAGTTTTTTTTTTTTTTTAATTATTGATAGTTCAAGAATCTCTTTTAAAATATATTTCACATAGCTAAAATCATCCACCGACAGTTTCAAGAAGCACATAAAGAAATTGATAAGTCCAATCTAACTTTGATCAAAACATCTAAAGAAATTCTGAAAATGATTTTATTTTTCCCTCCAAAGCGATAAAACAGAGAATTTTAAGCTTACCACTGTGGCGGAATCCGACCCGAACGGTGAAACGATTCCAGATTCGTCTAGTGGGGAAGGCCATCGTGTTCCACCACTCTCTCCATCTCATGCCGGCCATTAAAGCTAAGTGAAGAAGAGAGAGATGAGAGAAGAAACTCAACCCTCAAAAACTATTGTTTCAACCTCAATTAAATAGACGCTGAGTGAGTGGGCTAAATTTTATTTTAATTTTCTTATTTTATACTAAATTTTATTATTTAATAAAGAAAAATATCAGTCTTATTATTCTCTGTTTTATTGTTTTTTTTAACAGCTTCTATGTTTTATTGTTAATCAATACCATTATGAATACTCAATAAAAAAATAGTGCACGGACCTTTTCTTCACTAGATGGAAAGTAGGTTTGGATTATTTTCTGCGGCACAAAATTTTTGTTTGCCGTTATTTTAGAGAATTTCTCATTATTTTTTGTATTTGGAATCGATGGAAAATATGTATGAAAGAACTGAATTTGATTTTGGGTTGGTTAGGAAATTTTTGATTTATTTCAGATAAATAAATAAATATAATTAAAAATAACTTTGTATATAATTATATATGTTTAGTGTATTTAAATATATATTTTTCTGTTAGTTTATTTTATTTTGTGAAAAAGTATTTTAGTTATATTTTATTTATATTTTCTCTTAGTTTAGTTATAAGTATTTATATTTAATAAATTTTCTTTAACAAAAAATATTTAATAAATTTTAGTTCATTCGATATAATTACATATAATTCCGTTTACTTTGAATTTACAATAAACTTGTATAAGTTACTAATATTAGAATAATGATATTTTATTAATTTATAATATTATTAGTTATGTTTAACTTAATAGATATTTAAAGAAAATGATTTAAATATTGAATTAATTTATGATACTAATCAAATTATTTAAAAAACAAATTCAATTTTTTATTATTTATCATATTTTTTATTTTTATACTGATTCCACTTGGAAGTAGAAAATTTTATTATTTAATATTTCACATACTTTTCGAGTTATAATATAAAGGATTCAATTCGTATTTAGAATAATTTAATCCAAATCGGTTTGCTTCGGTTAGTATTCTCTCATAGAAAACAGTGATATTCCTTTATTCTCCTTGGAAACTCTAACTGCTGACTTTCACTTTCGGCATGATGACGTCAGTTTCAACAATTAGATTTGCGCCACGTATGAGAAATCAGTGTGGGTCCCATTGTTGAGAGTGCCTTTTGATTCTATTAAAACTGTCGGTAGGTCTTAATTGTCCCCACGTGTAAATTTTCTGATGGCTTTAGATTTTAAAATGGTTTTTAATTCATTTTTTTGTGGAGAAATGACAAAACAAAAAACAAAAATCTTATGTGTTTTTTTTCCGTATATCATCCATAAGAGAATTACAGAAAAGATTCCCGGTAAATCTTATTGACTGCATAGATTCTAACGATAGATCGTATTGACAAAGTCCTATTGACAGACGCGGAGTATATCTCAAGTATTGCGAGCAAAAGAGGCCTCACTAGCCATGACGGGCTCAAGCACTTTTAGAGATACTACCCCACGAAAGTCCTATTGACCGTCGTGTTGATCTACCGGAAAATTCTACCGTCGTGTTGATCTACGGGAAAATTCTACCATAGTTCTCCGATGGATCTTACACTAAGAATATAGATCGCAACCTATGCTTGAATGAAAGAAAACAAGGTTTATGCCGATGTTTGATCTACGGGAAAACTAGAGAGAGTTTAGAGACCCATTAGAGAGAAAAACTAGAGAGAGGTTTTTCTGGAAATTTCTGAATGCATTATAGTGAAGCGGTACACACATATTTATAGTGGAGGTTGAGTCTTGTTGACATAAGCGTTTACCTCGACCATAAGTCATTGCCTCATCAAAACCTATACTCGGAAAACCCGGTGGGACAAAACCGAAACGAGGAAAAAGAGTACAACAACTTATGCTTTACACCTCAGCGATATATTATCGCTTACATTATTATTTATGCGATTACATCATCGCTTACATCATATATTACATAGTTTAACACATTAATTATACATAATTTACATGATATTATACCTTTGAGATGCCTGCTTAGTTTCTGTTTAGTGATCTATCTCGAACTCGAGAATATGTTCTTCGCAACAACCATATTCATCTCCTGGGCATTCGTACTTTATTTCAGGTTCTTGAAATTCTTCTGTTGTTTCCATGTTCACGTTAATGAGCATTCTTCCGATTTCGTCAAGGTCCATGTAGGGAGATTCAGGGAGTTGTGCATCTTGGAAATATTCTGGTGGACAGTTTTGAGACGGTGGCTTTATCTTCTCGGGTCGGAATTTTCGTTTTTCTGCAATATGCTCTTGTTTCGTCATGTAGCACTGTAGGTCTTCATCAAGGCTCATCTGGTAGTCTATTGGATAGTAAGTCCAATTCTGGTTGAATGGAATTGAGAACGTTTGCTGAGCGTTGTTGAGGCGAAACGCATGGGTTTGGAAATCTTCGTATGCTTTGTTATCACGAACGTTGAAGTCTGGGCGAATACCATTCTTGAAGTCGGTATGGTGAATGAGAGTTGGTAGGGCATGAACTTTCTTTGATTTTATATTGACTTGTACAGGTCTGTGGAAGAAGTAGATTGTGTGTGGATTGAAGAAAGGGTTGATACCTCCTTTTGCCTTAAGCTTCTTGAAGGACTCGTGCCAATTTATTTTTCTTTTTTTTTTCTATTAAGAAAATTTAAAAGAGTAGGACAAAACTAAAAAGAACAAATATACTTAAGAGGAAGAAAAATAATGATTTATTTTGGCCACCATTAAAGATGATGTTTTTATGGTTGAAAGCAAAATGACGTAAAACGTGGCCTAAGTTCGGTTTGAAATGTGAATTATGTGGTTAAGTCGGGTTAACCTCATACAAGTTATACTCTAATTATTTTTTGGATTAATATGTTCACTATAAGTATATTTTATTGAAGATAAAGCAATTTTTAAGTGTTAGCAAAATGTAATAAAAGATTAAAAAAATTATTCATTTATTTGAGAGATAATTGGTATAATAGCTAGATTTAGGTAAATCATAGTTAATGAGTCATGACATTGTGCAAGAATTTTTTTAGAAATTCAACAGCCAATTAAATTTTGTTAAAGTCTTAAAGATTATTTGTCAAAGAATATCGTGGGATGCTGAATAATTTGTGAGTAGGGATTAGAAGGTTTGGTCGTTGAAAAACGAATTTAACTTCACTTGATGTTCAGGTTAAGATATTTTCTTTCAGCTTCCCACTCGATATATGTTTTTTAAGAGACAATAACATAGTCATGATAATTTCCAAGAAAAAAATAAGAAGTTTTACGTTAGAAATTGACAACATGAATGACTTGGAAGCAAAATCTATGGAAGGAAAAAGTGTAGGTTTAGGTCTCCATAAATCTTAATTTATTTTTCTTTCTTTCACGTTTTCTTCTTCTTGTTTGTGATTCCTTTGGTTCTAACCTTATGGTGATATTTATAGAAGTTGCAGGATTCCGTAGGAGTGACAAACTAGTTTCTTTTTGTTGACATGGGTGCAACCAATTTTTACCTAATTAAAAAATGTTTTAGCATCCAATAATAAAAACATGTAATCTTTGACTATAATCTCCCACTTGAAGACTGATTTTTTAGCAGGTCTTCTAGGTTTTTTACTCTAGCAAGCCAAGTGAGATTTCAAACAACCTCAGCTTAGCATGGGGTATGACCTTTGCTAGCATGTATGTTGGATTCTTACTTCCTTGAATCGTTTTAAACACCAACACTCTGTCTTTCAAAGCTGATATAATGAAATGATACTGAAGTTGTATGTGTTTCATCCGAATATGGTAAACCAAGTTCTTAGCCAAATCAGTGACGCTTTTACTGATTTGGCTAAAGAACTTGGTTTACGATACTAGGATGAAGTACATACAAGTTCAATATCATTTCATTGAAAAATGATACTGAAGTTGTATGTACTTGATTGAAACATAGCAGTGAACTTGGATTCCCCTTCAAATACCTGAAGATCCACTTAACAACTTCCCTATGTTCTTTGCGTGGATTGCTCATAAACCTGCTAACAACTCTTACTACATGTGCAATGTCTCATGTTGTACATACCATCGCATACATCACGCTACGAATAGTAGAAACATATGGAACTTTATCAATATATTTCATCTCACTTTAGTCAATGGGACTGATCTATGGATAACCGGAAATGACTTGTTAGGGGAGTACTAATTGGATTTTTTTCATCCATGTTAAACCTCAAATTTTTTCATACACTCCTCTTGTAATAGCTTTAAACCCTCTTTACTTTTACTGATTCTCATCTCAAGAATAAATCTTGTTTCTCCTAGGTCTTTCATCGTAAACTCTTCTTAGAGTTTTGTCTTCAATTTATTAATTTCATGCAAGTCAGCTCCTACTATCAGAATGTCATCAACATACATTAGCACTATCAAGTAAGACGCTTCAAGCCTTTTGAAGTAACAACAGTGGTCAACCCCACACTTCAAGGAATCAACATATTAAATAAAATTGTCAAACCTTTTATACCACTGACATGGAATTGGAGCTACTAGAAATTGTAGGTTTGGTGGGAGCTAACAAATGATTACAAACTAGACTCCTTTTGTAACATGTGTGCAACCAATTTCAAAGATATCTTCAAAGTTAAGGTCAAACAAGCACAGAGCCCGACTCTTTGCTAGCACATATGTAAATTGGTGATTTGAAATCAAAGGATCCAATGATTCTGAACTGTGTTTTGAGCCTAACATAATCATGTCCTTATTTGGTTTAAATACTGAGATTTTACATCGCTTCTTCCTCGAGACGCCTGAGAAGCTAATCGTTTGAAGTTGAAGGCAATATTGCAGTCATTACACTGAAGAGTATGCTGTTATTTAACAAGTTTTTATGCTTTTTATTCTCCTAAGAATAATCGGATGGAGAGAAAAAGAAGAATGGTGAAGCCAGAGTAATTGAACTTTGAGACTTCCTGAGAAATATATGCTTCAAAATGCATACATTATTGTGTCCTTTCTATGTGCAAAAAAAAATGAAAAAATAAACTTGTACTAGTAATATCTGATGTTCGGTTCACGGTTCAATTGAATAAAGAGGATTGCGATTGCATGTGGCCAAGAATAGTGATTGTTCAGCTGTCAGCTTTCGTCTGGTTTGCCATATAAGTCAAGTATATCGTCCATATATATGCGCACGAGCTATTCATCAGTGGCTGCAACCAAAAGATTACAACGCTAAGTCGAAAAACTTCCAAAAAATTCATCTCAAAACAATCGAAATAGTAATAAGATGGAGATCTAGTTTTACCTGTAGATGAACTGGTACATACTTGAATGTAACGAAATCACACAATGGCCAATACAAAAGTCCATTTCTCAATGTTGGTAGAAGATCTCGCTTCAGTCTCGCAAAGATTTCCTCAGAATTTTCACCTTAATATGGACCAGCAACATGTTCAGTACCATAAACGTTTACAGGTAGAAACCGTAAAAAGCTAAAACCATTTGAAACAAAGAACACTTCACTCACATAAGCTTAACTATGATATGTACCTTGTAAAGCAGCATTATAGGAATAGAAAACCGTGTTACTACAAGGTCCGAAAAGAACTTGCCCCATCATTATTTTCTTAAAAGTTGTCAACACATCGCGCTTTGGCAATATTCTAGAAAGATAACTGAACCAGACATGCTGTGATGGTCCAAGAAATAGCAACCCAAAGCTAGCCATTCTGGCTGTTCTCATCAAGTCAAACGAACCAGATGGTGGCATTGTGATCATCTGTCACAAATCAAAAACAAAAGGGTCTCTTAGTTTCCTTGTTTCTTTTATAGTTCTGCATAATACACAAGGAAGCAAACCACAACATGATCATATAATGACTGAAGAGAAATCCATAAATGATAGGAAGAAATAGAAAGTTTTTACACACACCTAAACCTTTTCTGCCTCTAAAGATAAGAATTCACAAGAGATAACAAGAATACTAAACCAATGGAATGTGAGTTTTCGGAGCGATCAAACCGATATTGAGTACAGAAAGACTACAAATTCATAAGAGATAGTCGATTGGCATATCGGTTATGCGAGCTACCAAAACAGATAAATTTTTTCTGGTATTCAGTAAATGCTCTATGTACAGTCTCACATATCAAAGAACAACGATTGAAGAACACAAACAAACTACTCTGAAGCAAAATTTCTAATACTAATAAGACTTTAATCTAGCTTCATAGATACTTTAACAAAAGGCTAACAACATACCACATCAATTTCGAATTGTATAGGTATGAAACAATAAAGAGATTGATGTTTTATTCATAAATCAAGAGATAAAATTCAAAACTTTATGAATTCCCTAAGATTAATTCGTGATTAGTAGCAAAATAACCTAAATCGATAATTCAAACTCCAAAAAATAATTATATAACAGAGAGCGAAAGAAAGTGATGATTCTCACCTGAGAAGTGAGATCAGCGGCCATATAAATAAGTGAAGTAGTGATGCTCTTAGTCATAAAAGGATGTGAATCGAGCTTTTTCAAATACCATCGTAGAAACGCAGGTTGTTTCGAAGAAGAAGAAGCATTCGTCGATAGATTACGCGATACGATGAAGACACGTGGAGCTACGAAATTCCCAGCTTTACGCAGATGGTGAAAGGATCGGCTAGAGAATCCGAGGATGGGATTACGAGCGGCGAATACAGTTCCAACGAGAGCATTGTTGATTCCGTGAAGAGAACGACGATCGGAGAATCGAGGAGTAGTGAATAAACGTTTGCTCAAACCAACGATGTTCATCTTTTTTTTCTTTTTTCTTCGATGATTTTTGTTAATGGGGGGGGGGGGGCAGCTTCACTGTTGATGTAGATGTCCACACCAGAATAAACGACAGCGTTTTTGGTAGCTCATTAGAACGACGTACATTGCTTCAATAAAAAAGTTAAACGACATGATGTTTAATTTGGGAAATACTCCCACCCAGCCTTTTCGGTATAGTTTTCGGGTTTTTTTTTTCTTTGAAAAATAAATTTCACATAAATTCGAAAATATGGTTGGCATTTCAACTTGGTTTATGTTAGGATTCATCGTTCGGTTAAATATACGGTTAAGATTTTGATTAAAATTAAGATATATTAAATATTTAGTATAGTTAGATATGTTTTTCAGACATAATTTTTTTTAAATAAAGTTTGCAATTTAATATATATATTTAAATATGTATGATGAATTTAAATTATAGATGCCAAGGAATGGATTGTTGCTCAGACAGCCAAACCACAAGTGCAATTAAAGCCAAGTGCAAGTGCAATTAGGGCTGCAAATGATGGTAACCAAAATAAACTAACTGAACCAGCTGAATAATGATTAACTGAACAAAAATGAGCGGAATAACAAAAATGAGATGAATAAATTGCACAGAAATAAAACTAACACTAAATGGTGATACTGTAGAGGAATATAATTGAATATATAATAATATAATAACTTAATATTAATAGTATATGTAATAATATCGAAAATTATATAATTTAATAATTATAAAAAACTATTTAACAAATAAATGAAGTAAAAATGACTTCTGAATTATAAAGTCGTATTAGAATATAAATTCTTTATGTAATTAATGAAAATAATTTTATTATTTGAAAAAAAAATATAACATTGATGACGAGAACCACATCGACTTGAATACCATATTTGCTCAGCAATTTGATCACGTACAATCTTCATATAATTCTCCGCTTCTGTAATTTACATACTAATGTAATTTAAAGTGTATGAGCTAAACAAATATATGGTGATATATAAATATTCAAAATTATCTCGCCACCTGGTTCGGCATTTTCCAGCGCACGTGTATAGGCTAACTTCTGGTTTATTTTTTGTATCTAACTCTGAGCCGGTTTGTGGTTCAGTTATGCCTGGTCGGGACCTTTTGTTTATAACCCGCATTAAACTTCCAAATCAAGAGGTTAATTCTCATAAAGCCTTTGTGTTTTGGTTAATTGGTTTATTACGTATTTTACTTATTTGGATCTTTTGATAGCCTATATTGGAGGCAATAGGAACTACTGTGTGGCTTGACAACAAGTATCATCCTGTTCGTAATTAGCAATGTTTGTACCTTTGCCTCTGTACAAAACGCAGCCGCAGGAGCTGTATCTCGTACGGCGCTGGGGCTGTTCTTTGTGACTAACACTTCTCTGTTTAGTTTCTTTTCTGGGAATCTGATATGCAAACTTATCCTTAAACTACATTGTATAGTAGATTTGCGGCATTTGCCCTAGGGGACATTATACTGTTTATAGAAGAGTGAGAGTTGTATCACAAGAGGAAGAAGAAGCAGAAGAAGATTCTGAGGCTTTGAGGTGGTTTAGTATATTCCGTATATATTCTTGCAAGAATCTTCATGGATCTCCCACATGATAAAGGCAAAACAAGAAGGGTATAGGTATGTCACTTTCTTGGGAATTGATAACTTTAGAAGTGTGTATTATAATCGATCTGCCTTATTCACTTGGGAAGACATCCCTTATATAGTCACATACATAGATTCGAGATATACATCAATAATATTTAGCTTCGTCTTATGCCTTGATATTCGGAGATACACTGCTATCTCTATAACACTCCCCCTCAAGTTGGTGGGTGAGAGAATCGAACGCCCAACTTGGACGTTAAGTGATTGAAGCTGGAACATCCTAATGCTTTAGTAAGAAGATCTGCTGTTTGCTCCGAGGTATGAACGTATGCTGTTTTAAGTAAGCCATCTTTAATCGCGTCACGTACATTGTGACAGTCCGACTCTATGTGCTTGGTTCTCTCGTGGAACACCGGGTTAGCTGCAATGTACATTGCGGACTTACTGTCACAATAAAGCGTCATTGGTTCTGTATGAGGTAGGCCGAGATCTCCAAGCAACGACTTTATCCACTTGAGTTCCCGTGTAGCTTCCGACATTGCCCTATATTCCGCTTCAGCGGAGGACATAGACACCGACTTTTGTTTCTTTACCTTCCAGGAAATGGGGGACTCTCCGAGTTGAATGATGTAAGCGCTTAGAGACCGTCTACTAAGCGGACATGTTGACAAATCCGAATCACAGTAAGCTTTCACCTTCAGGCCGCCATCAGCTCGTAAGAAAACCCCTTGTCCCGGGTTGCCTTTTATGTATCGCACCAGTCTCATTACAGCTTCCCAATGAGCTTCCCGAGGGTCATGCATGACCTGAGTAAGAACATGAATAGCGTAGCTGAGTTCCGGCCGTGTAAGTAGCAAATATACCAGCCGGCCCACTAATCTTCTATACATTACTGGATTATCACACTTTGGACCATCATCATCCAACAACATATGATTTTGTTCCATTGGTAACGAAAGTGGTTTTTCTTCTGGAATTCCAGCCTCCGTAATTATATCCAAGGCATTCTTTCGTTGTGAAAGAAAAAAACCACTCGAATCTCTTGACACTTCTATCCCCAGAAAATATTTGAGTTCACCCAAATTCTTCATGCTAAAACATCTGCTTAAATAAGCTTTAAAATTTTCTAGCATTGCCAAGTCACTGCCACAAACAATTAAATCATCCACGTAGATCAAGACCCGAATACTCATGTCGCCGCGGATGTATGTGAACAAGGAGCAATCCGCATAAGACTGCTTGAAACCATAATGAGTCAACGCTGTAGACAACTTCAAGAACCAACACCGTGGCGCTTGTTTTAAGCTGTATAATGACTTCTTTAGTCGACATACCTTAGTGGGATCCGATGTTTCGAAACCCGGTGGAAGTTTCATGTATACTTCCTCCTCGAGATCGCCGTGCAAGAATGCATTATGTACATCCATTTGATGTACCTCCCAGTTCTTTGCCGCGGCTACTTCTAACAATGCTCGGACCGTTGTCATTTTTGCAACTGGGGCGAACGTATCATTAAAATATTTTCCTTCGACCTGATGATTTCTGAGCACCACGAGTCTTGCCTTATACCGTTCTATACTCCCATCGGCATTATACTTTAGCTTATAGATCCACTTGCTACCCAACGCCTTTTTTCCAGCTGGTAGTGTTTCCAACGTCCATGTTTCATTATCCTCTAAAGCTTTTATCTCCTTTGCCATAGCTTCTCTCCATCTAGCATCTTTTACCGCATCATGATAATAGACGGGTTCAATGCCAGCGCTAACAGCTGCAAGAAATATTTGATGCTGTTCCGAGAATCGATGATCAGAGATGTAAGTGTTAAGAGATGTGTTACCTTGGACCAAAACCGAGGACGTGGCAGCAGGTGGAAGAACGTGAGAAGAATGTTTATCGGGTGGAGAACTTTGAGCATTGTAGGTTACAAAACCTTTGAGTTTGATGGAGGGTTGTTTTATACGACACCCTTGGCCAAGATGCTCTTCTTCTTTAACTACTACATTCTGAGCGGGTGGTATACTACTGATCGGAGTCGTGGTCGCTTCCACCGGCACTGTAGGTTCCACTACACTAGGTACCGTGATTTGCTCAGGTGTATTCGTAAGTGCCACTTGTGGAGATGCCAGGGAACTCCCCCTATTGGGTATTACCACAAAATCATCATCGTAAAATAAATCCCCTTGAGATGGGATTCCCGTATCGTCGGGTCTGATTCCGATGTCCGTGGTAAAGGGAAACAAGGCTTCATGAAAAACAACGTCCCTTGACACGAACAACTCGTTTGTTTCCACATCATACAGCCGCCATCCCTTTTGTCCATAGGGATATCCAACTAGCACACATTTTCGACTTCGGGTGCCAAACTTATCCTTGTTTCTTGCCATCTTATGGGCGTAGTACAAGCAGCCGATAATTCGTAAGTGATCATACGTCGGAGGAGCCCCAAATAACACTTTATATGGTGCTTTCCCGTTTAGAACTGTTGATGGCGTCCTATTAATCACATGTGTTGCCACCAAGACACATTCTCCCCAAAACTTGATGGGTAAATTTGCTTGAAACATAAACGACCTAGCGACATTGAGAATATGGCGATGTTTTCTTTCAACATGACCGTTTTGCTGAGGAGTTGCAACACATGATGTTTGGTGAAGAATTCCTTGTTCCGCAAAATAGGATCTGAGACACATAAACTCAGTGTCGTTATCACTTCGTACTATTTTGACCTTTTTCCCAAATTATCGATCGGCCATACTAAAAAAATTTGTGAAGACTTGTTTTACTTCGCTTTTCTCTAGTAAAAGATAAGTCCATACCGCACGAGAGTGGTCGTCGACAATGGTTAAGAAATATACAGCTCCACATGAAGACGAGACTTTATAAGGACCCCATACGTCTACGTGAATAAGTGCGAAACAATCTGAAGCTTTATTAGAACTATCAAAGAATACAGCTCGTGTTTGCTTGGATTTAAAACACGTCTCACAACCTCCAAATGGTTGTGTATTATTTTCAACACCAAAAACCAAAGGTAAATAAGACAAAACTTGAAACGATGGGTGCCCAAGCCGTTTGTGCCACAAACTTCTATCTTCCGAAGCTTGAACTTTGTGAACCCTTGCAGCCTGAACATCCCGATAAACATAGACTCCATCACGTTCTTCACCGGCTCCAATCAAGGTCCTCGTAAAACGGTCCTACAAGACACACAATGTATCAGTGAAAATAGCAAAACATTGTGTTTGCTTTAATAACTTTGACACTGATAGTAATGTGCAATTCAAGTTTGGAACAAGAAGCACATTCTGTAGGATAATTGTTTTTGACAACGGTAACACTCCTCGTTGTGTAGCAAAAAATTGACTCCCGTCGGCGAAATTAATAGGACAGGATACCATATCTGTGATTGATACTAGTATGCTCGCATCACCAGTCATATGATGCGAGGCACCTGTGTCTAATATTACTTCACCTGTCTGTACCGTACCGTGTAGACGTTCTGGAACTGGAGATGAAGCAGGTCGTTGCTCAAGCATCATCTGGTTAAGCGACGCCCATTGTTCTTGTGTAAAACCTGGAAGTGGCGCAATTGGAGCAGAAGTTTGAACAGCATTTGCACGGGGAAAGCCACGCCCTCGTCCCCCAATCATGCCACGTCCTCCCCCTCTGCCTCTACCAGCCTGAGTGGATGATGTTTGAGTGCCCTGTTACTTCTCGATCCATCAGTCAGGAAATCCAATAAGTTGCCAGCACTCACTCTTTTCGTGCCCTTTTTTTCCGCAGTGGGAACACGGTGGCCTCGGATCTCGTTCTCTTGCTGCAGCAGCCAATGTCACGCCTACCGGTTCTGTGCGAGTATCAGCCCGAGTAGCAAAACTGACCGTATCGGTTCTCGGCTCGTGACGTATGGAGTTGATTCGTCTTTCTTTACGAATAATCTTCTGATACGCATGATTAAGATCTGGCAGTGGTTCAGTGCCAATAATCGTGGTACACACATTCCCAAAACGGACCTCATCGAGTCCCATGAGGAACTGATACACCTGTTCTTCCTCCCGTTCCTTGATAAACGACTCTGTTCCGCCGCAATTACACCGAGTGATTGGTTTGTAATTCTGCAATTCTTCCCACTTTGAAGAGAGTTTGCCAAAGTAATCTGAGATGGAGAGACCATCTTGCTTACAACTAGCAAGCTCTGTTTTAAGTTGATAAACTCGGACCGAGTTTCCAACAGAGAATCGATCTTTAAGATCGTTCCACAATTTCTGCGCTTCATCAACGAAGGTCACCGTCGATCTGATTTTTGGTGAGATGGAAGCTCGGATCCATCCTATGATCATGGAGTTCACAGTCCTCCATTGGTATAATCTGCAGAGGTTGTCGCCGGAATTGTGATGATTCCGTCGATAAACCCTGTTTTGCGTTTGGCGCGAAGTGTATTCTCCAGCTCCTTCGCCCATTCAGCATAATTTTCACCAGTCAATTGAACCCCTGATATCACTGTTCCTGGATTATCAGAAGCATGAAGGTGATAAGGAGTTCCGAGTGGATACTCCTTCACAACGGGTACAATATCGGCCATTGTGTAATTTTATGAGTGTGTTTTATTTATTTATTTTTTTAAAATTGTGAGTGTTTGGTTTCTCGATCGATGGAGAAAAAAATGAAGAATTTAGGTTTTTTTTTTTTAAGAAACCTGCTCTGATACCATGATAACTTTAGAAGTGTGTATTATAATCGATCTGCCTTATTCACTTGGGAAGACATCCCTTATATAGTCACATACATAGATTCGAGATATACATCAATAATATTTAGCTTCGTCTTATGCCTTGACATTCGGAGATACACTGCTATCTCTATAACAGGAATACTAGAAAGAAGATCCTAATGATATGCTCCCGTTTGTCTGAAACTACTGATGTTAGTTGCGGTTAGGTTTTGTAATATAAGTTGAAACTTATGGTTGTCTGAAACAAATGTTGTTATTACGATGAAGTTGAAACTAATGTTGTGAAACTTTGACATGGTTCATGTTTTAATGTATTAATGTATTCTCTTTTTGCTTTTATATTGACTTTCTATATGATTACAAAACGAAATGAGAATTAGGTACATGAAACCAAACAAAAAGATATTGCATAATACAAATGCTATTTTAAATGAATAAATTGCATATTACAAATGCTATTTTAAATGAATAAATTGCATATTACAAATGCTATTTTAACTGAAATAATGGCTTAACAAAAATGCTATTAATATTTTACAAGTAACAGTAAACCAACGCTATAATTAGATAATTAATAACAAAATATATTCGCTATTAAATATTATAATATTGTATAAGGAAAGACGCTATAATACCTCTCAATAAAATAGCACTACAAGAAACCGGTATGTTTAATCCCTCAACCTATTATCATGGTCGCTTCAATAGCGCTTAAAACCAATATCGTACCATTAAATAGCGTTGTTCGGGCGCTAAAGATACTCAATATTCTTGTAGCCAGCTGCATGATCCATCTAAACAAAGAAACTCTCATAAATAATTCGAGTGATAGCAATGAAGGTTGTTCTGTATAAACGAACAAGGAGAGGAAAAACTAAAATTTTGATGAACATGATGAAATAGGAGACTCATGAATTTGACGAGAAACTTTTAGAAGCGCTTTGCAATGAGACAATACAACAATTCAGCAAGGTAAGAGCATTCGTATTGGATGTATCTCACAAGGTAACACCGACAAAATACCGACGGAAAAAAACCAACAGATTTCCGACAGATCTTAAAACCGATGGATTACCGACGGCCAAGTTTTTTTTAATATGATAATTTGAAAAATCAATAAATGTATTAATTTTAAGAAAATTAAATTAAAAAGAAATAAAAATTAAAATTGAATTGTATTGAAAATTAAAATGGAATATTATTAAAAAATTTTAATAATTCAAATACAAAAACATAAAAATTGTTTCTAATCCGAAAATCAAACTAAACGTCCAGTGGAGGTGGTCCCGGTAGAGGTGGTGGATATTGCGAAAAGAATTCGTTCATCCGTCGGACCATCGCTTGTTGATCAGCTTCATATTTCGCCCTTTGCGCTTCTCCGGCCTCTTCAAGGCTTTGCATCTTCGCCTTCATCTTCTACATTTCAGCGTGACTCTGTGCGAGCTCCACCCTAAGATCGGCGGTAGGATCTCCGAAATAGCTTGAAGTAGCTGAGTAAGATGATGAATCGTCCGGAAGACCAAAGATCCGACCTTTGGTCATCGGAGTACACTGCAGAAATGAAAAGTTGAATAAATATTTGAAATAAAATAAAAATTGATTAAAATTTTAAAATTTACTTACCTCGTAGACGAATTCGTTGATCTTCTCGATCGGGACTTCGTTGAGAGGCGGGGTTCCTTCAATGATTGGTTGAGTAAGAAGAAACTCTTGACCCATCTTCCTGACGTTGCCAACGATCTCCCAAGCTACACCATCTTGGATTTCATTGGTGTTCTTGTTGGTGTGTGCAACTTCGATCAATCTGAGGGCGGAAGGTTGGACACCATCTTTCCAAAACTACAAAATTAACAAATATAGTAAATATTTTGAATATAAAATTGAAAAAACAACATATTGATTAAACCAAAAACGTACAAGTTGTTTCACCTTTGTGACCAAACTGGCTGCTCCTAGATTGTGTGTCACCTTACCCTTTCCTTTCCGATCGCTGTTCCGGCACGCAGAGTGGGTTGTGGAGCTTGCCTTCGCAGCGTCTTCACTCCAGTACGCTATCAACCCATTCCATAGGGCCGGGTTCATAACCAACTCCCTTGGCACAAGATTCCTCGACCACAACCCCTTCCACTCGTTCAGCTTCCGTGAATACATTATTGCCGCTTTTTTGTGGAACTCCCTTCTAACCAAAGCGGTAATGTGACTCTCCCAAGTAAATTCTTGCTGAAAAAATGAAAATTAAAATAAAATAAACTAATAAACTATTTAAATTCAAAGTAAACAATAAAGAAAATGAAAAAGTTACCGCAAATTGCCGAAACCACATTTCTTGCTCTTCTAAGGGCATTTGGGTGTACGTCGGATACGGATGCTGAAACAATCCATTAAGCATCCGGTTGATAGACTTGGAAATCCCATTTCCCGAATCTTTAAACCTTCAAAAAAACATATTTTGTAGACTTTAAATAGTTTATAGAAAATATTAAAAAAAATTTAATATTTTTAAATAGGAAAATTAAACTTACCGTGTGTCTGTCCCAACACAATCCGGATGAAGACGAGTGAATCTCTCTCGTCTAGGTAAAGCAATGAAGTCCTCGATGCTCATTTGCGACGATGCAGTAGAGGATGGTGTCGATGCAGCAGAGGGTGGTGTCGATGCAGCAGCGGGTGGTACAGGTGATGCGGTGTCCTGAATATGGGTAGACGCCATAGAATGACTCCTCGCAACTCCCCTACTCCTACCGGAACCTCGACGTACTCGGCTCCCAGAACCCTCGTATAATCCGTAATCCCTTTAAAATTTTTAAAACCAAATTACTTTTTTAAAATTACTTAAAATATATATAAATGTCTAAAATAATTATAAATTTCTAAAAATGATTATAAATTTCTAAAAATGATTATAAATTTCTAAAAATGATTATAAATTAATAAAAAGCATTATAATTTTATTAAAACAAATTTATAATTTCTTCTAATTTAAATAAATAATGTAAAGTAAAAAAAATATTTAACATAACAAATTCATATTATCCAATTCTTAATCAAATTCAAATCCTATGCAAAATCAAATTCTTAATCAAAATCATATAAATTTTTAAGATAAATAAAATCATATCCAAAATAAAATTCATATTATCCAAATCTTAAATCTAACCATAGAAATCCTAGAACTAACACTAGAAAACATAAATCTAACATCCAATAACATAAATCTAACATCCAAGAACCTAAATCTTACATCCAAGAACCTAAATCTAACATCAATCTTAAAACCTTAGAAATCTTTAAGTTTTAGAGTCTTGGAAACTTACAAATTGGATGGAATTGATGGATTGTTAGACATCTTGATGGTTGAGCCAAAAAAAGTTGTGAAATCGGAGGTTTTTTTTTTTCGCGTAACTGATCCGCGAGGAAGAAGAAGAGATTATTTATCAAAGAATTTTGACTGAAATTCCATCGGAATCTAATCAAATTAAATGAAACGGGGTCTCGGGAAGATTCCCGCCTAAAATTTCGTGAAATTTTAGTTTCCCGGGGAGATGAAAATTAATTTGCCGCTTAATATTTAATGTCCGTCGGAAATCCATCGGTACTGTCCGATGGATTTCCGATGGATACCTGAAATTTTAGTTTCCCGGGGAGATGAAAATTAATTTGCCGCGTAATATTTAATGTCCGTCAAAAATCCGTCGGTACTTTCTGTCGGATTTCCGACGGATATGCGAGACATGCATGTCTCTTCATTGGTCAGTCAAACCTTGAGGCGGGACACGTGTAACCACAATCCATCGGGAATCCGTCGGGAACACGTGTAATTTCCGACAGATTTCCGACGGGTTTGTGGTTTCGTGGTCGTTTACAATCCGTTTCTCTTGAAATATGTTTGTAGTATGGTTTGTTACTCATTTCAATGATGAAATACTAACATATACCTTGTAACATATCATATATATCAAAATTAGAAAAATCCCGACTATCATGACTACATTTACACAATGATACATATCTTAAAACGATGATATATAACCATAACAACTAAATTTTTCTAATTTCGTATATTTAATATATAACAATGTATTTGTTTATATTTTATCATTGAAATGAGTAACAAAGCATACTACAAACATATTTCAAGAGAAACGGATCGTAAACGACCACGAAACCACAAACCCGTCGGAAATCCATCGGAAATTTCCGATGGATTTCCGACGAGTTTGTGGTTACACGTGTCTCGGTTTAAGGATTGACTGACATTGACTAGCCAAGTCATTTCCATTGGAAATCCATCGGAAATTTCCAACGGATTGGAGTGTAATTTGGTTTTGGATGTTTTGTGTATAATTTTTATTTTTGGTTTTTTGGTTTTTTTTTGTGGTTTTTTTATGTTTTGGGTTTTTTTAATGATTTTTAATGTTTTTATTTATTTATGGTTTTGTGGTTTTAATTTTTATTAAAATTAATATTTAAAATACGAAATAAAAATATAAAACATTAAATAAAATATAATGTATTAGTCTGAATCAGATAATGATCCTTTAGAAGGAATATCGTCTTCGGCCTCATCAAATTCTCCAAGTTCTTCCTCTGATTCTGAATGAACTCTATCATCACCAATTTCCGTTAAATCAACCGCAAGGAATGTATCAAAAGAATGCTCAACATGATCCATTGGAACACTTCTAGTTGGTTGTAAAGCATCGTGCTCAGAAACTCCATAAATTTTTCCTCTTGGATTAATTGGAGTCACTGTAATCCAAGGATCTGAACGCCGTGTTATCCTAGGGTAACGAATATAGCATACCTAAAAAAACAAATGTAATTTATGAAGTCAAATGAAACAAAAATTGAATCCAAAAACTGACGTAATATAAAATATTTATTAAAATATCCGAACCTGGTCTGCCTGTGATGCTAGGATGAATGGGTCATACGTACGAAGTCTTCTTCTAGAATTTACTGACGTGACGCCAAATTGGTTCACCTTAACCCCACGCCCAACTTCTGGATCATACCATTCACACATAAAAACAATGCACCTCATGTCCAACATCCCTGGGTAGCGCACTTGCAATATTTCTTTGAGAATCCCGTAATAGACAACATCACCAGATTGAGCCGAAATACCATAATCTGCAGTTGGTCTCGACCTTCTTTCATCGTGAATCCTAAATGCAAATCCCCTACTGCAATACCTAGGGTATGAGGTCGCAATGTAGATTGGGCCAGTAACTAACTCCACTAACCATGTCGGAAAAACCGATCCACCTCTAATTCCCTCATTAACCTAAGAAAATAATTTCCACAAAATTAATATAAAACACTTACGTAATAATTGAAGTCATTTATATATTAATCTTATAGCCTACTTACGTAAAATTGCAGCCAAGTAATATAATCGTTCTCCTTATGCAGTTCAAGTTCTTCTTCAGTCTTTTCCGGAAAATGGCTACGTATTATTGCCATGTAAATCCTGAAAGCAAACAACATTATATAACCTTTGAAAGCTAATACTTATGTATAAAATAATTTAGTATTTAAATAGATTAAGTTTTTTACCTTTCGTACTCCGCCATCTCCTCACAATTTGTTAGGATATACATATGCAAGTGAGTCCACTCCTGTTGTGATAATTTGTGTTTCTTCCCTTTCCCACTGACTCGACCAACTTGCGAAAACAACTCAGGGACCACCACGGGATACATGGCTTTCTCACCTCTATCATCATGGCGAGCAGGACGTCTACTCTTCGTACGAACTTCCGATGGAAAGTAATATTCTGCAAAATGTGAGGTTTCTTTGTTGATGCTCTGTGCGACAATAGACCCCTCAACTCGACTTAAATTTTTAACCTTGTTCTTCAGATGGAACATGTACCGCTCAAAAGGATACATCCAACGGAATTAAACAGGACCACCTAGTGCGACTTCATGGGGGAGGTGGATCGGAAGATGTTCCATAACATCAAAAAAGGACGGCAGAAATATCTTCTCAAGATTGCAAAGGATCAAAGGTATATTGTCCTTTAAATTGCGAATCCCCTCAAATGTAAGTGTTCTCGTGCATAAATCTCGAAAGAAAGTACCAACTCCTGCAAATAAAAATACACAAATTTAAATATATATATAAAATATAAATATCAGTTATTGTTAAAATAAACATGAAAATGATTTATACCTGCAATTGCTTCGTACACATCTTTATGAAGGAGCTCTGCAAAAGCAAATGGAAGAAGTCGCTACATCACAACATGACAATCATGACTCTTCATTCCGATAAACTTTCCTTCTCCATAGTCGACGCAATTACGCAGATTATATGCATATCCATCAGTGAATTTGACATCGTCTTGAATCCAATAAAAAAATTCTTTTTCCTTTTGTGCATCCAACCAGTACGGAGCAAAAGGATATTTACCATTGGGAAGAATTTCAAGAAAATCACGATCGCAAATCTCTGCCAAGTCCAACCTTGACTTCAGATTATCTTTTGTCTTCCCCGGTACATTTAAAACTGTATTCATTATGTTATCAAAGAAGTTCTTTTCAACATGCATCACATCAAGGTTGTGCCTCAATAAATGGTCCTTCCAATAAGGCAATTCCCAAAAGATACTCTTCTTGTGCCAATTATGAACTTCCACGGCTCCTTAAACAGTTTCATGCCCATTACCTCCACATTCAGAAGTCATCGCAGCACCAAAATCTCTCAACTGATCCAATAAAGTACTGCCATCTGGTTCATCAAGTGGAGCTTCAAACACTTGTTTATTTTTCGTAAATAATGTTTTAGACCGACGATACGGATGCTCCCTCGGTAGAAACCTTCTATGGCAATCAAACCAACACGACTTTCTTCCGTTCCTCAATTGGAAAGAATATGTGTTGTCTTCGCAATACGGGCATGATAATCTTCCATGAGTTGTCCATCCAGATAACATTCCATATGCTGGGAAATCGCTAATGGTCCACATAAGAACCGCACGCATCCTAAAATTCTGCTGGCGCAAAACATCAAACACTTCAACACCGTGACTCCATAGCATTTGTAACTCATAGATCAATGGCTGGAGGAATACATCTAGTGATCTCTTCGGATGCTCAGGGCCGGGAACAAGAACAGAGAGAAATAAAAACTCTTGATGCATGCACATACCAGGAGGCAAGTTGTACGGTGTTACGATTACGGGCCACAATGAATACTGCCTTCCATGCTTCCCAAATGGGTTGAAACCATCTGTACATAACCCGAGGTACACATTTGTTCTCTCAAACGCAAAATCCGGATACATGGATTGAAAATGTTTCCACGCTTTTGCATCTGAAGGATGTGTAATCTCTCCATCTTGACAATGTTCTGCATGCCATCTCATTTGCTCTGCCGTGCGCTCAGATTGATATAACCTCTTCAACCTTGAAGTCAACGGTAAGTACCACATACGTTTAAAATGAATTGGAACTCTCCCACTAGTATCTTGTGGTTTACGACAAAATCGACAACTTCTCCTGTCTTCATCTTCTCTCCAATATATCATACAGTTGTCGATGCACACATCTATTACTTGATACGACAAACCAAGACCACCTACAAGTTTCTGTACCTCGTAATATGATGCCGGTGCAAGATTTTCTTCAGGCAAAAGATCTTTCACCATATCTGCTATCGCATCAACACATTCCTATGCCAAATTGAAGTCCGTCTTAATGGTCATTATTCTACCATAGATCTTTCACCATATCTGCAGATGATAAAGGTGAATGACATTCTCTACACCCATCATATAATGGCTGCTTTACTGCGTCTAACATATCAAAAAATCTTCTAGCTTCTACATTTGGTTCTTCAACCCTATCCTCATCTCTTACGGTCGATGGCAAATTCTCTCTAAACGCATCATTCACCATCTCAACGGTACCAACACCAAAATCTACTTTCGTTCTATGTTCTCCTAAGCTATCCGCAACATAGGGTTCACTGCTACTACTACCATAATCAAAATTTCTTTCTCCATGTAGATAGCAAATCTTGTAACCCGGCATAAATCCATTGCTATACAAGTGATGCCAAACTATCTCTATCTTAACATTATGAGAATTGCGACAAATTGAACATGGACATTTCATCTTACCACTTGTTTTCACTCGCGGTTGATTTCCAGCAACGGCCATGAACTCGCATATACCTCATGCATAACCATCGTTTAATAACTTCGACTCCGGATCAAACATTTCTTCATCCATCCACGATCTTAAATCTCTAGAAGACGACATCTCTCTCTACACATTTTTTTTAGAATTGTTGGGTTGAAATTTGTTGTTGTGATTGAATGGAGAAGTATGGTAACATATATATAATAACGCTTGCCGTCGGAAATCCGTCGGAATTTAACGGCTATAACAACGACTATATTAACGTTCAAATATTCTGATGGATATGAATCCATCAGAAATTACCAATGGCAAACAGACAGATTTATGACAGAAACCATATCCATCGGAAAAAATAGACGGCATTTATGACGGAATTAATATCTGTCGGAAAATACCGACGGATTTTTGACGGATTTCCGACGGAAATTAAAATTGTCAATTCCATCAGAAATCCGTCGGAAATCCGTCAAAAATCCGTCGGTGTTTTCCGATGGATATTAATTCCATCGGAAATGCCGTCGGTTTTGCGGTAGATTTCTTGTAGTGTAATCTCTCAACCTATTATCATGGTTGCTTCGATAGCGCTTAAAACCGATATCGTACCATTAAATAGCGTTGCTTGGGCGCTAAAGATACTCAATATTCTTGTAGCCTACTGCATGATCCATCTAAACAAAGAAACTCTCATAAATAATTTGAGTGATAGCAATGAAGGTTGTTTTGTATAAACGAACAAGGTGAGGAAAAACTAAAATTTTGATGAACATGATGAAATAGGAGACTCATAAATTTGACGAGAAACTTTTAGAAGCGCTTTGCAATGAGACAATACAACAATTCAGCAAGGTAAGAGCATCTGTATTCGATGTATCTCACAAGGTAACACCATTGCAGTTGAGCCACTTTATCAGTTTTTAACATTTTTATAGCCGCAACAACCATAGGGCTCTGATCATTAAACAATATATTTTTGAAAAATTACAAATCTGGCTTCTAAATTCAAAAATGGTAAGTTCAAAAATTAGAATTGTTCAAGAATGTACATTTTAATGGTCGGAACCATACGTCTGTTACGACTACAAAAATGATTAAAAACTGATAAGTTGTTTAATTACCAATGGTGTTTCTGTTGCTCTATTTTAAATGTCAAAATATTTTAGATCGAGAACATTGCATAAGAGATCAAACTTCAAAATGATTTTTTTTTAAGAAAAATTTACATGGCATCTGATTCAGCAAAAATATGCCACGTGCCATATGACTCAGCAAAAATATGCCACGTGGCATATGACTCATCTGTTTTACTAACAGGGTTTAGATCAAAGTTGATTTTGACACATATATTAAAGTTCATATAGATTTTTTTAAATTTTACTAAGTTGAAAAACATACTGCATCTTAGTTCGTGTATAAAAATTCACCGTAAAAATTGTTCACGCTTAAATTGGCATTTCAATACATGAAAGCATTAAAACTTTATCGAACATATTTTTTTCTATAGTTTAGTAAGAAAGATAAATGAACTTTAGTAGCTATACTTAGTGCTATCCCATCTAAAGGCGGAAATTTAATTGAAAATAATGATTATGTGAAACTTGCAAAAGATTTAAATAAATAAAATCTTTTTCTTTCAAATTTAATGTAAATATTTGATAGCTTTCTATCTTATTTCTAAGAATATAGAATCTTAAACTATATATATGTTAATGGTATTCGTAAGATATTTCCATACAACACCTCGTCTCTAAAGCTGTCAAATGGTCTATCCAGCGCCCAATTAGGTGTGTCCATGTGGGACATGTTATGTGGGCTGTAATTGGTCGGTCTGTAACGGAAAATGGTCCACAAGACGTCCAGGCAAAATAAAGACCATGCCTACATCCCAATTATTTTAATTTATTTAGATTTTTTTTTGTTTTCCACCAAAAATGTAAAATCTCGTTTTTCTTCAAGATACGAAAATCATGTTTTTCGTCAAAAACGCAAAATTACATTTTTCTTTCAAAAAAATGATTAAATATTTTCCTCCAAAATTTTAATCCATTTTCCAGCCAACAATGTAAAATCAAGTTTTCTTGCCAAACATTCGTACTTTTTTGTTATATTCTAGTTGATTGAATCCGGTGAGCATGTTCTATTCGATGCGGATAGGAGAAACGGTATTCTTTTCTTAAACAGTAGGATTACCGGATTCCGCTTTGTCTTTTTTTCTCACTTTCCCTAAGCACTCATTGTATTTGAATACCACAATTTGCATATTTTTTTCTTATGTTTCTGTCAAAAACATGATTACGGTATTTCCTGATAAAACATTAAATATTGTATTCCGCCAAAAACATAAACTCTCATTTTCTTACTAAAACATTCAATTCAAAAATCCATGAATCCCTTTTACGAAATCACTAAAACCCAAGTGACTCACTCATGGTAAAAGAAACAACACACAAGATGATAGAAAAATAATAATTAAATTGTATAAAATAGAGAGAAAGGAATAAGAGATCTTCTCCAAACAGTCAAAGAGGATCGATTCTTCTCCCAAGGTTGCTTACAGTGCAAAAAGATAAAAAGCGACTCTCTAAAAAGGCGTTGAATAAAACTTTGGGTTATATAGTATTCAACGCCTTTTTAGAGAGCCATTTTTTATCACTTTGCAATGTAAGCAACCATGGGAGAAGAATCGATCCTCTTTAACAGTTTGGAGAAGATTTCTTATTCCTTTCTTTTTATTTATACAATTTAATCATGTTTTCTTCTGTCATATTTTGTGTTGTTTATTTTTACCATGAGTGATACAGTGAGTAGTCGCTTAGTTGGGTTTTAGAGATTTCATAAAAGGCATTGATGGATTTTTAAATTGAATGTTTAGTTAGGATATTTTAGCGAGAAAACGCGAGTTTTTGCTTTTGTCGGGAAAACGAGATTTGGTGTTTTTGGCGGGAATACGAGATTTTACGCCTTGGCAAGAAATCTTGTAGTCATGTTTTTGACGGAAACACGAGAAAAAATAGAAGTGGTGTTTTGGAGAGAAAACATGATTTTATATTTTTGGCCGCAAAATGGAGAGAAAACGTGTTTTTGGCAAGAAAACATTTAATCATGTTTTTGAAAGAAAAATGTAATTTTACGTTTTAATTGAATATGTGATTTCCATTTCTTGTGGAAAAAAAAGTTCTTACATTTTTGTTGGGAAACAAGAAATCTTAAATAAGTTAAAAGAATTGGGATGTCCCTGAGCATACCCATGTGGACATAGTCTTTATTTGGTGTGGACGTCTTTTACACCGTTGTCCATTATGGACCAATCAATTACAGCCCACAAAAAATAGTCCGCATGGACAAGCCTAATTGGGCGCTAGACATACCATTTGACAGCTCTACAGATGAGGTATCATATATATAGACTATATTAAGTTTCAATATGCAAATATCTAATGATTAACATATATATTTAGAGTTTCAAATCCTATATTCGTAGAAATAAGATGGAAAGCTGTCAAAATATTTACATTAAATTTGAAAGAAATTTTATTTATTTATTTAAATCATTGGCAAGTCTTACATAATCATTATTTTCAATGCCATTCCCGCGTTTAGAAGGGATAGCACTAAGTATTGCTACTAAAGTTAATTTATCTTTCTTATTAAACAATAGAAACCTGAGAAGATTTGAAAAAGACTCTAAGAACTCACTCTGACTCAATAAAGAAATGAAATAAGAAATAAAACTAAGATTCAAAACCGATTAAAACACATTACATCACCCACCAAAACATAAAATGTCATTTTTCCGCAAAACAATTAATATCCTGTTTTCTCGCCAAAAAAAGCTATGTTTTCCACAAAACGTAAAATCTCGTTTTTCCGATTAAAACATAAAAAACAATTTCATGCCAAAATTGTGATTTTATGCCCCCCCCCCAAATGAAATAAACCCTAGATTTAATAGTGTTTGGGCCTGCCCATTGTCCGTGCGGTGTAACCCATTTTGTCTGGGGGAGGAATGAGTCTTTAGCTTATTCAGACCATTTTTTTAGCATGACCATTACCTGTCTGTAATGGTTTGGACTAGGCTAGCACACGAAAAGACCAATCAGTTGACACCTATATTCGCCTGTGAAGATATCTATCTAAAAAGACACTTATAGATCTTCTTCATGTGACAATGATAGAATTCTCCTAAGATCTGCACTCTGAAGTTGTGATGATGGATAGATTTGAATGAAGACAAGTTGGGATCTGAATGTAATTGTGATGATGAAAGGATTTGATGATTGAATGGTGTAACTCAGAGACTTATGACAGAGCCTCTAAACACCTCTTGTAAAGATATTACACACCAGAAGAACACAAGGATTTTGCTGGATATTACACACCAACAAGATGATCCAAACTCAGAAAATATTTTGATAAAAAGGATGGATAATCCGAAATTAAGAAGGGGCGGAGTTTTAAAGAGAACAAAAAAAAGAAACAAGCAGGCTGCATGAACAACACCTGTCACATTAAAATTTAAATTAAAAAGACTGGGCCGAAATCTTCTCTTCATGGGCTGGGCTGGATCAACAAATGGAAAATGGTGAAATAATACATAAGCCTCATTAAAAACCTTGTCAAGAAAACTCATTGGGACAAAACTTGACAAGGGAAAAAGAGCACTCATGTATCACTTAGTCCATTTGTTGATGCTCTTGAACTTGTATCAAAACCAGAGTGGCTTGGATAACTTCTTCTTCCTCCATGCTTAAGCATCTAAGCATTCCTCCAATGGCTTGGTTGAATAGCTTGCTTCTGGCTCTTGTCATTGGTCCTCTTTGTACAGCTAGCAAGTCCTCCTTTCCAAGTGTATCCTCAGCTACAAGCTTAGCATCCTCAGCTTCATGCTCTGGTTCGTGCTCTATGTCTTCCTTGCTATCCATGATCATATCAGACAATGTTTGAGATTGTTCATGAGTCGATGACTGTAACAACTGCTCGACCGTGTCTTCCTACACAGTTTCAACAAGTCTGTATTATATCCAAAAGCTTAATTTCTCTTAAAAATCACAATAGAGAATAGATAATTACCCTTGAAAGTGGTTTTATCGGACCATCATGATGATTTATCTTAACTTTTGGATATGGTGAGTTGGTGTTAGCATCAACGGTTGAGAAATTAAGGATAAAAGCATGAAAGAAGTCTTTCATATAAGAGATTTTCAAAATATATTTTCGGTAACATGCATGGTTCTATATATATTGTATATACGAAGGTTTTTGAGGACCGCTTGTGTAACTTATGTTTAGAGTTCAAAAACAATCATTGTAATGTATAATCTAGCAGATAATTTTAAATTAAAAACTAACACAAACTAAGTCAAATAACCTACAAAGAACAACAATGAATAATAAGGCAACACGAGTAATATCAGACGGATAAGGATTCATACCTCAAGGATTGATACTAAAACAATAACTTGTAAGAGAGCGTTTTATGGACAAATGTTTAACGCAGTTTGTGAATCACAAGTAGATATATAAGCACTCTATCTCATTTTCATTTATGAGATACACATAAATACATGTGCACATATCTATGGTTAATGGATTTAGTTAACTATAGAAAAAGGTTTATAGCAATAAAATTAGGAAAAAGAACACCAAGATTTACAGTTGTTGGAGATGATAGGTTGGAGATTCTCTTAGCATTTTTAGATTAGAAAGCCAAAACTGTACATCTTGGTGTTCTTTTTTCCTAATTTTATTGCTATATAATTCACTACCTTTCTTCAATGTGATTTGATTCTAGAAGATGAGTTTTTTTTCTCAAATTTACTAAATACAGTAACCATAGATATTTGCACAGGTATTTATGTGTATCTCATAAATTAAAATATTTTTTTTTTTTTTTTTTTTTAAATACATTTTTTTTTGTTCTTTTTTTCTATTATAAAAAAACTTTTTTTTTTTATTTTTTTTTTTTTTTTTTTTTTTTTTTTATTTTTTTTTTTTTTTTTTTTTTTTTTTTTTTTTTTTTTTTTTTTTTTTTTTTTTTTTTTTTTTTTTTTTTTTTTTTTCTTTTTTTTTCTTTTTATTTTTTTCTGTCTTGTTTTTGTTTTTTTTTATTTTTTTTTTTTTTTTTCTTTAAAATTTTTTATAAAACATTATAAAATTTTTTTTTTTTTTTTTTTTTATATAATATTTTATTTTTTTTTTATTTTAAATTTTTTTTTTTTATTTTTTTTTTTTTTATTTTTTTTTTTTTTTTTTTTTTTTTTTTTTTTTATTTTTATTTTTATTAATAAATTTTATATATTATTTAAATTATTTTTATTATTTTTTTTTTTTATTTTTTGTTTTTTTATTTTTTTTTTTTTTTTTTTTAAAAAAAAATTTTTTTTTAGATAAAATAAAGATTTTGAAACTGTGTAGGAAGAAACAGTCGAGCAGTTGTTACAGTCATCAACTAATGAACAATCTCAGTCAAAAATTTAAGTAGGAAAATCAATATAAAATAAGAAAGAGCTAGCACAGTTATAGTATTAATTCTACATAATGCTAAATGCAAAGAAGTATATCACATTGTCAGGGGCAGACCCATGATTATTTTCCATAGGGGTCATAACATAATTTTAAAACATATAAATATTTAAAAAATCATCAAGAGTTCAAAAAGAAAAAATCGTCTTTATATCGAACGTCCAACAAAACACTCTCCGATCTTAGATATCTTGAAATCTTTTCATCATAATATCATTTGTGATAATCTTGAATACATATTTTTGACATAATACACTAAAAATTATTTAAAAATGATCTCCAATCCGATTGCATTTTACAAAACAAGAGTTAAGAACTAAAATTTGTACTTACTATGTTGAATATGGACAAAATTTCCAAAGAAATTGAAGAAAAATATTTCTATCGATTAGATTTATTGAAAAATATCAATTCTGTTTTAATTTTTTAAAAGAATTAAGAAATTAAAATTAGGGTACTAGATAATTGGGCTTCTATTGATCATGTATTTTCTTAATGTTTCTTCGCCTTACAAACTTGGACGCTATCAAATGTTTCTTCATCACCAAGCAATTTCTCGATAGGATCGGAGTTTAAGAATTTGGATTATCTATATTGGAGAATACCGACTCATATAAAGGAGCAAGGTATGTCCAATTGTTTCTCTTGGATACTATGCGTTTTGTGGAAAGTTAGGAATAAAAAGTTATTTAAAAGCAAACAAACTACTTCCCAGGATATATTAAATCAGGCTATAACTGAACACTTGGCTTGGGTGGAGGCACAAGTATGCCCAACAGAGGATGTAGTTAATATTAAATTGTTGGAGCTAACCCCTACATCACTTCGATATTGGGTTGATGGTTCTTGGAAATCATCGGACCCTAGTACAGGCCTAGGTTGGTTATGTCTTCAAAGAGAGGATCATGTAATATTGTTAGGTGCAAAGAGTAACCGGAAAATGCTTTCACCCCTGCATACGGAGTTAGAAGCACTATTATGGGCATTTAATTCTATTATTTCGGCAACGCTTCTTTGTCGAGTATTAGAAACTGATTGTGCAGAGATCATCTAAAAAATCATATGTGATACTAGAGAAACAAACACCAAATTGATAGTCAGTATGTGAAATTTTAGTGATTAAAATATATGTATTAAAATAAAACTTATCATCAATAAATCTCAACTAAAATTTTAACTAACAATTATAAGTGATAATCTAAAAATGAAAATGATGTAAAAATTTTACTCTAATATTTGAACTCACGATTGAGTTTAATAGTTATATTATGTTAGGTGAATTATCTTAAGTAAGAAAATGTTAGGTAAATAATAAAGTAAGAAAACATAGAATTCACACTTTTAAGCACGTCAAATTAAAGAATATAAATTAAAAATATATATAATAAAAACCAATACTATTATATGAAAACACAACCCAAATGTAATCCATTTTATTGCTTAAATATTTCTCTGTGTTTATATAAAATCTTTTTTGATAAAGTGTTTATATAGAAATAAGGTTGAACCGGCTAAACCACCACGTTGAGATTCTGTATATTAAAAGATTGGAAGCGTGGTAAGAAACTCAGCCTTCAAGATTCAAGAACGAAAAAATATAAGAAAGTTAGAAGTGATAAAAGATTTTATGGAGCACACCAATTTGGGTAAAAAAACTCTCATCTTTTTCAAAAACATGAAAAGACCCTCATATTTTTTGTGAGTTTTTAAACTATCACTTTTTAATAAATGGTGAAATAAACTCTAAGTATTATAAAAAAAACTAAGTACATAATTATATTAAAATAAAAATAAATAAAAATATAAAAATAAAGATTGGTTTATGATTTATTTTTCTAAATTTGTGTTTGTGAATTTTTTTCGAAATTATATTTTTTAACTAAAATATTATTATAGATTAGCACATTTTATGTTTTGACTCGAATTTTTTTGAACTTTTTCTTTTGAATAACTAGCTAAAAGTAATTAATATTAGTTGATTTTTGAAATATTCAAGTTATATTTTAAATATATTTTAATTTTATGTATTTAAATTAAAAATATTTTGGTATGGAAATTTTTGTACTTTTGTAATAATAAAAATATTTTTTCTTGTTTTCATTTTAATAAGTTTGTGTGACCAACCAAATAAACGTTTATTAAAATAAAATTCATATTCGATAATACTATAATCGAATAATCGAATATGAGTTTATCTTAATAAATTTTTATTTGCTTTAGTCACATAAACTTATTACAGTAGAACCTCTATAAATTAATAATATTAGGACCGGAAGATTTTATTAATTTAGAGAGGGTATTAATTTATCGAGTATTTGAAACTGATTGTGCAGAGATCATCTCAATGGTGTAACCTCTTGAGGAGTGGCCCACTTTCTCCAATCAGTTTGATGACTTTGCTCGCCTTCGAAACTCTTTACCTGGTTTTACTATACCATGTATTCCAAGATCGTGTAATAAACATGCCGACTGCTTTTCACGAACTTCTAGAGTTTTATTTTCTGAATCTATGTTTGTAAACACTTTTCCACCAGTTTGGGCTACCAACTCTGGTATGAATTTCTAATTTTTTAATGTTTGGTTGAAAAAATAATAATAATAATAATTGGGCTTCTTTAATATGTGGGATGAGAATATTCTGTTTCTATGGAACCTAATGATTTTTACGGGTCGATTAGAAATTAAGCTGAGTTCATTATGATTGATTATGATAAATTATGTCAAAAGTCAGAAGCATTAATTTTTTTTTTTCAATTTTATGTGGGATTAGTTGAACCCACATTATCGTTAGCGGGGTCCACCTTTGAACATTGTGCTACATTACTATGAATTTTCGGCCATTTCATACCCAACTAAGGTATTATGTTTAATTCATTTATGATATATATTGATGTGCAAATTCTTACCCCAACTTTATAAATATATAACTACATTCTAAACTTACAAAATTGACCAAAATCAGACATTTGGCCTGATGATTATAGCAAGAAGTTAACGGTTGCAAACGTAGATGTCACATCATAGATCATTTGCAGACATGGATAACACATGTTTTTTTAAATCACAAACTTAAGGCTAGACGACGTCGTTTTTCTTCTTTATCACTTTTTTTCCTTTACGACGAGGAAAAACATAGTTCTGTTCATCAATTCCTCTTCACACTTGAAACTCGCTGCCAGTTACTTCATAAGTAATAGAGTTTGGTAAAAAATCAAGAACTGATCAGGACAACTATGTTTTCTCTCATCGTGAAAGAAAAAAATATAAATGTTAAGATTTAACATATTCTCTTTGAACTATAAAAACATGATGCATAACATTTTTCATTTTTAAAACATTAGTTCTTTTTGTCAAAAATAATTGGTCTGATTTTACATCACATTGAGAGGTTTTCTCTTGGCATGGATATCTGTAGTTATGTTGATGGTGGTCCAGATGGTGGTAAAAATATTTTTACCAATTATTTTAAAACCGGAATCGACTCGGACCAATTATTGTGATCGCATCGGAACTATTCTAACATAATAAAAAAAACACATTTGTTTGATAAATTTAAATTCATTTAATTAAATAAACTAACTGGCACAAAAAACAAATATCAAACCTTCAAATGACATATGATAAAAAAGAGAAGATCACAAATATGTAACATTAAAACCCGAATCATTCTGACTATATAATAATACCATAATCATTATAAAAACATAAAGAAAATAAATTTCAATGCAACTTTATTACAAGAAGAAAAGAACACCGAGAAAAGAACAATATAATAATACCATAATCATAAAAAACAACAACATAAAGAAAATAAATTTCAATGCATATAATTATTGTTTTGCTTATCAGAATTCGAATGTCCAATCCTAACGGAACCATACATTGTTGGTAGGATTTGGACTGGTAGTAGGGATGATACCGTTTGAGCTGGCGCCAAGAGCGATAGAGGAATCACCGAGGATCTGTTGTTCTTGATGATGCTGTTGCAGTTGATGGTGGTGGTGGTGATGATTGCGGTTGTGGTGGTTATCATCTATGAATGGAAAACTCATTTGCTCAATCCCAGCAGAACTCAACTGCTCTGGTTGGTTCATCATCTCCACAAACCATTGTTGTTGGCTCTGATGATGATTTTGATTCAGATTCAGATTCAGATTCCGAGGTTGCTCATAAAGTCCAATATGTGGAGCTGCTGGATGACGAAATTGTTGACGATGGAGAGGGTTAAAGAAAGCCGCAGCAGAAGAGGAAGAACCCACCTCATTAATTGTAGTGGTTGGGGCAATTTCAGATGCCATAACTGCTAGAGATCCAATACCTTCAGAAGCAGCTTCAACCGCAACAACGTTAGAAGATTCGCCGATCTCCATACCAGAATTTTGACTAATTTCGATCTTGTGCTTAATATCTTTAAGATTTTGGTCAATTATATAACCTAAATCATTAAGATCCAAGATATTTAGATGAAACATCTCCATGTTTCCAGCCAAACTCTGGAACATGACTTCTGTCATCTCCAGTTCCCTATTTTCTTTCTTCTGCCTTCTTAACTGCTCGGTCGCTTTGGCAATTCTTTGTCTGAGAAAAGTTTCTTGGTCCACCATTTTTTTATGTTGGTCCGTCTCTGGCATCTTCCTAAATTCTGAAACCACCCTTTCCACACCAGAATTTGATGGCCACACTTCAGGACTGTTGTCGTAGGGACTATAGATGATGGCACAAGCAGAAACACCACATAATGTTGAGAGCTCGTTCACTTTTTTCATCAAACCTTTCTTTCTCTTTTTAAAAGTTGCTTTTCTTGATGAATCGTTAGCAATAAAAGCAAGTTTCACCTTTTTTCTTGTCATTTTAGATTTTTCACTCTTAGTTTTTTTTCCTCTTGTTTGTGTTTTGGTTTGGATCATGGAGGTGTTGCTTTTTATAGTGATGAGGGGTACAAAGGCTTGTCTCTTTTAATTAAAGATATTTAATTTAAAATTACAGGTTGGTAAACGTAAGTTATTTAGAAACAAATAATTGTGATTTTTTGAAATTATTCTAAAGATTTGGTTTTATTAGTAGGTCAAAGATTCTTCTCCAATACATTTCTAAGATTATTTTCCTTATTGAAAATTTTAAATATGGGTTATTGACTTGTAAAATAACCATGAACTAGAGAATTTTAAAAATAATTATGAACAAATCATAGCCATAAATATGATAACACAGATTACAAAATCATAATCATAAACAGGAAAAAATCATAGTCAATAATAGACACATTTATTTAAGAATTGAATAAGAAACATAATTTAAACAAATCTCTGGACAATCGCATTTAGTTTGTTTTTGTTAATTATATTTTGGAAAAGTAAAATATCATAGGTGAAACCTATTTAGAAGTATTTTTAAAAACTTTATGTGATACTAGAGAAACAAACACCAAATTGATAGTCATTATGTGAAATTTTAGTGATTAGAATATATTTATTAAAATAAAACTTATCATCAATAAATCTCAACTAAAATTTTAACTTACAATTATAGGTGATAATCTAAAAAATGAAAATGATGTAAATTTTTTACTCTAATATTTGAACTCACAATTGAGTTTAATAGTTATATTATGTTAGGTGAATTATCTTAAGTAAGAAAAATGTTAGGTAAATAATAAAGTAAGAAAACATAGAATTCACATTTTTAAGCACGTCAAATTAAAGAATATAAATTAAAAATATATATAATAAAAACCAATACTATTATATGAAAACACAACCCAAATGTAATCCATTTTATTGCTTAAATATTTCTCTGTGTTTATATAAAATCTTTTTTTGATAAAGTGTTTATATAGAATTAGGGATGAACCGGCTAAACCGCCACGTTGAGATTCAGTATATTAAAAGATTGGAAGTGTGGTAAGAAACTCAGCCTTCAAGATTCAAGAACGAAAAAATATAAGAAAGTTAGAAGTGATAAAATATTTTATGGAGCACACCAATTTGGGTAAAAAAACTCTCATCTTTTTCAAAAACATGAAAAGACCCTCATATTTTTTGTGAGTTTTTAAACTATCACTTTTTAATAAATGGTGAAATAAACTCTAAGTATTATAAAAAAAACTAAGTACATCATTATATTAAAATAAAAATAAATAAATAAAATAAAAATAAATATTGGTTTATGATTTATTTTTCTAAATTTGTGTTTGTGAATTTTTTTCGAAATTATTATTTTTAACTAAAATATTATTATAGATTAGCACATTTTATGTTTTGATTCGAATTTTTTTGAACTTTTTCTTTTGAATAACTAGCTAAAAGTAATTAATATTAGTTGATTTTTGAAATATTCAAGTTATATTTTAAATATATTTTAATTTTATGTATTTAAATTAAAAAATATTTTGGTATGGAAATTTATGTACTTTTGTAATAATAAAAATATTTTTTCTTGTTTTCATTTTAATAAGTTTGTGTGACCAACCAAATAAGCGTTTATTAACATAAAATTCATATTTGATAATACTATAATCGAATAAGAGTTTATCTTAATAAAATTTTATTTGCTTTAGTCACATAAACTTATTACAGTAGAACCTCTATAAATTAATAATATTAGGACCAGAAGATTTTATTAATTTAGAGAGGGTATTAATTTATCGAGTATTTGAAACTGATTGTGGAGAGATCATCTCAATGGTGTAACCTCTTGAGGAGTGGCCAGCTTTCTCCAATCAGTTTGATGACTTTGCTCGCCTTCGAAACTCTTTACCTGGTTTTACTATACCATGTATTCCAAGATCGTGTAATAAACATGCCGACTGCTTTTCACGAACTTCTAGAGTTTTATTTTCTGAATCTACGTTTGTAAACACTTTTCCTCCAGTTTGGGCTACCAACTCTGGTATGAATTTCTAATTTTTTAATGTTTGGTTGAAAAAATAATAATAATAATAATTGGGCTTCTTTAATATGTGGGATGAGAATATTCTGTTTCTATGGAACCTAATGACTTTTACGGGTCGATTAGAAATTAAGCTGAGTTCATTATGATTGATTATGATAAATTATGTCAAAAGTCAGAAGCATTAATTTTTTTTTTTCAATTTTATGTGGGATTAGTTGAACCCACATTATCGTTAGCGGGGTCCACCTTTGAACATTGTGCTACATTACTATGAATTTTCGGCCATTTCATACCCAATTAAGGTATTATGTTTAATTCATTTATGATATATATTGATGTACAAATTCTTACCCCAACTTTCTAAATATATAACTACATTCTAAACTTACAAAATTGACCAAAATCAGACATTTGGCCTGATGATTATAACAAGAAGTTAATGGTTGCAAACGTAGATGTCACATCATAGATCATTTGCAGATATGGATAACACATGTTTTTTTAATCACAAACTTAAGGCTAGACGACGTCGTTTTTCTTCTTTATCACTTTTTTTCCTTTACGACGAGAAAAACATAGTTCTGTTCACCAATTCCTCTTCACACTTGAAACTCGCTGCCAGTTACTTCATAAGTAATAGAGTTTGGTAAAAAATCAAGAACTGATCAGGACAACTATGTTTTCTCTCATCATGAAAGAAAAAAAATATAAACGTTAAGATTTAACATATTCTCTTTGACCTATAAAAACATGATGCATAACATTTTTCATTTTTAAAACTTTAGTTCTTTTTGTCAAAAATAATTGGTCTGATTTTACAACACATTGAGAGGTTTTCTCTTGGCATGGATATCTGTAGTTATGTTGATGGTGGTTCAGATGGTGGTAAAAATATTTTTACCAATTATTTTAAAACCGGAATCGACTCGGACCAATTATTGTGATCGCATCGGAACTATTCTAACATAATAAAAAAAACACATTTGTTTGATAAATTTAAATTCATTTAATTAAATAAACTAACTGGCACAAAAAACAAATATCAAACCTTCAAATGACATATGATAAAAAAGAGAAGATCACAAATATGTAACATTAAAACCCGAATCATTCTGACTATATAATAATACCATAATCATTATAAAAACATAAAGAAAATAAATTTCAATGCAACTTTATTACAAGAAGAAAAGAACACTGAGAAAAGAACAATATAATAATACCATAATCATAAAAAACAACAACATAAAGAAAATAAATTTCAATGCATATAATTATTGTTTTGCTTATCAGAATTCGAATGTCCAATCCTAACGGAACCATACATTGTTGGTAGGATTTGGACTGGTAGTAGGGATGATACCGTTTGAGCTGGCGCCAAGAGCGATAGAGGAATCACCGAGGATCTGTTGTTCTTGATGATGCTGTTGCAGTTGATGGTGGTGGTGGTGATGCTTGCGGTTGTGGTGGTTATCATCTATGAATGGAAAACTCATTTGCTCAATCCCAGCAGAACTCAACTGCTCTGGTTGGTTCATCATCTCCACAAACCATTGTTGTTGGCTCTGATGATGATTTTGATTCAGATTCAGATTCAGATTCCGAGGTTGCTCATAAAGTCCAACATGTGGAGCTGCTGGATGACGAAATTGTTGACGATGAAGAGGGTTAAAGAAAGCCGCAGCAGAAGAGGAAGAACCCACCTCATTAATTGTAGTGGTTGGGGCAATTTCAGATGCCATAACTGCTAGAGATCCAATACCTTCAGAAGCAGCTTCAACCGCAACAACGTTAGAAGATTCGCCGATCTCCATACCAGAATTTTGACTAATTTCGATCTTGTGCTTAATATCTTTAAGATTTTGGTCAATTATATAACCTAAATCATTAAGATCCAAGATATTTAGATGAAACATCTCCATGTTTCCAGCCAAACTCTGGAACATGACTTCTGTCATCTCCAGTTCCTTATTTTCTTTCTTCTGCCTTCTTAACTGCTCGGTCGCTTTGGCAATTCTTTGTCTGAGAAAAGTTTCTTGGTCCACCATTTTTTTATGTTGGTCCATCTCCGGCATCTTCCTAAATTCTGAAACCATCCTTTCCACACCAGAATTTGATGGCCACACTTCAGGACTGTTGTCGTAGGGACTATAGATGATGGCACAAGCAGAAACACCACATAATGTTGAGAGCTCGTTCACTTTCTTCATCAAACCTTTCTTTCTCTTTTTAAAAGTTGCTTTTCTTGATGAATCGTTAGCAATAAAAGCAAGTTTCACCTTTTTTCTTGTCATTTTAGTTTTTTCACTCTTAGTTTTTTTTCTTTTTGTTTGTGTTTTGGTTTGGATCATGGATGTGTTGCTTTTTATAGTGATGAGGGGTACAAAGGCTTGTCTCTTTTAATTAAAGATATTTAATTTAAAATTACAGGTTGGTAAACGTAAGTTATTTAGAAACAAATAATTGTGATATTTTGAAATTATTCTAAAGATTTGGTTTTATTAGTAGGTCAAAGATTCTTCTTCAATACATTTATAAGATTATTTTCCTTATTGAAAATTTTAAATATGGGTTATTGACTTGTAAAATAACCATGAACTAGAGAATTTTAAAAATAATTATGAACAAATCATAGACATAAATATGATAACACAGATTACAAAATCATAATCATAAACAGGAAAAAATCATAGTCAATAATAGACACATTTATTTAAGAATTGAATAAGAAACATAAATTAATCAAATCTCTGGAAATATTATACCCTTTTAGACAATCGCATTTAGTTTGTTTTTGTTAATTATATTTTGGAAAAGTAAAATATCATAGGTGAAACCTATTTAGAAGTATTTTTAAAAACTTTATGTGATACTAGAGAAACAAACACCAAATTAATAGTCATTATGTGAAATTTTAGTGATTAAAATATATTTATTAAAATAAAACTTATCATCAATAAATCTCAACTAAAATTTTAACTAACAATTATAAGTGATAATCTAAAAATGAAAATGATGTAAAATTTTTACTCTAATATTTGAACTCACGATTGAGTTTAATAGTTATATTATGTTAGGTGAATTATCTAAAGTAAGAAAAATGTTAGGTGAATAATAAAGTAAGAAAACATAGAATTCACACTTTTAAGCACGTCAAATTAAAGAATATAAATTAAAAATATATATAATAAAAACCAATACTATTATATGAAAACACAACCCAAATGTAATCCATTTTATTAATTAAATATTTCTCTGTGTTTATATAAAATCTTTTTTTATAAAGTATTTATATAGAAATAGGGTTGAACCGGCTAAACCCCCACTTTGAGATTCTGTATATTAAAAGATTGGAAGCGTGGTAAGAAACTCAGCCTTCAAGATTGAAGAACGAAAAAATATAAGAAAGTTAGAAGTGGTTAAAGATTTTATGGAGCACACCAATTTGGGTAAAAAAACTTTCATCTTTTTCAAAAACATGAAAAGACCCTCATATTTTTTGTGAGTTTTTAAACTATCACTTTTTAATAAATGGTGAAATAAACTCTAAGTATTATAAAAAAAAAACTAAGTACATCATTATATTAAAATAAAAATAAATAAAATAAAATAAAAATAAAGATTGCTTTATGATTTATTTTTCTAAATTTGTGTTTGTGAATTTTTTTCGAAATTATTTTTTTTAACTAAAATATTATTATAGATTAGCACATTTTATGTTTTGATTCGATTTTTTTTGAACTTTTTCTTTTGAATAACTAGCTAAAATTAATTAATATTAGTTGATTTTTGAAATATTCAAGTTATATTTTAAATTTATTTTAATTTTATGTATTTAAATTAAAAATATTTTGGTATGAAAATTTATGTACTTTTGTAATAATAAAAATATTTTTTGTTGTTTTCATTTTAATAAGTTTGTGTGACCAACCAAATAAACGTTTATTAACATAAAATTCATATTTGATAATACTATAATCGAATATGAGTTTATCTTAATAAATTTTTATTTGTTTTAGTCACATAAACTTATTACAGTAGAACCTCTATAAATTAATAATATTAGTACCGGAAGATTTTATTAATTTAGAGAGTGTATTAATTTATCGAGTATTTGAGTATTTGATCCATGAAATTAAATACATATGTATATGTGTTCAAATAATTAGAAGTGTGTGATAAAAAATAATTAGAGCTTAAAAAAATAAAATCTAAAAATATAATTTTTTAAAAGAAAAGTAAATATTTTTATTATTTAATTTATTTTCTGTGATTTTCTTTTTCTATTATAGAAAACAAAAATAACATAATATTCTTTTACGTATGTCAAAATCTCATTGATTAAGTGACATGTGTCATGATCTCATTAATTATAATTTTGACACATGTCAAACTCTTGTAAGTGCAACCAAGCTTTAAATAATAAGATTATATATATATATAAAATAAAAGTGCATACTTTATATTCAAAAATACATATAAAATATAAAAGTATTCATCATAGCAATTTAAATAATAATAACAATAACAATAACAATAATAATAATAATAATAATAAAATATATATACAATTATTATTATTTAAATAAAATAAAATTATTCATAGTCAAAGTAAATGCAGTTTAGTGAGTGTTGTCTCGACTTTATTCACATACATTGAGAATTAAGTTAAAAATTTATTATACTTTTAAATATCAAATTACTCTCGAGATTTTGACTAAATAAAATGTTTATTATTTTTTTAGACTATGAACTGGTTGACTAAATAAAAATTACTTGTAAAATAATATAATTATGTAGAGATTTAATCAAATTCAATATTGAATATAGTTTATCAATGAAAATAATAAGACTTTATACATTTTAACACATTATATACAATTTACAATTAGTAAAATTTATATATACATACATATATATATATATCATTTTTTATAGGGACTCATCTGCAATTATCATTTACAATTTGCTCTTTATAGAAGGGCTCAATATGTAATTTACTACTACTCCAAATTTTTCTTACAAACTGTTTCCTTTTATTTCCTCTTTCACGAAGCTCTCTCTTTTGCCTTCCTCAGCTAGAGCTTTTTTTTCCAATGGATCCTTCAATCTTCAAGCTCCTCGAAGAAGACGAGGTTAGTTTTCTTATCTCACTCGTTTATTCGAATCCAGTTTTGTGTGATGTCGTCGTGATTTTGATTTCCGATTGAATTGATTTGATTAGGATGAATCGATGCATTCGGGAGCTGACGTCGACGCGTTCCAGGCTGCTCTGAATCGAGATATTGAAGGTTCTATGACAACATCGCTTCCGCTTGTGACGAATCCTGGTATGGTTCGGTTCAAATTCGATTGTAAAATAGGGCTAAGTTAAAATCTATGCCTGAGATTTTGGACTTGTACACTGCTTTGTGATGAGAGCTGAAGTTTGAAACGTATTGCGTACGAAGTGCAGAACGTATTTGAATAGCTTATTAGAAACTTTGTGTCAAATTGTTGAATTTATGGAGCGATTTAGGTGTATTGTTGGTCAACATAAAGAGAAAATTTTGGGGTTTGGTATTGGAGTAGATGTTTGAGAAATGAATCTTGGGGATGTTTAGCAAAGTTGTGCTTGTTTCTATAGACCTTTGTGTGATAGTTTCAGATAGGTTATTACTCTTGGAACGTGATAATCAAAGAAGATGTTTCGGGTAGGCTATGTTATAAAACTGGCATATGAAGAAGCTTTAATCCTATATTAAAGCAATCATTAAGGTCATGAAAGACTAGTTCTTTAGGGATTTTGAATGGTAATAACGGCATAAATTCTGTCATTGTCTATTTGCTTGTTGATTCATTGAATTTGATAAATGTGATGGGACTTATTAGCCAGGGTAGATAGTAGGTTGATGATCCTTATGCTGTTTTAGTGCTTGGTTTTGTTCTTGTCTCACTGCAAGTATGACGTTGGCATGTGGCTACTTAAATCTTTTTTTTTTTGGCTCTGTCTCTGGTGCTGACAGTGATCTCTTTCTTCTTTCTCTGCATTAAATATTGAATAACAATTGAGTTGTGATCTGTGGATTGGTGTATGATAGCTATCAAACATGGATTTTTATGCATCATAGAGTTTCATCAGTCTACTGCATGAATTATTTCAATAGGAAACAACCATTCTCCCAACCAGCAGTTTACGGCATGGAAGAATGGTATAGGAGATGCAAATATCAATGTCCAGACGCAGCACAGCCTTGAAAGTACTCAGATGAAGGAGCAACAAGGATCGGCTTTAGAAAATCAACACCAACATGATTTAAAACGCGCAAATGAATCTCATTTACAACACAACCAGCCTCAAGATCTTCATCGGCCTGGTCAACTCTGGGAGAATCCTTCGCAAGCCCCTCAAACAACTGGGTTGCAGATTTCTGAAAAGAATCCTACTGGTAATGAATCAGAAAGATCACATAATCAAGAGAGTGAATCTCAGTATTCGAAACTGCAGAAGATAAGTAGTCAACAGGCTCGGGGAGTGGAACAGTCTGTTAACCCTATGAACCGCAACCCTAAGCAAGTACCATTTGCTGCTTTGCTTCCTACCTTAGTGGCCCAACTTGATAAAGATAGAGCACTGCAGCTCCGTACCCTATATGCTAGACTTAAGGTACGTCTGTCTGTGAAATAACTTGACGTTCTGTTCCAAAGCTATTGCATTATCAATGCTTTATTTCTGATACTTGTTTGCAGAAAAATGAAATCCCCAAAGAGGGGTTCACACGACATATGAAGGATATTGTTGGCGATCAGATGCTCAGGTTGGCAGTTAGTAAACTACAGCAGGTAATACCATTTTACATATTGTGTGTCATATAATGACTAAAACCCAGACATTCGACTTACGGTATAAGTTTGCGAATGGAATTCATGTTGGAATTGTCTGTTTAAAAACTACTGCTTGCCTAGGATGATACACATCCAATCATTCCTTGAAAAGTTTATTCTTATAGAAAAAGGAAACACAAGCTCAAGCCCAAGTCTAACTAGGATATATAGTTTCTTTCCTTATTGCAATAGGATTTCTATTTCTGTTCTTTTCCTTTTTAGTATTGGGTTATTGTTTATATAAATATATGGTTGAAGCTCGTTGGAAAGCTTCATCCAAGAATTTAGAGAGCTTTGGTGCTTATCAGTTAAACCGAGGGTAGATAAGTTATTTTCTGTGAGAGGTTTTGCTCTGTTTCTGTTTTCTAAGATTTCAATAAAGCTTTTGGTTTTGAATTGGGTTCTTAACTCTAGCATAGGTAACTTACAATTTCGTTTTTAATTAGTTTTGTCATTTGAATTTAGCTGGATCCGTGTAGACTATTTAAAAATTAGCTTAAATCCACATAGAATTGTCTGACATGTGCTACAACTGGTGATCTTTAAGTGAACTGGTGACTTTAGCAGATTACAATTCGTTTTTTTAAGGACTAGTTCAAGTATACCTACTGATACAAATCATATCTCATGTCCCATTGAAGCATTTGACCTTGGGTGCCATTAATTGGGTCTGCAGTACATATTAAATACTTATTTGTGTAAAAATTTTGCTCATTGTTTTCAGATGAACTATAACCAAGGAAAAACGGGAATTCAAGCTTCTCCTGCTGGTATAAATTATTCACTGATGCAGTTTTTTTTCACGATTATCATAAAAAATATGTATTCCTCTATTTTAGCGATTTAGGAAATAATTTAGGATTTCCATTTTCTTATTTCCTTTTCCCATGAGGTTTTTAGTTTTACGTTTTATAAGGAAGGTTTAGGCTTTGTTTGTGAGACCTATCCAAACTAGAGAGTGCTTTGGAGGTTTGTTTCTATCTGGTTAGGCCGAGGGGAAAAAAGAACATAGTTTCGTTATTTTTCTCTCTTGAATTATAATAATAGAGTTTTGGTATTTATTCTGGTCCTCTATTCTTATCTCTAACATAAAACTTCTATACTTTCCGTAGATATGTCTTATTATTTTCTGATTCATCTATTCAATTGCAGAAATCAATAATCAAAAATCACAGTCTGATCCTCGTGCAGTCCACCTTAACCAACTACCGTCCTCAACTTCAGGAAACTTAGGCAGTTCAGTTCCTGTGCAGGGACTTACCAAACATCCGCAGCACCAGATGCAGCATCAACCTAGTTCTTTTCCTATGTACACCAGCTCCGCTAGTTTTCACTCATACCCGGCTCCAAACACCAATGCATCTGGTCCCTCATTGAGACCGCACCTTCATGATTCGCATATGAGACATGTGGCACATAACCAGACTATGGGATCAAGTGGTCTTGGAAGACCGCCCCAGTCTACCACAAACATGATGACTATGCCCAAGTTTGAGAGGCCAACATCTATAAATGATCCTAATAGGGTTCAAAGTGGCGCGACACCACACTTCCAGAACAGCTCATCATTGCCTCTAAATTCTGCACCTTCTCAAGGATCATCAGTGTCCCATGTGAAGCAGGAATCAGTTGAACAAAGTTTTGAACAGAATAATGCAGCCTCCGTTACTTCGAACGAGGACTTGGAGAAGGAGCCCTCTAGAATGGTTTTATCCACACCTAACAACATGGCGCATGCAAGCTCTGCTTCTCCTTCTATTACAACTCAACTGGACGCTAGCACAGCAGTAAGAGAACTATTATTATACAATTTTCTCATGTTCTTTGTTTGCCTCTTTTTTTTGAGCTCTTGGTGCAATACCATGGCGCTTCAACAGCCATCGCATATTTTCCTTGGTATTTTGGACAATCGTGGCAATTTAGGAAAAAGTTTCTATTAGATAATCTTACTGATTGACAAATTGTTTGTGTATGTATCAGATGAATGCCCGTGGCCCATTGGGGATCTCTCAAGGAGTCAATGCTAGGATGCCACCCAAAAAACCTTCAGTTGGTCAGAAGAAACCTCTTGAAACCTTAGGTTCTCCACCACCACCACCAAGGTAATTGAGCCGCTTAGGTTTTGAAAGAGGGAATTATTTACAGCTTTCCTAAGTCGCTCTTTTTTTGTTAGCCAATTATAATTAGAGTTTTCCTTTTATATGGATTTTTACTGCTTAACACACTATAATCAAAGTTGTTTTGCTTGGATCAACTTGCAGCAAGAAGCAAAAAGTAGCAGGGAATTCTATGGATCAAAGTATTGAACAGCTCAATGATGTCACTGCAGTCAGTGGTGTTAATCTCAGGGTGTGTTTCCTGGTAGCTTCAGTTTTCAATTTAAGCCTGGACATAGAGAGTACTGAATAAACCATTTTTTTGTGTGCCTGCATTTGGTTTAGGAAGAAGAAGAACAATTATTCTCTGTGGGCAAGGAAGATGGTCGTGTTTCTGAAGCATCTCGGAGAGTTGCTCACGAAGAGGAAGAAAGATTAATCTTGCAGAAAAGTCCGCTGCAGAAAAAACTAGCGGAAATTAGTAGGGATCCTTACCATAATTTCTTTTTTAATTTCTATTGTGCTTATTTGAAGAATTGAATCACTTGGAGAAGAAGCTTATATATGTTTTTCATATCTGGCAGTGGCAAAATTTGGTTTAAAGAATATAAGCAATGATGTCGAACGGTGCTTGTCTTTGGTGAGACGTCGACTTCTTTTGCATTGGTTTGTATACAGTAATTGAGCTTTTTTCTTTTTCTATTTCTCATGCATTTGCGCTTTCAGTGTGTGGAGGAAAGGATGCGAGGACTATTATCTCATATAATTCGGTTGTCAAAGCAGGTCAGTCTAACTTTATCTTACGATCTGCTTCAACATTGTTGGATCCTATCTTTCTCACGCTAATAGTGCATCTGCAGCGGGTTGATGTTGAGAAATCTAGACACCGGACATTTATTACGTCAGATATTCGGCTACAAATCAACGAAATGAATCAGAAGGTGAAAGAGGAATGGGAGAAGAAACAGGCTGAAGCAGAAAAGCTTAAGAAACCGACTGAGGTCCGTTCTGAGCTCATTATATATGTTCTTAATTTTACTACCGCACACCGACTTACAAAATTTGTTCTTTTTGTTGCAGAGTGAAGAAGGTGATGGTGGAGTTGATAGTGAGAAGGAGAAAGATGATAACCGTTCAAAGGGTGTGAAGGTAAGGAGAAATTAATAATACATTTGTTGAGTCACATTTAATTTACCTTTGCGATGTTCTTTGAAAAGTGGTTTTGATATGTGAAAGGTAAATAAAGAGGATGACGACAAAATGAGAACGACAGCTGCAAATGTTGCTGCTCGTGCTGCTGTTGGAGGAGATGATACGTTTTTAAAATGGCAATTAATGGCGGAAGCTCGTCAGAAATCTGTATCTGAAGCTGGTAAAGATGGGAATCAGAAATCTACTTCAGGTGGAGGAAAAAACTCCAAGGATAGGCAAGATGGTGGACGACGGTTTTCTGGAACTGGTGAGTCCATTCTATATACCGTTTCTTAGTTCAATAGAATCAAACAAAAACCGATAAACAAAGCTCAAAGCTTTGACCTCGGTTGAAAACGGATAAACTAAGAGTCTAGTGTTCGCGGTTTTGTTTGCGATAATAGGATTCTGGATTCTTGTTTGCAGGTGGTAGAAGATTAGGGAAAAACCAAGGTTCATCGCTTCAACCAAAAGTGGTGAGGACAATCTCTGTGAAGGATGTGGTTGCTGTTTTGGAAAGGGAGCCGCAGATGTCCAAATCCACTCTAATGTATCGATTAATTCAATAGAGATCAGAATCATTATTATATTTATAAGCTTCTGATTATAATTTAATTGTCAAGACACACACAAGTGATTTATTTATAACATCTGTCTATTGTATTCATCGTTTTCCACACTTCAATTGACAATTACTGCCCCTGAAGACTTAAAAAACATCATAAGCAGAGATGCTTCATGCTTGCATCCTGTGACAATATACAACCATTCGTCTTTCTTTAGAACCGAGAATTCGACACCTAATGCGGTAGAGTCGTTCAAAGCCATGGTTGTGTGTTAGATTTACTTCTTGATCTCTTGATCGTTCATCTTTGAGCTTTCCATCTTTGGATTGCCTTCTATCCTTTTCCCCAGTTCGTTGGGAAAACAGGTGGTTTGTTGGAACAAACTTGAGATTAATAAAATATTCTTACAAAGATTTACATGAAGATTTAAAAGAAATGTTTTAACTTTTGGTGTCTAGACGAATCTAGAATGATACACTTCATTATATACTATACAAAGAAAGATGACGTGTGCTGCTAAGATCAACCAAAAATAGATAGAAACTGGTTTAATTTGTTTTAGTAGTTTTGTGGGCAACTTGAGCTGCTTGCTCGAACACATATATATATATATGATTATTCCAAAATTGAGTGTAACTATTGGTTGGTGTAAAAATCTTGTTGTAAGATTGTTTAAGTAAATCTGATTTGAAGACTTGAACACGTTGCCAACCTTATTAATTATCGTCTGCATTATTTACCTTATCTTTTTCAACCATGACCCTGATCTAGAGCTTTTTGCGTGCTTTCTCCGCATGCATATTGGTGTTTTGGAGTCCGAATAGTTCATTGACCACATGAACAATTCTGATCTCCTCGTCTTCTCATTCATCTTCTCTTGACTAGTCTCCTCCTTGTCTTTTAGCTCTTTATCTCTTCGTAATTCTAAATTGTGTCATTATACCTACCTTTATACATTCTCTATTATAATTACTCGCTCTAATAAGAGATTCACATGTCGGGGTTAGTTGGCTACTAGACCCAACAAATAAATAATTTCAAATATTTAATGTAGCTGTCATGAGTTCATCATTCTTATTGATAGTTTTGGTAAATAAATTATAAAATAGAGTTTAGTCAAAAAAAACACGTAAACTCGTGAAAATTGTCTACACTAAAACCATAGTTAGTAGTTGTATTTTATTTAGTTTAAGAAAAAATAAACGATCACGCGGACCTTAATGTGGTTTTGTGGTCCTCCCCACCATCTGCGACTCACACCTTTACCATTCACTTCTTCACATAAAATACTCATTTCCACTTTAGCCAATGCCAAGAAATTTGTAACTTGTAAGAATCCATAAATATATTGTTAAACACGAATTTCAAATTGTGTTTTCATCGTAAATTTTTCAGAATATTTAAGGACTCGATCTTATCTAGATACAAAGCATCCACTTCAAATTATAAGGATAGACTCGAAGAAATTCAAGAAAACGCAACTAGAAAAACTTGTCACAATATAAGCATATAGTTTTTGGAGTTTACTTGGATTATTGTTACCAACTAATATATAAACTCTTTGACAACCCATCACAAAAGTACCAATCTTTCTAATTTAAAAAGAACAAAAGAAAAAGTTATGAGATGGAATAAGATGCTACATAGATTGATCAAACCAAGGGAACATGCTTCTTCCTTTGCATCATCATTCCTTCCTTCTTCTTCCCGGGTTCTTCTGTGATCGTCGACAAGCCTTGAAGAAAGAAAAACAATGTATTCATCTCATGAAATTTGATATTGTTTGATCTATGAGAGATCCAAAGACCTATATTCATACACATACACATGAATATAAGAAAATGAATATACCGGTTAAGTGATTTTTCTCCTTGAGCATCATTCGTCGAATCTTCGATGCTCTAGCCTCTTCAAACAGCCACGTAGCCTCCATTTGTTTGCTGATCATTTGAGTAGTGTAGTAAGGAATCTTGCCACGAAAGCAGCGGCTACTGACGAACATAATACAATCCATCAAGCTTTCTCTTGAAAGCCCTTTGATATCATAAGCTCTTGATCTTGTCCAAAGACTCTTACGGTGCGAGTTCACTGGTTCCGACAAGCAAAGAGCTCTTGTACAATCACTTATGGCCGCATTTACATCTCCAAGAAGTAAGTAACACTCTCCTCTTTGGCTATACAGAATCATTCTCTTTCTCCTAAGTTTCAAAGGACATAAGCCTATCGCTTCGTTGTAACATTTAATAGCTCCTTCTATGTCTCCTAAACAAAGCATTTGAGTTGCTTGTTGCTTAATCAAATTCACAACAACACTTGTCTCTGTCAGCTTCTCACTCAACAACTTTCTTTCCCTATTTCTCCTCTCTACTTTATTCCTCCATAGTTCTTTCAAAGCCTTTTGAGCCTTGTGAGTGTAAACACAACCTTTCTTTGTATTGTAATCCATTAGAAGAACCCTAGCTATTCTATCACCTAGGTTTGCTCTGTCATTAAGAGCTTTAAGCTCAACTAGGTCTACTAGATAAAACAATGACGTCTCTAAGACTTTGTACCTTGTTTCTTGGTCTTTGAGAAGGAGCAAAAGACAATCTATACCCATGTATTGCCAATCATCCGAAGACCGGGAGAGATTGCATAGACTCAATATTACGTCTTTCGATTCCGAGATATGCCTTCGCCCTTGTTTAGTATAACAAAGAATCCGGATTAGTCCTATGCTTGAAGGAGATGTGTGGTTGACCAATCCACCCCACATTAGGCTAAGCTCCTTGAGAAAAAATTTGTTGCATATAAGAGAAATAGATCTTTGCTTGTAAGCAAAGCAATTGAGTAAATGAAGTGACCAGCATTGAAGCTGGCTTGCCCATTCCTCGGCTTTTCGGTCTTCCATCTCTAACCCTCCAAGTCCTCTAGTAAGCAAGTCACTATGATACGTCACTCTTCCTTCTCTTTCTTGAACACTTACAAACTCTCCATAAACAACATCAACACATGTAGTTGCAATCTCCATGGCTAATCTCACCACTTCGTCCTCATAAGCAGCCACTGCCTCAAACGTCCTCTCGTAGCTCGCCAAGTGACCTAACGCCCTAACCACAACTCTTTGCTCGACCCATGTCATATTTCCTCTCATAAGCTCAAGGAATGGAGCTATGACCCCAGACTCAACAGCTTTCGCCGCAAACTCGGGCTTCTTCATGGTGTATGATCCAATGATATGAGCAGCATAGTAAGGAACATAAACATTTTGGCCAGTCATTACCCATTCTACATCCTCAAGACCTTTCTTCATCAGCCTTGTCATGCACTCGAAGACCCCAAGAGAGGGTAACTCGGGGTTCTCGGGGTCAGACATAGCGAATCTCCAGATGAAACTGAGTATAAGAGCGAGCTCTGTGTCGTCTCTTGTCTTGTGCATATCTCTCATTGCTAACTCTAACCATGTTTTTCTAAGACAAGGGTCTTTTTCCTCAAATGCACAGAAGAAACAACAAGGTCTGGAACCGACAACAACGTGGGTCCTGGTCATCTTGTTTGTACAGTTGCTAGAGAAGTGGTCCATGAAAGATCTGAGATTTGCTTGGTCTTTTGGCTGTTCTTGCTGATTAAAGAAGGTTAAAAACAAAAAGGGGAAATAGGGTTTATATGTGATCCAGGTGGGATATGCAGATCAAAGTGGGTTTTTTGTTTATTCAAAAAGTGAACTAAAGTGGCCTAGTGATGTGATGACATCTAGCGGCCGTATAAGAAAGTGAAATGCAAATTGCTCTTTTTGGTTTAAACAATTCAAGAAATTTTGACTTTGTAGTACACTAATTTCTACTATAGTATCATTGTAAATAATAACCCTATTGTATAAATCGGTGTATATAACAAAGACATGTTGTCTACTAGTTTATGTCAATGTTTTCAATGCGTTATTACCGGAATTTTAAAACAGAATGCATTTTAAAAAATTGGATAGAAATGTGTAAGCGACCCGCCACCACTCACCAGTTAGACTGTAATATTATAGGAATTATGAAAGTTGTGATGCATAAAGTAGAGATTGATTTGGAGAATTTTCTGACTAATTCTCGGATCGGTTGTATAGTATCAGAATTTTTTATATACAATAATCTATATGTTTTAAACAATAAAATCAGAATTCAATACTAAATAAAAAAAAATGAGAGCTTTAAGTAGTGTGACACATCAATGTATTTGAAGATTTTGGAAATAAAATGTGTTTGTGCATAAATATGCATTTACCTATTTTATGGAATTTTGGAACATAATTAAATGTGTTTCTAAAGGAAACCTTCCACAGTTCTATGTTCGAATGCTTGTGAGTAGATGACATGTTTTAACAATGACAAATGCCTTTTGACACGACAGAGGTAAATAGTATATTGAAGGCGTTAGAGATTATGTGGGTGTTAAGTGTTTTAACCGTCCACAGCGTTAAAAATACAAGACAAAAGTCCATTTAGTTTTTCTTCTTTAGTCTACAAATTCATATCCATTTAATTAAATGATATAGAAAGTTTATGTTTTTTTAATTAAAGGGTTTTGTTTTATCCTAAAAAAAATCGATCATAGTTTATGATATCTATCTTTTCAGTTTCTTTTCTTTCGCTCTCTTTTCAAATTTTAATCAAATTTTGATTGTGCTCGCTATCATCAAATATGAATTCTATAGTCCATATAATTTTTTATCTGTTTTGTGATTTTGATTTGGTTTTTTAAGTTTCAAATTGAGATTTTAATTTGAAAACATTATCACGCAATCGAATTGGATTCTAGTTTCTAACTAATTATATTGAAAATGGGTTACCGATTAAAAAGTGATCAAAAAATGTTCAATCTATAAGTGAGTATAAGAAAAACTTATAAAAACTTTTTGTGTGTTTTTTTTAAACTCTATTACGTTTTTTGTAAGCTAAATTTGTGTTTGATATTTTTGTCTCTGGTAAAATTATTTTTTGGATCTGCCATTGGGATCCACTGAAGTTGGAATTTGATCCAAATAAATGATGTTCATATGTCTTTTCAAAGTCGGATATGTCATCAAAACTTTACTTTTTGATTTATAAAAAATAGTATTTGTTCAAAAAAAAATTTTGTTTTTCATCTCGATTATTCATTTTTATATAGTCTAAATTTACCTATAGATGCCATAAAAATAAAATAAAAATATCAAAAAATTACCAAAAAAAGAAAAAAAAAATACAAATGTATATAATTTGAACATGACAGTCAAACATTTTTTTAGCGGTTGTAAAATATGCGGTTAGAAATAGCGAAAGAAAGAAGACGGTTGAATTCAAACGAGCGTTTAAATAAAAGTTATGATTTGTAACAAACGGTGGAATTATAAAAAAATTATTATAGAAAATAACATAAAATAAATTAAAATATGATACATATTTCAAAAAAAATAATTTATATATATAATTAGTACTATTTTTTAATTTTTAAAAATTAAAAATATATAATAAGAAAATTCAACTGCCTCGTTTACAAACGAACCGCCTTTTTTTGGGTGATTGCAACCGCCCATTTTTTCTCTTCCAACCGCTCTTTTCAATCACTTTCTCAAAGTGCTTATTTCAAACACTTCATTGATTGGTAACCTTTAAGACATTCGTTTACAAACTAGGCAGTTGAAGATTACCAATCAAATTCATAGTTTTGAATGGAAATTGCAAAGAATATTATAGCTCTTGAATGAAATTGCAGGGAATTTGAAAAACAAATTGTAACTTCTATAAATAAATTCACATAAAATCATCAAGATCACTTAAAAACCTACCAAAACTCAGAAATATTTAATTCAATACACCGTAAGTGATAAAGTGTGAGCTTGAGTAGCTTTTGTCTTACACGAAATCCTAAGCAAAGGAAAAAAAAAAACATGCCAACCATATTTGTTCTCTCTATTTTCTTTCTTTCCATGTTACATAAAAATAAGGTAAACTACAACAATTTACTTGAAATCAAAATGTCTTTAGTTTGATGAATCTTGTTTCCTGTATTCTGGTGTTTAATATCTTTCTATCAAATATATATATATATAACAATATATATAGCGAGAGAGAGGTAGAGACTCTATGAGTAATGCAGAAGCTCAAGCATTAGATGTTTCAGATGAAAGAGGCTGAAGTTCTTGTTCTTTAACAGCAGCACTTACAGGCTCATATGTTGCTTCTTCTTGCTGTCTTCGTCTCCATACCAATACGATTTTGATCATTACTGATGTAACCAGTAACGATATCATCACTCCGCCTACTACCCCGAGTAAGTGTTTCTCCCACCAGCTCCTGCCAAAAAAGCGTCACATCTCAGACCCGTGAATAGGAACAAATCTATTGAACCAGCGCCATGATAGATAATGAGGAGAAGTAAACTTACTGTTTCCGCTTTTGTTCAGCTTTCCATTCTAGCAACTTGTAGCTTCCAAATTGTCCAGGTAGGCGTAATCGGTTTTCTTTCAGAAGCAACATTATGTTCTGCAATCACGTAAAAAGTCGTATGAAAATACATATAACAATTAATTATCATAAACCATCATTTGTAAGAGAAGATGAGAACTACCAATGCTGTCTTATTGGAAATGTACTCGGAAGAATGTGGGGGAAAGACTCCCCATTTCAGGCGATATTCATTTCCGTTGGACGAGAAATTCAGTAAGCGAACCTAACAACAACAGGAGCCATTGGGATGATAATCACAACGTAAGCACCTCAGATAGTGAAACTAGTAGAATGAATGTTTATAAGCTTGCCTGTGAACTTTCAATGCCCAACTCATGAGCAATGAAATCAGCAATCTCTGGGAACTTGTTGGGCTTTAATGAAGAATTGTTCACAATAATTGACACTTCGAAGGTGATAACTCCCACCCGGAAAACACCTTCATGTTTGTAAGAAGTAGCCAAAAAATTGGTTAACACCAAAACAGAAAAGAAGAAGAAACTCTGCTGCTGCAAAAAATCATCCCAACGGTACTGTGTAATGACAAATTAACAACCAATTTCTTTCAAATAAATAGCTAATTTTATGAGTAACTTCACTTTCTCATTGCCAGAAAACCAAACTTTCAACACGGGTAAAGGTTCTTACAAAACGTTTAAGCAAAATAGCATACCCAAGAAGTGTATCAATTCAGTAAACTTCAGAATAATTTACTCCGAACATACTATATCAGATAAAGGTCCTGTACGTTTTGCAGTCGCTATCGACAGTGACAGCGACCAGCGACTACAACAGTGAACAGCCACATACATACATACAAGGCTAAACTACCTGGAATATCAGTCTTAGAAGACTCGCTCGAAGCAGGGCTTGGAGAAATAGAAGAACTTTTATTATGAGAAACTGGTGAAGTAGGCGCAGGAGACTCTGGTGCTGCCAGCCTCCTCCATAGATCAGAACAGTTGGTCTTCAGAAATCCGAGCTTATCATTCTCACGATCATAAGTGACAAGAGTATTGCGGACAACAATTCCTGATCCAAATGTTGAAAGCCAAGTTTATACTTGTCACATGGATAGCCAATGCTCTGCTTTGAAACTAAAGCATATATATAAATGTTTTCATGGAAAATGGGAATGCATGCAAAATATGGAAATCAAGTCTGCATACACTACCTCCAAGGAGTGTTGTCGAGTCTCTATCAGGAAATATTCCAAGGCAGTATGCGCCTCTAACTTTAGTGTGCTATAAACATATCAGAAAGACGAATGAAAACTATTAAAACTTTCCTGAAGGATCAAACAACTACTTTAAAAAGAAGGACCAAGCCAATTTACTATACCAAGTTATTACCCTGAATAAGTAGTTCTCGGGAGACAGAATCAATTTCTGACCATTTCCGAATTCCATAGCGATCTCAGGAAAATATTTGTCTATCTCAGTAACATCCCTGTATGACATCCAAAAATAATATCCTTAGACAACAAATATAATTTGAAGTTCTGTAATATCATTGTTTAAAGGGCCAAACCTTCCAGCGCCAGAGAAACAAACATCATCATAATTTGGGTCTGGACCATGGATTCGTTTGAGAGATGGAATTTCCTTAATGACCTGCAATATGACATAATCACATGTGATTACAATAAGGAAGAAATATAAACATTTTTCTCCTACAGTTCATATTCTAAGCTATAAAAAAGTATAATCTTTTGCCAAGGTCATCCATTGAGCATGATACGAATATTTACATAGCTTTAGCAACTCACTAATATAAGTTCACATAGCTGTACCAACTCACTATGATAAGTTCTTAATGTCTGACATATTGCGACACATGTGCTTGTATACTCAGATACAGAATAAAATAAACAGGAAGCTCTTCATATCAATGATTCAGAGAAGGAAAAGAAACTGTAGAGACTGGAGACTCATCAACAGAAAAGAGCTGAGAGATGATGACTTAAGATATCTTACCGCCGCCTTTATGGCAATAAAGGCTTCCTTGGGAAAATAAGCATATGTTGTTCCACTATCCAAGACAGTTCCATGCTTTTCATTAAAGACCTTTGGATTCAGCTTCAGAGACTTGCCAGCAACATGCATTTGTTTCAGGTCAATGTTATAATATGGACTGCAAACACCCGAAACTACAGCGATGTTGTGAGAAGCTCGAAATCAACTCTCAAAATTTTCAGAAATACCAACTAAACCACAAATTTATCAAGTTACTCTACCTGCGAAAAGGATCTGAATGAGCAAACACCATTCCCGTTGGAGTAGATATTTTACCAAGAACCATAGCACCACCACCAACTTCCATACCACCATAACACAACGAAAACGAATCCTCGATAACACCTTTATCAACAAGCTGATCAACAATACTAAGCTTACCACGACCTAATCCCATTATACCATCAGCACGTTGACTAAAAAGATCACCAGTTTCCGCATTCTCACATCCAAAAACAGCTCGTTGCGGAGTTAATTGACTCTCATTACCAAAAGATAACAAATCCTCACTTAAAACGCCACTACTCGAACTCATCTCAGCGTATCGTCTTTCGTAAACACATAACTTCCCATCATCATCACAATTACAATCAGGATTACATTTCAAAGCTTGGTAGCTACTAGATAACTCAGGTTGAAACTTCGGATCCTGAAACAAGTGAAATAACAAAATCTCTCAAGTAAATGATGATATCAACTAAACCTAATCACATACTTAGTAGAGGTTTTAAAAATCCACCTGATGCTTCCCACACAGTTTACAAGTAGAGCAAGGAACGTAAGTTACAGTGCTTCCAGTATCTACAATCAAAGCAAACTCTTGTGGTGGTGTTCCGATCCATAATCGTGTAGTGTAGTAGCTACAATAAGAATGAATCAAACTCAGAATTTTCACGATTTTGCTGTAGAATTTAGCTAATTTGATTGAAATACGAACCCGTTGGCAAGGAGATCATCGTAGAGTTTCATGTGAGCGTTAGGGAGCTGAAATTGATGAAGACGACGGCGGCGGAAATCTTCGACTCGTGGTGGTAAGGAAGAGTAGCTGAGCGGGAAAATCATCGGCGATTCGGTTGTTAAATCGAGTTTATTGGCGGAGGTTAGATCGGAGAATATAGAGATAGTGATGAAGAGGAGGAGGAGGAGGAGGAGGAAGGAAGCTCGATCCATGGTGAGGATATTAGTGGATTGGATGGAATTGACGAACGCCGGTGGCGACGGAGGGGGTAAGGCGGAGTAAACTCCACCGTGGCTCCGTCGTTGAAGATGAGAAGAGAGAAAGAGAAGATGAGAGAATGAAATGGTCTTTTCACGGTGGTTTTCATGATTCAATGTTTTTTTTTTAATTTGTTTTTGTTTCTTCGTGCTTCTAACGACGAATAATGTTATGTCACGTGGCAGTTTTGTAAATCTGGTTAAGTCAACGACAAAAGTAGATTACGCGCTGCGGATGAGACGGTTCAGACGGAAAAATACGAATTAAGGAGAGAGTTCGAAACTTTACTAGGTATTAATTGGATGTTTGGATTAGACTTAGGTCCTAACCAATAATTTGAAAATTAATTAAAGACTAATTTTGTGTATTATGCTATTTAATTTCTTGTTAAAATTTAAATGCATTATGTCATATATATACTTGAAGTAATCAAAATGTTAAAATATTACATGAAGAACTAACTAAAATATACTATAATAAACTATACTATAAAAAAAATATATACTATAATATTTTGTGCTAGTGTCACTGTTGTATCGCTACTCAAATTTAAATTTTTCATAGTGATTGTTAGGAAAAAAAAGATACTAATTAAAATGTGAGTTGAATTTAGCTGCACTTTAGTAATTTATTTTGTTTTTGCTATCATTTTTAGTTTTAATTAAGTTTAAGGTATAATATATATATATATATCTATATATATTATAAAATATAAGAGAAACCAAGAAAATAAATAAATGACAAGAAAAAGAATAGCATGAAAAATGTCAACGAAATAAAAAGAACAAAATAAGCACTACAAAAAAAAAATATTTTTGGGGAATTTGTTAAAATATGATGTTTTTGATCAAATTTGACCATCTATACTTTTTTTGCCAATTTTGGTAAAATTACTTTTAAAATTATATAAACTCCATTATACCCTTAATTTTTAAAATTAACAAATTTCAAAACCTCTATCTCAAATAGCGTTTTACTTTTTTTAATCCAAATAATATATACATATATATATATATATATATATATATTTAAAACCTCAACTATATATCCCAAAATAAATCAATAAAAGAAAAAAAATAAATAAAACATATATAATTTCTTTATCGATAATTAAAATATATATATTTAAAATATATTTTTTAAAATAAACAAAATATTTATTGGAAAATAAATGATTATTCAATATATATAATTTTTTTGAAATATATACAAAAACCCGTATTTTAAAAAAATATTTAAAAAATATTAAGTTTCCTTAATTTTAGATTTAGTTTCTATATCTAACAAAAAAAATTAAAAATCAGAATGTGTATTCTAATTTTACTATAATACATAATCTAAATGTCTTAGAGCATATACAATTGCTAGAATATGTATTATAGGAATCTACATTCTAAATATTTTAAAACATGTACAAGTGCTAGAATGTGTATTCTAAATTTTGTAGAATGTGAATTCTAAAATATTTAGAATATGTGTTCTGAAATCTCTATTCTAAATTTCTTAGAACATGAACAAATGCTAGAATACATAATCTAATTTTTTCAGAAGATGTACAAGTGCTTGAATACGTATTCTAACTCTCGGAATACATATTCTAAACTTTTTAGAACATATTTCATCAAGCTAAAAAACTACTTAAAACTGCATAAAATTAAAAAGTTTATTCTTTAAATCTTCTTTTATATTGTTTATGAACATGTTTTGACAGTTTTTTTTTTTTGAAAAATTGTGTTTTTCTATTGCTATGTGCAGTTTTGGAAAAAATGACAATTTACAAAAAAATGTATAGATGGACAAAGTAAAAGCTAAATTTTAAGCCAAATTTCTCTATATTCTTAGCGTACGATAACAACTATAATATGTGATTAATAGCGTTTCCACGGTAGGACATGGACAGCTATAGTAGCCCCCTCCCCCTACAATAACATTTTTCAATTGCTATAAAAAAAGTTGTCTATCATAGCATAAATGGTTTTGTTGAACCGATTTAATGTTATGACCTATTGTAACTCATTTTTCATGCTAAAAGATATTTCACTATACGAATATATTTAATTTATATATTTTTTAATTTGAAACATGTTTTTGCATAATTTATTTAATTGGGTTTATTTATAATTTTATATTTCATAAATCATGAATATATAAGAGTAATATTACATTAACCAAAACAAGTCTTACATAACATCATAACAAGTCTTATACTAATATCATAAGTGCTACCAAGACATAATATTATTGAGACTTGTGTTGTGTCTTAAGCCGTGGTTCATCAGCCTCTAGAGACGATACTGCTCTAGATTTTTGAGAGATGAAATTGGTAAGTCTTTTTTGTAACTGTATTACTGCAATCTCTTAACATAGTATTAAAAAGATACAATCTTTAAAGCACTTACTCAAATGAGCAACCAGATCTTCTTTATACGTTTCTTCTTCTTCCTTATGACTTCCTCCTCGGAGGGTGAAGAACCACCTTGATCTCTGTGTCAAACACATATTTCACATTCTATGTCATCATGATACTACATAACATCAAATCAAGTCTTAGACTAACATTACTACATACCCATACTCGTTTGTGGCTCATGGCAACATTGGTATTTGCCATGGGCTCATACCAAATTTCAAAAAAAAATCCTTAAAGAAAAAAGGCCAAAAAAAAAATTTAGTGAAAGGACAATGCAAAATTAATTTGCCCAAGACCCAATATATATATGAGACAGGCCTAACATACCATCAAACCAAGTCTTAGACTAATATTACTACATACCATCAAACAGCTAAAAGAAAACTAGAGAACCATGTTGAAGACAAGAAACTCAGTGAAGAATTTAATCGAACATGTGGTGAGCCATCAAAAAAACATTTTCACCATTTAAATCTTAAACGAGGACCTCAATAAAATCAAAGTACTATCACACCAAAACCCTATGAGTATGACAACGAAGACTAAAAGAGTTGATTCAACACATCACCAGATTTTTCGAACCAACATCAACAATAGGCTCGCGATGGTGGTGTTGAAACGTCGCCGGATTCGCTGGTGGAGAAGAAGAAGTCGATGGTGCGAAGAATCATTGAGTAAAAGAAGGTTATGAAGGTTGAGTATAGATTGAGGATTTAGAGAGTAGAGATATTTTTGGGTCAAAAGAAAATTTGTTTAGGTTTTAGGTGTTCTTCGATAAGACTGGTTAAAAGAAGAAAATGTCTAATTAAGTGTTCCGCCTAAATGAATTATTTGGCTAAGTATTGTTACCGATTAAATAAAAATTTGATGAAGTATTAGCAGAATAAGTGATTTTAGTTTCCCGTTTACTTATTTTCTATCTTAGCGTTTATTAAATGTTATGATACTTTGACAACATTAAAAAATTATCACGCATAGCACTTCAGAAATTCGTGCTATTGTGCACGGCTATGAATGAACGTTTTTTTTGTAGTGAATACATAAACATACTAGAAGAGAAAATGATATTGGAAAATTTTTATGAAGTAAAAACTATATAAATATTCATGAATATATAGCAAAACCAAATATGATTGAGAGGAGATTTGAACCTTGGTAGATAAAAACACGAACTAATTAATCAACTACACCATTATAGCTGAGCAAATTGTAGAAATGATGTATTGTTTTTAACTAAGTAAAATGTAGCCTTTAAACATGGGATATGCTGGGTGAGAGAACAATATCTTAAGATAATACACAGTTCGTGCAATTTTTTCATAATTAAACATATATATATATATAGATTAGCAAAAACAAAATAATTAATTTTTTCATTTGAAAAAAAAGGGAAAATATGGGTGGGTCAATTTATCATATAAGTTACTTACTATATGACCCAAAAAAACACTAAATAAGATAAAGATACACTCACAAAACAATTTGTGCCAAACTACAAACTAGTATTTATATTTTTGATGTCGGCTTGAAAAGATACAAGTCCCAACATTTCTTCTTGTTCAACTATCTTAATGAAAGTTGACCTAAATTAGAGATGACATCTACCCACGAAATAGCATGAATCGGGTCGTTGCCGAACGATGTTGGTTTTTAGACAATTCAGACCAACTTATTCAATATATATCATATATTTTGATAACGGAGGCGAGTTCATCGCTTTTCGTCCCTTTTTTACAGCTGTTCATTTTTTTCTTTTCTACCTGTCTAAAAGCCAAGTCTCAGAATTCAAGCACCATATGCATATTACCGTAGCTTCACATAACAACACAGGTTATACATTGTATAGCGATATATGAAAATATTTATTTCTTATCATCTTACCTCGTTTTGCCATGATATAACTTAGCTATGATATGGTAAATCAAGACTATAACTTAGTTATGATATGGTATACAATGTTGTTTGTGTATATTATTAAGGACAACTTACCTTTTGAAGTAGATGCACCCGCCAACGAGTCAATGATACCATTTGGCTCTGGTGGAGTTCGTCCGATCTCATCAAAATGATATATGAAAAATATTTATTGATATCATCTTACCTTGTTTTGTCATGAACATATGCGGGTTAGAATTTGAAAAATAACATGTCGCACATAGTTATACTCGTACAACAAATTTTTTAGAAGTAGTTATGTTTTTTCAAGAAAATAATGTCTAAATAATTATGTTTGTTTCTTTCAAAAAGATGAATTATTTTTATATTTTAATAATCCAGGTAAATCCAATTTAATCTCAATTTGCTTCTTCTATTGTGTTTTTATTTCGAAATCCAATTTAATCCAATTGGTCAAGTTTTTACTGTCCATATCTGAGATAAATCGCAATATAAGTACCTAATGTGAAGCAAATAGAAACCAAAAAGAAATCAAACGAACAAAACAAAGGGGTCGAAATCATTAAGCCGACCAGTCCAATTCGGTTTAAAAAGCATATACTAAAATCATTAAGCTTTGGGGAGGGAAAGGGATTATTAATAAATGGAGTTTTGAAGATAATTGAAATTTTTAGATTTCACTATTATTAGATTATGAATCTGGCATTCTTAATAAAATATGTTGTTATTGCTCTGCGGATTATGACATCTTTGTAATAATAAATCCAGAGTTATTGGGTCCTTGGATTCTTAAAACTTTTGTAATGTAATTCTTTGATGGATTTCTAAATGCCTGAAACTCTCTACAAAGTTAACAAATCTCTTAACTCTTACAATCTCTAGACTTCAACTTCCAGTCTTCCACTAACCCCAAAAACAAATTATTTGAGACAATTAAAACACAAAAGCTCTCAATCAATCAATCAATCCTCTTTATTTTATTTTATAAAAGCTTTGCATTAAATCAAATAAGAGCTCACGTTAGAGTTTAAATCTTAACCATGTTAGAAAATAAAAAGCCCAAACACCTGCAAAGAAATTTCATCCAAACATAAAAAATGTAGGTATAAAATATCGTAAATGAAATAAGAGAAACGAAGTAAACAATGATGGAAAAAAAGAAGAAGAAAAAAGACAACAAACATTATGAATCTAAATTTAGAACTTGTTCAAGTCTTTTACATAACACAACACACATAAATCTCTCACAACACAAAAAGTGTTTTGGTGAGAAACATTGTCTGGCTGTATCAAACAAATAAATAACACTATGGTTTAACAAAAGTTAAACAAATCCAAAACCCACATCTAAAAATTCAACAATGTCAAATAAATACTAAAACCAATGACACACAACAGAAAACATGAATCAATAAAGCAAACTAAACAACACCAAAGCACATTCATTGAGGTTTCTCTAGAGATTGAGTTTCTCCAGAATCTTCTTCCCATACTTGCTGCACCTCATCAATCGAATATTATTCTCTATATGCCACCTCAATACACTACGCATATCGTCCTACAAAAACACCAAAACAAGAATCTCAAAGATCTCTCCAAAATCTCAAACCAAGATCACAAACATTAAACAAAATGTACACAACGTTTACCTTAGACACAAGCCAAGCAGTTTGAATGACATAGTTTCCAAACGGGTCAAGAAGAAGTGTATCAATATCTATAAGCAAGTCATGTACGATCATTCTGGTGTCAAGATTCCTTATTTTCAACAACTTTTGCACAGCATGACTTCCATATTTGTTACGGGAGAGGTATCCATAGTTTCCTAGTAGCTGTCTCACGAGCAGTTCAATCACATTTCGATTATCCATCTCCACGATATACTGAACCACATAGTTTCTGAAAGAGAACATATATACTTAAGTGAGTAAAACAAGAAGTGAAATATGAGAAAAGTATATGACTTGTAGAGAGAGTTGTGTTACCCGTAGCAGTTCAAGCAGAGTTTCAAAGCATTAGCAATTATCTCTTGAATCAAACGTTGCCTTAGCTGAGCACGGTCAATCTTCTTAAGAGCTCGCAGCCTTAGCTCCTCACGGTCAGGCTGAACAGCTTCTTGGTTTGGATCCGGATTACGGTCAAGCTGAAGAGCTTGCTGAAGCAAGCAGCATCCATGTTGATCAATCGCAATCTGGTAACAGTTTCACTACAAGAAATCAACCGCGTAACTGACGGCAATTTCCGTCGGAAATCCGTCGGAATCAGGAAAATCCGTCGGTTATCCGTCGGGTTTTTCCGTCGCTTCTATCTCGTCGGAAATAAAAATATCGTCGGAAAGTCGTCGGAATTTCCGACGGAATTCTGACGGAATATGGAAATCAGAAATCCGTCGGAAATCCGTCGGTTTTAATGCCGTCGGTGTTCCGTCGGTTTCTGATTCTTATAAACCGACGGATTTCCGACGGATCTATAACCGACGGCAAACCGACAGATTTAAACCGACGGATTTCCGACGGACTTCTGATTTTTATAAACCGACGGAAAACCGACGGTTTTAAACCGATGGATTTCCGACGGAATTCTGATTTTTTTAAACCGACGGATTTCCGACGGAATTATTGAATTTTTTTTAATTATAAAATCGAATATTTAAAAATAAATTTATTAATTTGTAAAATTTGTTTTATAATTAAAATTAAAACAAATTTTCAAATTAAAGAAATAATAATAATGCAATAATTCAATATTTCTAAAATAATTCAAATAAAAAAGGAAAAAAAACTAAAACTACGGCGGAAGCGAGATAAGAATTCCGCCATTTGTTGCTGCAATAACCGGTTATCCGCCTCCAATTTGCGTGATCTCTCGTTCGCTTCTTGTTGGAGGCGATCCGCTTCGTTGGAGGCGATCCGCTTCGTTGGAGGCGATCCGCTTCGTTGGAGGCGATTTGCTTCTTGTTCTTCTGCGAGCTGTTGCAGCTGCATCTTCATAGCTTCCATGTCAGCGTCTCACAGCGAGCTGTGCCCTAATATCCGGAGAATCGCCAAGAAACGCGAAGTTGCGAAAAAAGAGTCGTCGTCCGGAAGACCAAATACACGACCTTTTGTCTTGTGAGTACACTGCGTAAGAAACGAAAATCTTGTTAAAAATTAGAAATTACAAAAAACGATATAAATATATATTTTACTTACCTCGTAGACAAATTCGTTAATCTTCTCGATTGGAAGATCGGTCATTGGAGGCGTTCTTCGATGATTGGCTGAGAAAGGAGGAAGTCTTCCTTCATCTTCTCATAGTTGTCAATGATCTCCCGAGCCAGCGGATCTTGGATTTCATGGTTCTTCCTGCTGGCATGCGATCTTTGAGCAATGTGATAGCGGAAGGTGGGACACCGTCTTGGCGAAACTACAAAAATGAAAATTTAGTAAACTATAAAATTATAAAATTTTAATTAAATAAAAACTTACCAGTTGTTTGGCCCGTGTGACCAAACTAACCGCTCCTAGATTGTGCGTCGCCTTGCCTTTTCCTTTGCGATCGCTGTTTCGCACGGAGAATGAGTTGTGGAGCTTGTCTTGGTCGGTTCTTCACTCCAATAAGTGCATAACCCGCTCCATAGGCCCGGTAGTAAAGCAACTCCCTTGGAACATCATTCTTGTGCCACTTCTCCTTCCACTCGTTCAGCTTCCACGTAATACATTCTAGCTGCTTTTTTATCGAAGCATCGCTAACGGAGGCGGTCATGTGGCTATCCCAAGTAAATTCTTGCTGCAAATCAAAAATTCAAATAAAATAAATATATTAAATAAAAGTTAAAATTTTTTAATATGAAGTACTTACCAAAATTGGCGAAACCACAATTCCTGATCCGCTATCGGCATTTGGTTGTAAGTCGGGTACGGATGATGAAGCATTCCATTGAGCATCCGATTAATGGACTTGGAAATCCCATTTCGGAATCTCCAAACCTACAAAAAGAAATTAGTGCAAATAATTTGAAATGTAACTAAAGTAATTTGAATTTAAAATACTTACCATGTGTCTCTGCCACGCATTCCGGATGGAGACGAGGCAATCTATCTCCTGGTTGAGCGACAAAGTCCTCAACGCTCATCTGCGATGGTGCAGGTGAAGGCATCGGCATAGACGCTGTCTCCGGGATCTGTGTCTCCGGGATCTGTGTCTCCGGGATAGGTGTCTCCGGTATAGGAGAACTCCTCGAAACGGAAGTACCTCCCCGGCGACTACTACGTCCCCCGTGACCTGAACGGACAAACCTACCGTAATCCCTATAAAAATTTTAAAAAGTATCAAACATTATATGAAAAAATAAATAATAATGAAAATAAAAAAAAGTTTGAAAAAAATAATTTAAATTCATTATTAGACCAAAACACTTCTACTTTTATGGAAAAACTAATAAATTACTAAAATAAAAAAAAAAATTATTTATAAGTATTAATTCCAAAACAATTGAAAATTTGTTAATTCTTGATTTATAAAAAAATGAAAAAATTCATGAATATAATTATAAATTACTAAAATAATTAAAAATTATAAATAAAATAATGATAATTTTCTAAAAATTATAATAACATACCAAAATTAAGAAAATATTAATGCATGAAAAAAATTATAAATATTTCAATTAATAAATAAAATAAGAAAACAAATAATTTTAATAAACATAACAATCCTAAATCTAACAATTACAAACCTAAATCTAACATTACAACTCTAAATCTAACAATTAAAACATAAATCTAACATTACAAACCTAAATCTAACAAATCTAATTTTCTAAACAATCAATCTAACTAAAAACTTAACAATCAATAATATAAACTTCAAAACTTACAAGTTTGGGGGATTTTGAGACATAATGATGATATATTGACGGAAATCCGGAAGATTGGGAGAGGTTTGGCGATTTTGGAAGTTTTCAACTCGTCTGCGAAAGTGAGGAGGAAGAAGACGAAGTCTGTATATATTACGATATTTCCGACGGATATTTCCGCCGGAAATCCCGGTTTAAAAAAATTAAATTACGACGTTCTCGATAAGGTTTCGGAAAGGTTACCGCCTAAATTTTTTGGGAATCCGCCGGAAATCTGTCGGAAATCCCCGACGGATTTCCGACGGATAGGTGAAAATTTAGGCATCGCGGGAAACGAAAAGAGTTTCGCGGTTACATTTTTATTTTCCGACGGATTTCCGACGGATAGTCAAAATACGCATGCTTTCCGATTGGCCAGTCAATCCTTAAACGGGACACGTGTAACCACAAACCCGTCGGACATCCGTCGGAAATTTCCGACGGATTTCCGACGGGTTTGTGGTTTTAGTGGTTTTTTACGCACCGTTTCAGTAAACATATGTTTATAGTATTATAAATTCATGTTTGCAAACACAAATAACTTATAGAAATCTTTAATTTGACAAATTTCAAAAGTTTAGATGATTATTTCGTATTTGGTAAACTTGTACATTAACTATATGTTTATCTATGAAACACTTTCGATCGAACCATGTCTAAAAACAAAATCTTTTTAAAATATGTTATATATCACATAATTTAGTTTATTTTGTCAAAGTTTGTTGTTAACATTGTCTTGATGTACAAGAAATTATAATTTGACCATGTAAACCCCAAACCCGCGAAATCCGTTGGAAAACCGACGGATTTCGACGGTTTTAGGGTTACACGTGTCTTTTGAAAGATAAGGGAATGCGTAATTGAAAAAAAGTCCTGAACCGTCGGAATCCGTCGAAAAACCGACGGATTTCGACGGGACTATTCTTTTAACGAAAACACGTGTCCGTTTTAAGGTTTAAATTATATTACCGTCGAAATCCGTCGGAAAATCCGACGGATTTCCGGTTTTGGGGATAAGTTTTATGTTGTTGTCACTTGCCATTAATATGTAAATATTATATGACTCAGTGTAAATTGTCCAAAGAAAAGCCATTCACAGGAAACATATATATATTTCATGTTGTTACTAATTTTTAATTACAATGATAAACATATTCAGCAGCATCTTCATAAAAGCATTTGACATATATATATTTAATAGTTTTAAAATGCACTAGGTTTGAACCCGTACGTTTAACTGGTTTAATGAGTTGTGTGGGTTTGTTAATGGGTTTGCTTAGGGAATTTTTAATTTCTGGCAAAATCTTATTTTATTAAAATTTGTTAAAATATACAAAGCTGAAGTTGAGCTTATAAAATGCTCGGCAGCTGCGGTTTTCGAGGACCTATGGTTTACACCGTAATGTCAAAATTAAATAAAATACAAAATAACAAATTTACAACTTTCATGTAATACCAAAAAATAATACAAACCACGTGTATAACTAGTCTTCATTAGATGATGATGATGACCCCTCAGATGGAATTGAGTCTGAATCCTCATAAAATTCACCTTGTTCTTCTTCTGAGTCGGAAAAAACTAAACCAAATTGTGTGAAATCAACAACAAGATCCAGAGCACAAGAAGGCTCAACTGGATCCATTGGAACAACTTCTGGCTGTAAAGGATCATGTTCTCGCAACTCCATAAATTCTTCCTCATGGGGTCACTTTAGTAATCGGCGCCAAGGATCCGTCCGTGTAACTCGAGGGTAACTAATATAGCACACCTAAAAATAAAATATTAGTTTTGTAATTATTATACCTAAATAAGGAATTGAGTATTAATTACACTATTATTAGTACCCTACCTGCTCACCTTGTGATCCTAGAATGAATGGGTCATACGCTTTTAGTCTCGACTTGAATTAACAGACGTAACACCAAATTGGTCTACATGAAGCCCACGACCGAGTGTTGAATCATACCAATCACACTTGAAAACAATGCACCTCAAGTCTAACATTCCTGGGTACCGTACTTCCAAAATTTCTTGAAGAACGCCGTAGTAAACATCATTACCAGATTTCACTGAAATACCAGAATCTGAAGTTTGCGTTGTTCTTCTCTCGTCATGAACCCTAAACCCATATCCACGACTGTAGTATCTAGGATAAGAAGTTGCAATGTAGTTTGGACCATTAACAAATTCCAATAACCATGTGGGAAATGTCTGTCCGCTTATTACTCCTTCAGAAACCTACAAAAATAAGTTAGATATTAGTATTTAAAAATAGTTTATTAAATGATTTAGTGTTTTTAAACACTTACGTAAAATTGCAACCAAGACATAAATTCCTCCTCCTTATGGACTTGAAGCTCGTCTTCTGTCTTATCCATATAGTACCCGCGTATTAATGCCATGTAAATCCCTGCGAAAACAAAAATAGTAGAAAAGTTAATAATAAAATATAAAATAATCAATAATACATTAAATCACACAAAAGAATCCTTGTTTACCTTTCAGTATTCCGTAATTTCTTCACAATTGGTTAGGATATACGTATGCAAGTGTGTAAACTCCTGTTGAGATAATTTACGATTTTTCCTTTGCCACCGACTCGCCCAACTTGGGAAAATAACTTTGGAACAACGACGGGTAAATCGCTCTCACCACGATCATCATGGCGACTAGGACGTCTACTCTTCGTACGAACTTCTGACGGGAAGTAATATTCAGCAAACTGTGAGGCCTCTTCGTTGATGCTCTGGGCGATAATAGATCCCTCTACTCTACTCAAATTCTTAACCTTTTTCTTCAGATGAAACATATACCGCTCAAATGGATACATCCAACGGTATTGAACCGGGCCTCCTAGTTCAGCTTCTCGTGGGAGGTGGATCGGAAGATGTTCCATCACATCAAAGAAAGATGGTGGAAATATCTTCTCCAAATTACAAAGGATCACCGGGATATTGGCCTGTAAATTTTGGATTCCCTCAACAGTAAGTGTTCTTGTGCATCGCGAAAGAAAGCACCTACTCCTGCAATTGCTTGGTGGATGTCTTTATGGAGAAGATGAGCAAAAGCGAATGGAAGAAGCCTTTGCATCACAACGTGACAATCATGACTCTTCATTCCAGTAAACTTTCCTTCTCCATAATCGATGCAGTTACGCAGATTAGATGCGTATCCATCAGTGAATTTAACATCGTCGTGAATCCAATCAAAAAATTCTGTTTTCTTTGCTACTTCTAACCGGTATAATGGAAATGGACATTGACCATTTGGGAGCACTTCAAGAAAACCTCGATCGCAATATGCTGGCAAGTCTAATCTAGATTTCATATTGTCTTTCGTCTTCCCTTGGACGTTTAAGACTGTGTTCATGATGTTCTCAAAGAAGTTCTTCTCAACGTGCATCACATCAAGATTATGCCGCAATAAATGGTTCTTCCAGTAAGGCAATTCCCAAAATATGTTCATGTCCATTACCCCCACAATAAGGAGTCGTCTCAGCACCAAAATCTCTCAACTGTTCCAATAAAGTTTCACCGTCTATCTCAGGCGGTGGACCATCAAAAACTTGCCTACCCTTCGTAAACATTGTTCTCGAACGACGATACGGATGATCACTCGGTAAAAATCTCCTATGACAATCAAACCAACAACTTTTTCTACCATGCTTTAGTTGGAATGCATCTGTGTTGTCTTGGCAATACGGACACGATAATCTCCCATGTGTTGTCCATCCAGATAACATACCATATGCTGGGAAATCGCTTATGGTCCACATAAGCACCGCACGCATCTTAAAGTTTTGCTGGGTCGAAACATCATACGCGGTCACACCATGCTCCCATAGCATTTGTAACTCATAGATCAATGGCTGGAGGAATATATCAAGTGATCTCTTCGGATGCTCTGGGCCGGGAATAAGAATCGATAGATATAAAAATTCTCTACGCATGCACAGAGATGGAGGCAAATTGTAAGGGGTTACAATTACGGGCCATAACGAATACTTCCTTCCATGCTTCCCAAATGGGTTAAAACCATCTGTACATAACCCGAGGTACACATTCCTTCGCTCATACGCAAACTCTAGATACAATGATTGAAAATGTTTCCAAGCTTCGCGTCAAGGATGTGTAATATCTCCATCTTGACGATGTTCTCGCATGCCATCTCATTGGCTCTCTGTTGAGAAGTATATAACCTCTTCAACCTCTCTGTTATTGGTAAATACCACATACGTTTATATCGAATTTGAATTCTGCCACTACTTTCCTCGATACCGTGGTTTACGTACAAAATCTACATCTTTTGCGGTTTTCATCTTCTCTCCAATATAGCATACAGT